>CM048919.1:15456768-15939268 GCA_026686955.1 Epinephelus cyanopodus
AGCTGCCACTCTCGCGGCGCCATCTCAGGAGCTGAATTATCCACAGGAGTCTTCTCTTCTCCAAAACAAATGGACTCAGTGATTTAAATCAGTAAAAACACTGAATAAAGCAGTTTCACAAACAAAAAATTCTGCATAGTTCTGTCACTCATCACAGAGAGGCTGCTAACTACGGCGGCCTACATGAAAACACAATGGACCTGTCTAGGGCCAGTGTTTGGTTTGTCCGCTCTGGTCTAGAAACTCGGCGGTGTTGCGTGACGATGTTGTTTTATGTAATAAATGTATTATTACATCATATTGCACTTCTGTCATTATATCCCACCAAATTTTATAGACTGGACCTTTACACTGTGAATGTACATGCAGTCAGTATCATCTAGATGATGCTGAAATAGTCTGTAGTGAGAAATACCAGTCTTGTCCTGCTCTCATGTATATTTCAATGATCATTTATTTGACTACAACCACTAAGCCACTAAAAGGTGTTAATGCACACTCCTCAATCACTGTTTTTGTCCTTCATTTTAGCTTTAGATTGTAAACAACATTGTAGATGTAACATTAATGTCTAAGTTTAATTGGTTCTTGCTCTAGAATGAACTCCTCTGAATGTGTGTTTGTGTGTCCCTCCCATCTCTCCCTCCCCTGAGTTCTGACACTACCTCAATTACATGGTGGCCTTTTGTGCCCTGTGGAGGGTGTGCGCGCGCGTGTGTGTGTGTGTGTGTGTGTGTGTGTGTGTGTTGAGGCAGACGGTGTGGTGCCTGCTCCAGGACACCCACCTCGCTGCCGCCTTGTGCCCGCTGGTCCTGCCCTGGGCTGCCCACAGGATGCCAGCCAGCTTTGATGCCCTCCTCTCATCAACATACTGTAGACATACACACTTGCACAAGATAGCCAATAACTCCTCAGAAGATCCTGTGATCTTTTTAAAGTTTGTAAAACTCAGTCAGCCAAGTCCTCTTAAGTCTGTAGATTTCCTTTGCCCAGAGCGATGCTCACATTTATCCGATGAAGCTTCAATCGAAGACAACCAAATGTTTATGATCAGTTGCAGTGTTTGGAAAAAGCTGCTTAGGTCCAAAAGTTAGTTTAATCACTGCATATGTAAGGTCTTCTCACAATGCCCCTGTAACTTTTTTTTCCTCAATTAGCCACTAACTTTTTTAGAATTTGGATCCTAGTAAGCATTTAAAAAAGCAGGAGGCCAGACATACCAAGCTTGGGAGAATAGGTGGAAAAGCTTGTTTATGCGTGAGCTGTAAAATAACCTGTAATGCAATGAAATGTAATAAAATGTTTTACCACTGCAACTGTATTTTTGGTCTTACACCATGAAGATTAGATACTTTGAGTAGCCTACAGGAAACAAATCAATCAAAAAATCAGTTGGTGTGAAAGTCAGCTTCAAACTGGAAGCAACCCTGGGCTGTTTTTTGTCCCAAAGGTTTTTGTTATCATCATGTTTTTGCACATATCTCCCCATAGTTTAAATAAATACAAGCTTATTACTATATGGGCCACAGCCACAGCCAACATCCATTTAGTGTAGCTTAGCATTAACGCTGTAAACTGGGGTAAACAGCTAGACTGGCTCTGAGCAAAAGTAACAGTGTCCACTCTTTATCATCTCTAAAACAGCAGCTACACTGCTCATGTGAGCATCGTTGCTCAGGCATGTGGGATGTGCTGATATTATTCAGGTTTTACTGGCATTACTTGAACACGTGGACAGCACCTTCAGAATATCGTCTCAATTGGGGTTTTTACAGCAGTTTATGTCCATTGTCATGAATGCATTGTGCGCAAAGCAACTGACTTCCTGGTTGGAAGGAGAAGCACACCAACTTTTGAACATTATGAAAGACTTGAATATCAACATGTTTTTGGATATGTGCAAATATCACAACACTGACCTATTCAAGAAAGTGATTGAAGGGATAAAAGAGGGAGACTGTGTTTCGATGCCCAACATGTCGAAGAAGGAGGAATGTTGTCCTTTTTTTAAAATGAGCAAAAACTGGAATATTTTGTGCATGTAAACATACTTAATATCAGGAGCATGGCTGAAAACATAACTGCCACAAAAATGTTAATTACAAGGATTCTTTACAACGTGCCACGTTTGGAAAAATTTTGTCAGCTGCTGTGAACATACCGGACAAGACATGGGACACGTGTGACAGTATGGCTAGCAAGGTCTGGGACAGTGTGGAAATGGCTGGCACTGATTACACTACATTAGAATCCTTGGTAACGGCTGCACAGACTCTTGCTGCCTTAAGACCATCAGGACCCCAATCAGCCCTTTTAATGGCCTGGATCCATAATCTCCTTCTGTTCTTAGCAAAGGGATTCGATCTCCTCAGAATATTCAACATTTTCCATCCATCTTTTCTGTGGTTCGTGGAGTTTACTGCACAACTCCTTGTCATCTCTACTTCGAAGCTTGGCTTAGCTAGAAGTGCCGTAAAGACTGCAGCTTTCTGCCCCCTAGTTGCATGTGCATGTCTGTAATGACACTGCACAGAAACCTGTCTATAGCACGGCTGTATTAAGAGAAATGGATACTGCTTTGAAGGCTGGACCTCGTTCATTTGCATAAAAATTACTTGGTGGTGCATGAAGCCAAAAAGCTGTATTACCACGGTATGAAACTACCTGAGTGACCACCACTGCTTCCGTATCATTGGGCCCATATAGCAGGCACACCAGAGATTTTCACCAGCCGAGCCAGCTACTTTTGGTTTAGCGTCCCGCTAACTTGAATGTGAATAAAAAGATGTCATTTTGGGGCTCCTCTAGACTTACCAAATGTCACTGGACCAAACTGATTAATTCTGGGGGGCTGTGATGCTCCAAAAAATACATCCACTGAATAACAGACGTTTTTCTGTCTATGGGAAAAAGTCTTTTTGGGCCAAATGGCATCACGTGACAGAACCAGACTTGTAATTTTATTGTTTGACTACTAAGAAAATTGGCCTCAAAGCCCATGGCGCACTTTCTCGGGGCCCAGTCGAGAGGTGTCTCGCCTAATTTTTCCATGTGACACTCAAAGTGCTCAGCAAAAATAGACAATGGAAGCGGTATTTTGATAATCATACTAAAATCATACCACCTTTCACTACAGTGTCAATATCGAAATCAGTCACACATATGAAAAAATATAAATATTGACTTGTTTCCTTTTTAAAATAAAAACCTGAAATGTTGCCGTTAACAGAATCCCTGCATTTGGCTTGCATTGCTCCGTATATGAATGGAGTATTAACTTTTAATTTTGGAAATCTTCTAACCGCTTCATCCTCTTGAGGGTTGTGGGGGGCTGGAGCCTATCCCAGCTGACATTGGGCGAGAGGCAGAGTACACTCTGGACAGGTCGCCAGACTATCGCAGGGCTGACACAGAGAGACAGACAACCATTCACGCTCACATTCACATCTATGGACAATTTAGAGTCATCTAGTCCCCAATCTGCATGTCTTTGGACTGTGGGAGGAAGCCGGAGTGCCCGGAGAGAACCCACGCTGACACGGGGAGAACATGCAAACTCCACACAGAGGTGCTCCCACACCCGGGATTGAACCGGCAACCCTCTTGCTGTGAGGTGACACCACACCACCGTGCCGCCCAATCATGGAAATACAGAAGTCATATTAAAGGTCGCGATCAGCTCTGCAGCAGCAACAACACAACAGCAACACTGTCTATGTGAACACGCGTGTGAGTGGCTTAGCGAGGTAGCCGCTGTGCACTGCTGGGCGTAAGACTCCAGCTACATATTTCCTGTACAGACATGAAAGTATTACATAATATTGATGTGTGATATCAATCTAACTCTTGGGACAAGAGTTTATAAAGGTATTTCCTAAAATGCCAAACTATAACTTTTGTTTTTGTTTTTTTTTAAATAAAATGAAATGTTAAAGCCGCAAATAGACTGAGCACAGCACACGTAAGGCCTGAAAATAAGCCATAAATCTTTTAAATTGTTGTCTCATTAAATCTGCAGTCCCTGAAGCTGCATATTTTATACATAATGTTTCTGATGCTAAATTGCCCTTGCTCAATGTCCTTTTTAGATGCATAAAGCCTGCTGCCAGCCCTCCCAAGGGTCATATAGCCTGCTGTAGACATCAGCAGATAGACAAGTGATAACATACAGTGCCGCATCTAAACATCCTCTCCTCCCTTTTTGTATGACACAGGAAAGTCGTCAGAAATGCTCCACCACCCTTGTATGCTTTCTTGTAATATACAGTACGTGGCATTCTTTATTTACTTTTTTGATTATTTTAGCATGCGTTCGCTACTGATGCTCCACAATATTCCAAGTATTTTTATATACTACAATATTGATATTGCTTTATGTTTTTTACTTTTCTTTGCTTGTCCTTATTTACATTTTTTTTTAATCTAATACCTAATTCATCTTGTGTGACATCATTCTGTAGGTTAACATTCATCTATGTTCTTTGGCTCAAAGACGCCTGGTCTTTCCCAGTATACAACTCATTTTCCTTATTTAAACTTATGTCAATCAGCCCAGAGCTGTTTAGCCAGTTTGATGATGGGCCTGTCCTACCCTGCTTTGTGACAGGCAATATACACATTCTGTCTGGCTACATACTATCTCTCCCACCCATCCCTCCGCTGTCTACATACTCTTCATCCTCTCTTCTGTTTACTATAAATGCACCAACAATACTGACCCAACACATCAGCTATATGTTTCCCCTGCACAGCAGACGTATACGGTGATAAATTCAGCCATGTAAACAGCTAGGTAGAGTTTGCAGACATGCCAATAACCTACATTTCTCAGACACACAAACAGACACACACACTCTTCAGTCACGCCCCACCCAGGGTGTCTGCACAGTTCCGGGCCGTGGGGGCAATTACCAGTAATGGCAGGAAGCTAGTTAGTGTTATCTGCTGCCATGGCGGCCTTCACTGGCACTGACAGACCCTGGACCAGTCACGTAGAGACACAGACAGTCAGGCAGAGAGCCTGGGAGGGAGGAAGAGGAAGTGGCCCCAGGCAAATCTCCAAAGAGGACATCCATATTTTTATACCTGCCAGGGTTTATCTTTAATGAGATTTAAGGGAACAAAGAAAATTACTATCTTTTATAGGTTCATTGTAGGGAATATAATAGAATTAAATAAACATATATGTTTTGGGTTTTTTTATTGATCAGAGATTCTCAGTTTTTATTAATCAGGTGCACAAATGTCCAGGTTTAATAAATACTTACACTCACTTTTAAGGTCCCATCTTGTTTGCCACCTCCTTGTTTCTCTGAGCTGCTCTCCCCTGATGACCAAGTGCGCTGCCTGAGATCCTCAAGCAAAACTCTGTTACCTGTCACAAAGTCACAGCTATAAACAAAAGGTGACTGTGCATTTGCTTTAAAAGCATCCAGACTTTGTAATGGGCTATTTCTGACACCTCCAGCCACAGCCTAACGTGTCACCTCGTTGTCAGTGGATGTCAGCGTCAGACACCGATGGTCAGATCAACAGTCTGATTGCAGCGCATGTCGCGTGAAGTAACATAATGTTTGCATTTGTTGGCGAAACCTAATCAGAGACTTTTTTTGCCTAAACTTAAAGAAATAAACATAAAAACAAAGTGTTTTACTTACTTTTACATAGTAAGTTTATTTTGAAAAAGAAAGTATGCATATTACGAGCTGAAACTGCACATCTGTGAAGATAAGAATGTATTTTGAAAAGACACAATGCATGTAACGAGCATCAAAAAAAACGACGCAGGAGGCCACCAAGTGTGTCATATTTTGATGTCTAGATCCACTGACAAAGCAGTATTGATGACTTAGAATGAGAATGTGTTGCAGGGAGAGCAGGCGTACTGAGTCCATGTCCTATTTTAAATCACTCCATGAAACACACTTGTATATAGCAGCTTTTGATTGACTTCAATACTTTTATATTTACTCATATTTACTTGTTTTTTTATTTACTTAGTTTTTTGTGTGTTTGTTTTAGTTCACTTGTGTCCTGAATGTATATTTGTAACTGCCCCTGTATTTACTTGCTTTGCTACGTTGTCTCTTTCCACCATGTCTTTCACTGATTTGCTTTTATGTATGAACTTCAATTTGTAACTCTGCTTTTTGAAAAGTTCCTCATCTTTTTATTCTCATTCTCACTATTATTATTGTTGTAAGCTTTTAATCAGCAAATTGTAAACGTGCGTTCAGCAGTCATATCTCGTATTTTGAGAGACACAATGACATAATGTCCTAGCTACGTGCCACTGCATATCTGCACTGTGGCTCCGAGCTGCAGATATGATGTCTCTCCATTGTTTCAGCAGCACGTCTCTCTTCCTGGACACAGGACACTCCACGCATGTGGAGGAGTGGGTGATTGGGAGGTTGTGTTTTGGGGGGTGGTCGGGGATAATGGATTAAGTAGTGCTGTAGAGCGTAAGAGGATGTGGTCAGGGAGGCCCAAAAAAGACCAAACAAAATCAACAACAGAAATCCCTGAATGAGGCTTAGACACAATAACAGTCACGTACTGTGGGTTTGACCAGCTCCAGGTGACATCATCAGACTGGCAGGCGCACATAGGTGGCAGCTTTTGTGGTCTACTGTTTATGTATTGAGCTGCATTTACATCAACATCCAGAGGGACAGTTGTCATACAGCAAGTCAAGTACCAATATAAAGTATGTTATGGGAGTGTCTTTTAAGTACAACATTTTCTCTTTGCGTTACTGTTGATATGATACTCTGCAAAGAAAACCAGACCAAGGAAATTTTGTACTTAAAAGACCGTAAGATTGGAAGACACTTGATTTGGCAAACTCTGACTGGTGATGCTTCACATTAACTTCAGCTGGGCCTTCACAATTTTCTTTTTAAACAAAAATTGTGGACTGTGGGTTTTCCCCTCATCTCTCATTTTAGAAATAAAGCCAGAGTGGAATAATTGGTGACCAATAATGCTTTCAACATATATATGATATGAATATGTGAGTATTGTGTCAAGATAAGCAGAGGTGGAGAAGGAGGTTGCTTCTGGGGCTCCAGCCCTGAATCTTGTAGTTTTTGTAATAAATAATAATTTATGTCCATGGTGTTTATGCTACTGTGTGCTTCTCTGAGGAAAGCTGATATAATCGGGGTGCCAAGTAGCTCACTCGTCCATGTGTAAAGGCAATGTCCTTGCCTCAGCGACCCTGATTTCAACCTATGGCTCTTGGCTGCATGCCATCCCATGTCACTCAAATACTCAAATATAAGTGAGCAAATGATTGTTCTGTTCTGTTGGCTTAATTTGTAATGTGAGTATTGTGGACCACATTTACTCAGCCTTGTTGGGGATCCTTGTGTAATAGGGTTGACTAGTCCGCCTTAAAGGTCAGTCCACCTTGAGTGAGCCTGATCAGGTTCCAGTGGGCACCATGGGCCAGATGCATAAATGATGTGGATGCACAAACCATGCCTGTGCCTTTTAACCACATATAACTCATATTTATAAAGGAAGATTGTGCAGTGAGAACCCTGGTAAACCCTGGTAGTGAACCCCCCAACACCTGGCAACCCCCCTAACCAATGACCTATGACACAGCTCATTCATTCTTTAGACCATTCGTACACACATTTATTTCTTGAGTCTAGACCAACCCATAAGAGCCTTCATCCAGCTACATCATTGAAGAGAGACTACTTGAACATTAAGGAAACTCTTCAACAATTTCTAATATACACAGAAAACTTTTACTTTAACTACAGATGAGTTACTTCATCCTAACTAAGCAGAAGCTTACAGTAATATCAATCAGTCCCTGTGCTACGAGACAAAAACACTGTACCCTCTTCCCTACGGTCAACCACAGTCATGTACCAACTTTTATTAAACTACTCGATTAAACACATTCATTTTCTTATCATAATATATTCATAGGATAAATCGCACGTTTCTAACTATATAATGATGAAAACTCTGTGGGTCTGTCTGTGTGTCTGTTCCACGTTTTTCTCCGCACTGACTTGGTCAATCCATGTGAAATTTGGTATAGTGGTAGAGGGTCATGGGAGGATGCGAATGAAGCAATATTACATCAATTGGCCAAAGGGGGGCGCTATAGCAACCGATTGAAATTGCAAACTTTGAATGGGCATATCTCATGCCCCGTATGTCGTAGAGACATGAAACTTTGCACAGAGATGCCTCTTCTTATGAGGAACAAATTTGCCTGAAGAACCCATAATTTCCAGTTATATAGATTTTCTGCCATTTTGAAGTTGAAAGTTGGAAAACTTACTAAAACTGAGCTTCTATAAGGCAATGAATATTGCGGAGGGCGTGGCTCATCACATAAAGGTGTATAACATCTCAAGGGTTTCACCAATCACCACGCAACTTTGTAGGCATATGACCGCACATAATCTGAGGGGACCCCTCCATTATTGACCCCATCAAACAAAATGGGGGCGCTAGAGAGCTAATTTCTTATCTAGGTCTAACCGCCATATCGATTTTTACTAAACTTGGTAGATATGTAGAACAGGACGCCTCAAGGTGACTGGAGAAATTTAACTCTAATTGGCAACTGGGTGGCACAACAGAAAAATGGCTAAAATGTGATAGATTTCTGTGGCTGCAATCGTACTATGTAATTCACAAAAACTCTGTCTGACTACATTGCTCTTCTTAATGGGTTCAGTTGACTATTTAATCTGCAATTTCCTATGACCTGTATCCCAGACACACACCATGTGAAACTGTACGTGGCCACTGTGCACTCAATGGGTCTCATTCATGAAACGTGAGCAGAAGGAATTTGTGTGTAAACTGTTCGCAGACGGAAATTTACGTGCGTGTCCGCATTCATCAATATTTTAGTAGCTCCGATCTTTTCGTAGCTACTAACAAAATCTACTCCTGCTCCTGACCACTCGTAGTACTTGTGTAAATGTAGTAAAGCACATAAATATTGCTTTTCACTATTGGAAATGACAATTTTAATTCATATTGCGCTCTGTTATGTACACAATACACAGATGCCTTTGAAACACGTAATCTAAACATGACAAAATATTAAAAATATAACACATTTAGTTAAATTATTTGGCAGTTAGCAGGTTTAAGATCCAGATTAGGTTCATGATTGTGAATTATCTACGTAAATCGACTCAATAGATTACACGTTCTTTCTACACGTTGAATGGTGATAATAAAAATATCCGTAAGGACAGCCGGATCACAGCCTCTTCGGCCTCGGTGCCTGGGTTCAGCAGGGGCAGCAGGTGGAAGGAGGACGATCGTTTGAATGAATAAATCTGATTTGAAAATGATTAATTTACATTGTATCAAACAGAGCTTTAGGCTATTAAGATTCAAATAATTTGAGGACGATGCATACAAACTGCTGTAGGCTATATGTTATCCGTATCATTTGTTAAAATAAATGTTAAATAGCTCTACATTCCAACAGCCATCACTGATTTAGTTTATCCATTATGCACAAAACATCTCTGGTTTCCCGTTCCCACTTCATTCAGAACCCCACAAATGAATCTTCTGTTTGTTTGGTGACCGCTGTATTTTTGTGTGTGTGCTAATGCGTTTCTTTGCCTCCAGTTTCATATCAAACCATTTACGCTTCATCTCTGACATGGTTCGTTGTAGCCTACTATGGAGACAACATTAACAGCATCTGTTACCTCCCTCCAGGCCTTCGCTTTGCCTGTCCCTGTCACACCACTACTAACTGAAGAAAATAAAATGTTTTTTCTTAAGTCCACTTCACCCAAAATTATTTCGATCTCCGCTTCGGAAAAAATCTTTTCTCTTTCTCTCTCTTTCTTTCTTTGCGCCATGACTGACAGGTCGACAGGATGCATCTACACCTACTTATATGATGGTCATTGGCTATTCATGGGCGGGGATTTATGCTAATTGCTGATTATCGGGAGCGCGCTGTCACTTTACAATGGATTGGCATTCATGATCATACACACGTGTTTACGATCAAATCTGAGTTCCTGAATCCAGAGTAGGTTTTTAGTAGCGTAGACTTTTATGTGCAAATCTACACACAGATTTACTCACATATCATGAATGAGACCCAATGAGTATGGACTAGCAGATACTAATTCAATGACAATTACATAATGTAAGTCACACATCTTTATTCACTGACTGATTCTTTATTTATTACCACACTTACTTCTTTAGCATTTTTAAAACTCTTTCAAGGGGGGCTCCTCTCCTCCACTGGGTCCTGGCTCTTCCTTTAGTGGTGACAGGTTTCTTACTGGGGACATGCAGGTCAAGTTATCGATGACCAATTCTCGTCCTTCTTCATTCTCTTCTTCTGGACCTTCAGTGGTAGAATGGCTTTGTTGTGGTTCTTCCTTTTCAGTAGGTTCTTCTGCCTCTGGGTTCTGCTTGTTCTGTATTTGTGGTTCAACAGGGCTACTATCAGGCTTTTTTCCTCTCTGCAGGCTGAGGCCTCCTGGATTAGGCACTGATGTCTGTCTTTCGAACCCCTTTGACACCCCTTGTGCTGAATCCTGAATGTTAATGATATCTGTCTCCACCCTCGAAGGTAGCCTTGAAAAATCAGAATTTTTCCTTATCCTGTGTGTGAGTGAGTGATTGTGGGAGTGTGGGAGTGTTTAAGAGAGAGGGGATTTACTGTATGTGTTTATATATAAAACATCTTTTCTTTTCCCCTCATCAACTCCCCAAGGCACCACTCCACAAAAGAAAAGGTTTCAGTCAACACTTAAGCCTAAGATAAGACCTACTAACAAATAATTTGTAGTAATGCGGCATGGAGAGGCTACGTGCCAGTTTACCCAGCACTGTTTAGCTGCACCTCTACCTTGTCCATTAGTGCTGCCGGCGTCGCTCTGACTCACTCCTTACATGTAAATGCACAAATGTACAGAAACACTCCTGAACTCACAAGTTCAAAAAAAAAAAAAAAGTTCATTCATAAAATATACTTTTTCCCTCTCATTCTCTCAACAACAGGCAACTGACTGAAAATCCAGAGCACAAGAGCTTTTCAACACAGTCATTTTTAATGATGTCGGCTAAATGAGAGGCTGCATGTGTTTGGAAGAAAACATCCTTAACGGAAATTCTAGTAAAATATCAGTTGCTGGAAACTGCTTACAGCTAGCTGCAGTGTTTGGACATGAATTCAGTCACTCATGTGATGGTATGCAAAATAAACTTTAAGTCAAATAAACAGGGCTCCATTCTGGTAAAATATTGTTTATATTGTTAAGCTCGGATAGGGTCAACAACTTCCCCTTCAGTTCAAAATGTCAATGGACACTTGAACTGAAGTGTTCCATTGCAACAGAGGTTATTTATGTGGTCCTTTAGTAAAGTAGTGGTTTTGTAGTCAGTTGACGTTTAAATTGAAAACACATCTGATGTGAATCCTGCCTGAGCGTGTCTGTGGGTCTATGTTCATCTGAGAGGAAGGATCAAGTGTGCACATGTCCTGGCAAAAACACTCAGGTGTAAGACAAAGTGTACTTTACTGCAGGTCACATAGGAGTTGTGTGCGCACTGCTGGCTCAAGATAAATAGTTTATTTCTCTTCTTGTCCTTGTGAGTGGTTTGATCTGTTAGATCCAAACATGCCCCATGAGTCCGAGCACACATGCTTAGTTCCTAGACAAACTGACTACACACCAGTTTACCATCTGTTTTCCTACTATTGTTGTTGCTGAGTGTATTTTGAATTTCAGGGATGTGCAGTAACAATGACAGAGGCTGGCTTCACCGATAATGGTCTGAATGTGTGAAGTCATGCAATGTAGAGTACTTCATAATTTCATGACAAATTTCACAATGTCCCTGACCTGAAATGTTGTCACACATTACACATGTAAAAAAAAAAAAAAAGATTTAAAAATTAGATCTAGATTTAAGCAGTAAACATTTTGTCAGACTGAGATTCTCAAACTATCCCTCATCCTCATGCTATGTGTATATTACCATATCCTTTAGTTATAACACTTGATGTAAAAGGTTGTAATTCTTAAACTGTGCTCTG
Source organism: Epinephelus cyanopodus (assembly GCA_026686955.1). Taxonomy (NCBI): domain Eukaryota; kingdom Metazoa; phylum Chordata; class Actinopteri; order Perciformes; family Serranidae; genus Epinephelus; species Epinephelus cyanopodus. Next base: position 15,468,839 of record CM048919.1, read on the forward strand.
CAGTGCTTAGTTCTCACACTCTGGTTGTTGCTGCAGGCTGAATTTTAATTGGAGTGATGGAACATCAGCGGCACATCTGCAGCTGGGTCGGCCTGAGTGGCCTTAGATGTTTCGATGAAAGATCTGATGGCGACATTCAGGGTTGTTTAGACTACCCAGCTTTGTTTGATGAAGGACATGGCTTTGACTGAAAATTCATCTGTTTGAGTAGTGCTATACTTTGTACCACTCTGGCCTCTAAACAAAGTCCCTAAAATAATCCCTCAACCTTATCTTTATGTGGGTACAGGATAATCAGCAAGGCACTGTGCCACTGACCGTGCCACAGACCTTGGCTCATATAACCATACTTTTTCTTAATTAAGTTCATCCTGCCTGTTCACTGGGATTGACCCACGTTAAAGGACTGTCACCTGTCTGTGTCCTCTGCTAATCCACTACAAGTTTCCTGTATGGAACAAGAGTCCAGAAAAGAGGAGCACAGAGCAGGAAACAGTCCAGGTCATTCCCATTATCAGCTAAAGGGGTTGCAGAGGTCTGGCTGAACGGTGGTTCAGAATAGACACGACAGGGTGAAAACATGCACATACGGCGTACAAGTTGCAGTGTTTGTTTATTAGTTCATGTGACAACAATGGTTGGCGTAAACAAGTTCTGGATGACCTGAGGGCGTATCTATTACTGTCCTCTCTGTGTATAAATACAAACTGGATAAATATAGCCAATAGCTGCATTGCTGTCACTTTCATATTGATAACAAAGAGAGAGCGGGAACAAGGGAGGCAGTCCTTTTGTTTAGAATCCGGTCTGCTGCTATTTTAGCAACAGTGATGATGTGACGCACAACAGGATCTGCGTGCAAGTATTGTAATAATCAGACCTTGGATTACTGCAATGCTAATTACAACTGCACTGTAGCATGACTGAGTTTACAATACCTAAAACAAGAAAGCGAGTAGTTAAGCTCAAAATCCCCATCACAGAACAGCTTACTACACCTAGATACCACATAGCTTGCCTGTGTTACACTGCTTTTTACAAGGCTTGCAAAAATTGACTGTTTGGTTGAAATAAGTCTTGTAGGATTTGTGATTGGTCTAACAATAAATTACTTGGGCTCAGAATTAAACTATCTGCAGATAAGACGGATCACTTTACCTGTCCCCTGAGATCTGACACAGTGAGAATTCATAAATTTTTACTTGTCAGTCATACAGTCCAGGGTGGCTTTTCCATTCCACTTCTACATCAGACTGCCAAGTTGTCTACCAAAATCACAAACTTTAGCTAAGAGTACTAGCAGTGATGACAGAATGTAATTCCCATGACACTTGCAAGGCTTCACCTGACAGATTCTTGTTAAGGGTGCGTAGTTTGATGCAGTAGCCAAGCAGAGTATTAAATGTAGGCTAATAAAAGAGCTGAAATGGACCATGTGATCAGAATGCATGTATTTCATGTCACATTATACAAATTGTTTCTGAGGGCTTCCATTGGCACACTGGCTGCACTTTGAACAACTATGCTGTAGCAGAGCAGCACATGGGATTTCAGGTGGGACAGAGGGGACACAACCCATTTAATATTTAGAACATGTGCATTTGGACTGTAAATTAACTGGGTTTAATACTTGTTTATTTAACTGGGTGACTGGCGATAGTTGTATATTAGTTGTAAATAAATTTGGTAATCTGTTGAAATAATATATAACTTAACAGAAGAAATTTGGGCGGCACGGTGGTGTGGTGGTTAGCACTGTCACCTCACAGCAAGAGGGTTCCCGGCTCGATTCCGGGTGTGGGAGCCCTTCTGTGCGGAGTTTGCATGTTCTCCCCGTGTCAGCGTGGGTTCTCTCCGGGCACTCCGGCTTCCTCCCACAGTCCAAAGACATGCAATTTGGGGACTAGGTTAATTGATAACTCTAAATTGTCCATAGATGTGAATGTGAGTGAATGGTTGTCTGTCTCTCTGTGTCAGCCCTGCGATAGTCTGGCGACCTGTCCAGGGTGTACCTCGCCCGATGCCAGCTGGGATAGGCTCCAGCTCCCACGACCCTCAAGAGGATGAAGTGGTTAGAAGAACAGAAGAAATTTAGGGGGTAGGGACACATACGTTTTACTTCTACCTGCTCCTGTTCATTATCTTTTTCTTGTGTGTCTTTTTTATGGGTTTTTTTTATTTTGGTTTGCAATAAATTATTTGTCCCCCTTTTACTGTGGCAAAATTAAAGGCATTTACACAGTGTGACATTTATAAATTATAGCATAACATTTCACCAGGACGCTGAAAACTAAGTGTTTGATGTTTTCAAACTTTCTGTCAGGGGGCTACCAAACCCCCTGTTTCATATGTGTGTGTGTCCCCTTAATGATATTTAAAAACTATTTCCTGATTCTCTTTGGTAGCTAATTTCAGTAAGTAATCTTGTGAAGAGAGCACATGCTTTGAACATATTTTGCAACACACACATACATCGATTAACATTTAAATCAGCCAGTGTTATAGCCCTGCTCCTTAGTTTACATCAATCATACTTTCAGCTGTAGAGGACGTGTCTGGCATGAGGCACTACACACATAATCACACATACAAACATACGCACACAAACCATTCTGGTGTCACGTGTGCAGGCTAAGCACTGATTATTATCATTGTGTGTGCACTAAGTACTTCCTGCATCTTGATGTTGCAGTAATACTATAGTGACGTAATGTCGGCACTGAGCTGGGACCAATGGCATGATTTTTTTTTTAAATTTTGGCTGGTTTTGTGTTAGTATTTTAGTATCAAACCTTGACTTGAAATATTTCTTGTCCTGTTAGCATGAAGAATCTTATCTAAGTTGTTAGAAACTGGATACGTGGAAGCCCTGCGATGTGGATAAGTGAGACAGTGACATAATTTGAAGGTTAGTTCACAGGCTCCAATCATCAGCCATCATAAACCATATGAATCTGAGACTGTAAATCTCACTCTGCACATTTGTTAAGCAAAAACCACCAATATTACAAAAACCACTGATCTGAGTTCAGTCAAACTCAAAGGAACAATGTGTGTCTGTGTTCAGTTTGAGAACATCCTAACAATATTTTTTATTACATTTTACATATAATAACAGTATCATGTACATACATTCACGCCAATCAGGACTTTTTTAAATGAGATTTAGTGATGTTATGTAATCTCCAATTGTGGACAAACAATTGCTGAGATTTTGTGTCCTTACTCCAAAAGATTTCATCTCTCAGAATGACAATAAAACTATAAACAGTGAGGAAATAATATAATGTTTTGTGCTTTAGTACTGTTTACTGAGTCAAGCTTATCTGCATAGCAAAGACACATGAGCACATGCACATACACATACAGGTCTATTTCATCGGCACAAAGGGAAGAGTGTGGGTGTGTGTTCTCCAGTCACGAGAGTCTGTGTCTGTCTCGCTCTCCTTCCTGCCTGTCTCGTCCTCGTGTCTTCAGCTGTCACTTCATTGTTTCTGTCTGTCTGTGTGCTACATGTCGCTGTATTTGTATGTACATTGTTTTCGCCTGTATTATATTTACACAGACACAAAAATGTATTATGTAAATGCATTATTTTTACTACATACAATGTATTTTGTGTACAGTCTGTGTATTGTCAACAGCATTGTAGAACAGGGACAACACGGCTGTTTGTCCATATGCAAACAAGTTTCTGTGATACAGTAAAAGCCCTGTTCATAAACAGGTTCGACAAAAAAAACCATCATATTATTAGGAAGACTATTGTTTTACCTAAAACTGAACTAAAAAAACAGCATTAAATGTTTTTATAATTAAGGTTAGGTACAGGTTAGTCAATTAAAGAACTTAAACTGCTCAAAAAAATTAAGGCAACACTTAATCATCACAGTGTAACACCAGGTCAGTTAAACTTCAGGGATATCCATCTGTCCGTTTAGGAAGCACAAGTGATTGTGAATCTGTTTAACCTGCTTTGATGCAAATAAAAGTGACAACAGGTGCAATGGAGAGGCAAAAGCAAGACAACCTCCAAAAAGAGAATGGTTTTACATGCTTGACTGGCACTGGCCAGAGAACTTCAGAATTGGCAGGTCCACTAGTGGTGCCACGTTCTCGTCACAGATGAGAGCAGGTTCACATTGAGCACGTGTGACAGGTGTCACATGTCAGTCTGAAGATGTTGTGGTGAACGTTATGCTGCCTGTAACATCATCCAGCATCACCACTTTGGTGGTGGGTCACTGATGCTCTGTAGAGCAGCAGTACAACAGTAGTGATTGTCAGACCTTACGCTGGTGCAGTGGGCCGTGGGTTCCTCCTGGTGCAGGACAATGCCCGTTCTCATGTGGCCAGAGTGTGGAGGCAGTTCCAGGATGATAACGGCACTGATGCCATTGACTGGTCCTCTCGTTCCCCTGACCTGAATCCAATTGAGCACCTATGGGACATTATGTATACACACTACTGAGTCACATTATGAGTTGCTGTAATAAAATTCATACATGTTGGATCATCCTGTGAATTAATATTTTTTTTTACTTCTATCCAGAAACTGCAACTTCAGTATCTTTATCATCCTTAAGTCCATGTTTTGTGTATATATGTGTTTAAAGTGCATGACCATACATTTTCCTGTGAACTGTGTCAAAACGCACAAATGCACAGCAGCACTGTTTCTAAACAGATCCAGTTTACACGCTAACAGAGGACTGCTCACTGTGTGGCTGCTGTACATAAGGCCTCAATCACTGTCGCTGCTAGTTCCATTTAAAAGCTTATTACAAAGTTTAAGATTGAAGAGCGTATATATGGCAATTGACCAAAGCACTTTGTAATGAACACTGATATCATTGTGTAAAGCCTCTGTGAGAAACTCTGGTCTCTGTTTCACTACATAAACATTTGTGTTGTTGTTGTTGAGCCTTGGCCATCGGTTGAAACAAAATTTTTATCAATTGTAAGAGTTAACAAGAAAATGTGATGTGATGTAGGGCGGCTGTCAGTGTGTGCCCACCCTTGGTAATGGACCTAATTTACTGCCGTCATTATGAGCACACTCCGTTCTAATGAGCCATAATAGCACCTACTGATAATCAACCTGATAGGTGGCCCCTTTGGACTCTACCCCTTTGATTGGCTGGCTGGACAGCAGTGTGGGGACACTGATAGGCTTTAAAAGGGGAGAGGTGGGAGGGGCAGGCTGGCTGTTAGCCAATTGAAGTGATAGGACCCAGAGGGCACTAACACTACGTAGATGAAAGGCCAGTGACGTAAGCTGTCTTTGGGTGTTTCTGCTAAGTTATTCATTTTGCTGACTTCTTTGCCCCATTCATGTTAAAACATGAAGCGTCAAATTTATGATAATGTTACATTAACGCCAACATAAACGATGGCTCTGTTCCATTCACATGTCCCAGTAGGCCATGACAGTTTGACAGTGAGCCAGCATGCACAATACCAGTATCCCAAAACTGAAACAGCTACGTGAAATTAAACAATACCAGCATCACAATGGCCTTGTAACTCTGTGTGCATGTGTGTGTGCGTGTGTGTGTGTGTGATCATGGCAGAATGTGGTCCTGGAGACACTTAATGTAGCAGGAACTGCCACAGAAGTGGCCCGAGTACTTTGCCAGGTGTTTGCAACACGAAAGGGCGAGGGAACTCATTTCAGGCAAAGACCTGCCAGAGACCAAGGATCCACCAAACATCTGCCTGGGCCCCACCTATCATGGAGGAATGGGAATTCCTTGGTGACTGAATGTCTGTCTCTGTGTTTGTCAGTCTCTCTGTCTGTGGAAAGATTTTGTCAAGTGCACTTGCGTCACAGCCGTGCAAGAAGCATTCACGCAAACTTACCCATCTTCAAACCTTAAGCTGAGTTTGAAGATGGGTGTGGCCCAAGCAAGAAGGATGGAAGCAGGAGGGTAGGAAGTGGGGAGGGGCCATGGGCCCTCTACCTGACCCCCTGACCCCTGACCCATATTTGTTTTAAGTCACAGATCAATGAATGGAGGCCAGTGTGAACCCAACTCAAAATGTTGTCTAATTAATCGTATTATTTAGACCTGTGTTTTTCCTATTGTGAGATGTCAAAAAGTTTGCTGTGGATAACGCCTATTGTTCTTGCTCGCTCAGTAGCATGGCTTGCAATGACAGATAAACAGAGCAGAGCCACCGTAGTGTTTGTAGTAACAGTGTGTTGTGTACACACCACTGACTTTAATCAGACTTTTACTTTTAAGTCTTTTAAGTCTTAAGTCTACTGTGATGTGACCCCCACTTGACTGCTTATACAAAAGCTTGTTTTTTAACCAGATGATTAAAAGTACTAGTTGACAATTAACACCATTGAATTTAGTTTCTTTTGCAATCAGTGAGTATTGGCTGTTCTTCAAAGTTAAAAATGTTTTCTTTGTGATAGAATGGGTGTCACTGATTTCAGTATCCTAAAGGATGTACGTTTTCAGGAAATGTGAATGGTGGCAGCGTGGTGAATTTGGCATACTGTATGTGCAATTTGTTGCGTGTGCTTGAGAAGAATGTGACCCTTTTCAAAACAAGAGAGAAAAAAATGATGGAATGATAAAAATATCTTTCTCCATCTCTTCCTCCCCCAAGGGGGGCTGCCTCCCTGCTTTTATCCGGTAGCCTGAAGGAAGTGAGAGAGTGAGACAGAGAGATAGTAAAGTGGATAGTGAGAGGGAGGGAGAGAGACAAAAAATAAGATAAAAACACACACACATATATGTGTGTGTGTGTGTGTGTATATATATATATATATATATATATATATATATATATATATATAAAGACAAAGGATAGGTAGAGACAAATGTGAGTCAAAGGGGAGAGAAATAGGACGTGAATATGAGAGTGGTCTGGAAGTCATTCGGTCATTGCCTCCTAGAATGACCAACAGTAACTCTGTTGGGGTTAAAGAAGGACGGGAGAGCAACGCTTTCTCTCTCTCTCTCTCTCTCTCTCTCTCTATGTCCCCCACCCCGTTCTCATATCCTCTCATCTCCACTGCTCTTGTGGCCCTATATAACCTCTGACACAGACCCTCTCCCCAACACAGGCTCCTTGGTGGAGAGGAACAGCAGGTGTCAGAGTGCAACAGAGTCAGATATATATTTCTTTGATTTTTTTTTTATTAATTTTGTATACTTTATTAGATAAGTATTTGTTCACTCTGTCCATCTGAGCTGACCTGGAAAACCAAAACATTCAGACTCAACAGAAAAATCTGCAGCGTTTTGATTTAAAGTCATTCAGGATTTCCCATCAACAGCCAGGTGAACATGACAAACCAGTCGGCCCTCATCCTGAAGGTGGCCTTGCTGCTGCTGGTGCTGCTGCAGGGCACAGGTAAGATCTGTTGACACCATTAAGATTTTGGAACTACAGACAGTGTTGTAGTGATATATTTTGATACACAATGCATGGCTGAAGTATTAAGACTTGGAGCGAAAAGTAAGTTTATGTTACTGTGTAAGAAGGGAATAACTACGGAAATAACCAATATCTGACTGTTTTTGTCCCAAATCTAAAGCTTCCATGTCTGTATAAACAAGGAAAATACAAGTTTCAGTTAGTTTCTGTCTGTTTAAACAGATTGAAAAAGATATGTAACATTCCCATAAACTGTTGACATCTTTCTGCAGCTGAAAAAGCTGATGAATTAAAGACTTTGTGTGCTATAAAATGTGATGAGACCAACAAAATAATTACCTTGAAAAAAATGTGAAATGCAAATTGCAAAATAAATTAACTATTACATTATGGGATAAATTTTGTTCACTTCACTTTGCTTACCCGCAGAGCAACAGCTGGTGATACATAATTGTGTAATTGAGAATTACTGGGTTTGCCTCTCTAAATGTGTTTGGTGAAAAGCAGAAACAGGTGCACAAGAAAAACTCTTCTTCTCTCCTCCTCTAGATGCAAAGATGGAAATCATGAATAGTAAGCAAGATTTCCTCGTCGGAGAAGAAATCCTTCTGGTGTGTAAAAGTGAGTCATTTCAGTTTCGTTTAATGGCTATTGAAACTTGTCTATTTGTATTATATTTTACAGTTTGAACCTAGAACCTTCAAAGTATTAACTTTCATTCTGTCTCTGCCCCCTCTGCTTATCTCGTCCAGTCCTGACAGGAGAAGGAGATATAACATGGTATAAGGATGGCACGGAAATTGAAGACAGCGACATGGTGACACATGTGGATGAAACTGTCTCTAAATTGGTCATTAAGGAGGCTACAATGAAAGATGCAGGCAAATATACCTGTATGTGTGAGTTAAACAACGGACTCACGGATGAAGTTCTGACACAGATTTATGTTTATGGTACGTACTGGTAGTTGTTGATGAACCTCTCTGGTGCAATAGAGCTTTATTTAGGTAAAGAATATAGATTGGTAACATTTGATTGGTAACAGTGATAAACCAAACCTTCTTTTGATGATACTGCTCATTTGTATTGCACCAAAAGTAAGCATCCCAATCTTCTCCTCTTTTGTCAGAGGCTATTTCATTTGGAAGTACCCCCACCTATCATGAATTTCTGGAGGGCACAAATGGTTTGGTGCCATGCATGGTGACTGGCAAGCCAGCGGTGGATGTTCACTGGCTCAAAGACAAAGAAGAAATCTCCACTAATGGTAGGAGCAGCACCCTGGGACACTTAAAGCTCTCCTGCAGTTTGAAGAATAATTTTATGGTCTACACAAAACTTACACATAGTGTAAACCTGCAATGTATTTATAATTCACATATTCCGTATTTGATTGGTAAAAAAAAAAAAAAAAAGATGCAGCTGCAGTGGTGTGACTGAATATTAGACTTTCATTCAGAGACATAACTTTCTTTTCTGTCTTTCTGTGTGTTTGTCTGTCTTCACCTCTTTCCATCACTCTTTGTATCTTTTCCATGACTTGCTGTCTGTCTCTGCATTTCTGTGCCCCTATCTCCCACTTCAGCAGGAAAACGTGTGCGTCAGCTGCCTGATAATACACTCCTCATTGAGAAAGTGAAGAGAGAGGATGCTGGGACATACTATTGCCAGGCCAATATCAGAGGAAGGGCTGTCAATGAGCAACTCCCCATCTCTGTTGTCATCAATGGTCAGTATATTTTTCACATCTAGACAGTGGTCAGTGGTTTGAAAGATAATATATGACACAAAGTTCCACAGGTGTGGATTTCACGGTGGAGCGGGGCACATGTCCCCCTCAGTATTTAGAACATGTGTATTTGTCTCCCTCAATAAAAACCATGACAGTAGCAGAGGACTTTTATTTTGAAAAAATGAAAGACATGAACTCCATTGATGCAGAAAATGTACAAACTGGTGCACAAAAAATAACCAGAATGCAGGAAATATTTGATTTTCAAGCACTTGTGAGGGAGGGACCCCAGACCCGCTGTTTCATTATGGTTAGCTATGCCTTACTGGCTAGGCACAAACAAATTTAGCATTTCACTTCGAGTTTTAATTATGCCATGACAAATCTGATGTGTAAATGAAGCATCATTTTAAATAAAATACATGTCCCTCCTGCAGTTCTTCCGTCTGTGCGTCTGAGAGAAGAAGTGAAAAGAGTGCTGGCTGGACCAGAAACCAACGTTTCGGTGCTGTGTTTAGTAGATGGTGTACCAAAACCCAACATCACCTGGACCATGTAAGTCCTCGCTTACAGAAAGTTGGTCACATCTTTTGAGTATCTTCATAAAAGGCACATTATGCATTAGTGTGTTGATAATGTACACATTTAATGTGGATGTTATTTAGTATTCAGTAATTGCTCTGTTAGCTTTTGCATTGTACTTCATTGCTTTCCTTCATGTCAGCTGACTTTTCATACACTTTTTTAAATTATAACCCTTGTTTGGGACAATCAACCATTAGTAAGTTAACTGGGTTGTTTTGTGTGAATATTTACACTAGTGACCTCCACTCTCAATATTGCTGTTGTAGCATGACATCTTGTGTGCCAGTGGGTGGAGCAGTGTTCATGTGTGTCCAAAAAACATTTCCTTATCAGCTTTGTTAATGGTCTGTGGCATCATCTCTCCCTCCTCCTCATTTTGAATCCATGTGAATAACAAATCCTTACAGTATTACTCACTGTGTTTTTCGCGCTGCCTGTCTTCCTCCCAGGCCGATAGCATATGACCCTTCACATCATCAGTTTAACTCAGACCGCAGCCAGCTGATCATACGGTCTGTTGCCCGGGTTGACTACGGAGAGTACATCTGCACCGCCACCAACAAGATAGCTGAGAGCAGTGCTGCTATATTTCTTCATGTTTTTGGTTAGTTCAATTTTATTTTCTTACACCTCTGAGACTGATAGCTCTGAAACACGCCAACCAGGACAACAATATGACAAGCGTGTGAAAGCACCACCACTCTTACTGCTGCTACACCCTTGGATCCAATGGTTAAAAACAAGGGGCACATTGAATCTCAAAATGGTGTGTGTCTCTTTGTTATTGTTTCCGGGCTGAACAACACTTTTCTTTGAATCAGTGTAAAACAGACTTTGAAGTCCTTTTTTTTATCTTGCCGGGTGGGTGTGTCATAGGTGTTAACCAATAAGCTGCAACACATATAGAAACCAAATTCTGCTTTATGTCATACCTGCTTTGGCAGTGAAAATGTATGTTTCTTGTGCCAATAAAGCCCCTTTGAATTTAACTGAATTAAAAGACAGACACAACAGGGTGTTCAATGCACCACTGTTTGTGTTTAAATAAATGTTTGGCTACATTTGGCTACAATCAAAAGGTCGAGTCTGAGCAGGTGCAGGTATTTAGTGGTGATGAGTCAACATATAGAGCTGCTGATCGAAGCTAAGAATGATATTATGAATGAACCTGCAGTTCAACCATGTTGACATATGTGCTTCATCCTGTTGCACGATAGTCACATTTGACATGTTTCATTTCAGAGGCCCCAGAGGTGTTTGTGTCAGCAGAGCAGCAGAATGTATCAATGGGTGAGCGTTTATCTGTGTCCTGTAATGTCTCAGGCCATCCTCAGCCTGAGCTGCACTGGCTCAACAAGAACAATGGACGCACACTGGTAAGCGTATATGGGCACATAACACACGCTTACATACACATGCACATACACACAACGTCAGCTGTGTCACAATAAAATTGCCACAGTAAGCCTATATCTAAAACATAGTCCATTTTAATCAACAACTTAACAACAAATTAACAACTGTATAAGCTCTGTGACTAGACAAACACTCGCTGTCCAATTCACTGACATATTTGCAGTGTGCTGACTTTTAACAGCTACTCCGAAGACAATACATCTGAGCATTTCCAAATTTGTTTGATCCAGTTTGTTCCTTCCTCTGTTAGGACTCCACCACCGGTCGAGTCCGCGTCGTTCATGGTGTGTTGGTGATTGATGAGGTAGTGCCCTCTGATGGTGGACTGTATTCCTGCATGGCTGTCAGCAACTCTGGAAATGCATCCAGAGACATTGCAATACATAGTAAGAGTTTATGTCTATCTTTGTGTTTAAGAAGGAAAACTTTAGTGAAGGAAAAGTAGATTTAATCTTTACCTATCTGCATACCTCTGACATACTTTTGACAATTTTTTCTCTCTCTCTTTACTCCTCCATTCTGACCTGCCTCCTTGTACACAGCCCAGCCTGGTCCCCCTCACTACCTGTCAGTCTCACCTGGACCAACTTCAGTCATCTTCTCCCTCAAAACTGCACCCATCGATGGAGGGACACCAATCACAAGTTTTGTCCTGCAGTGGAGGCAAAGTTCAGCAGAACAGTGGAAGGAGATCACAGTCCCGACTTCAGGTAAAATAATGGCTCCTCAGAGAGGCTTTGTATGTATATCATGACTATCTGGAGAAAATCAGTTAGTGAATCATTTATACTTTAAACTGCTCACACCATAAACATTATTCTGTCTTAAAGGTCCTGTGTGTGGGATTTAGGGGCATCTATTGGCAGAAATGGTACATAAAACTAGTTTTCATCAGTGTATAAACACCTGAAAATAAGAATTTGTTGCGTTTTTGTTATCTTAGAATGAGCTGTTTATGTCTAAATTAGGGCATTAACAGAAAAGTCAATTTGACGACGTGTCGACGTCAGTGTTACAAGTTGACATCCCCTGGGAGGAGTCGATAAGTCGTGTGTTTTTTCCCTCTCTCTCTCGCTCTCTGCTTACGCTGATACTTTATCCTTGACTAAGTGAACATACTCAGGCGCACCATAAGCGGAGCAGACTCCGCAAGGATTTTCACAGTCATTCAGGCTTTCATAGACGAGCGCACTTCGGCTTTGTAGTTTCCTGTCTGTGAAAAATCCCCTGATGTAAAAAAATGCATGCTGAGGAGTCACTGATGCGCGGAGCGGAGTCCGTGTGGTCGTAAAATATGAGCTTTGTGCGCACAGGGTCCGCTTTGAGTCTGGCGGACCTCCGTAGAGTCTGTTCTGCGTACGTTCGGCCCGATTATGTTCGGGTTTTCACAGACACACATCACATGTGTGGAGATACTTCACTTTTCTCCGCTGTGTCAATGTGATGACATCATCAAATGGCTTGTCGACTCGACTTCAACTGAATTGACAGATAAGTCGACCTGAAAAAAATCAAAGTCGTTAATTCCCTAGTCTAAATACAGAGCAGGATTTCTTTCATAGAGTTTCCCATATTGTTTTTACAGGAGCCCAGAACAGATAAACCGAACACTGGCTGTAGATAGGACTATTCATGTTTTTGGTTTTTCGCATTGGAAATCATAGTTCTCACACATGAAAAGGTTCAGTTCTGTAACCTCACCACTAGATGCCTCTAAATACTACACACTAGACCTTTAAAATACCCAAATGGCATTTAATTATGCACAGTAGCTAATGTAATGTCTTTCTGTGTGCTTGCTTTTGTAGGTCCTCTAACTCTCACCAACCTCAGGCCGTACACATTGTACATAGTGCGTCTGGCTGCCTTGAATGCCATGGGAGTGGGACAGTTCTCAGAAACAAACACCGTCCGCACCCAGGGAAGACGTAAGTGCTATCAACACATCAGCAACATACACTGATAACACACACCAAATCAAGATTTCATGCTATGTGTGCAGCATTAACATGCAGGCTTTGTGTGTCCATATTTTGTGTTTACACATTTAAATTAATGTATAGTGTGTGTAAATATTAATTTATGCTAGTGTATGTGGTATATACAGTACAAGGCATTTCCTCCTCATCTGCCATCACTCATTTTTCTTGTTCATCTTTCATGCTGCCATCATCATAACATTCCTATAACATCATCATCCGGTGCCCAATGCTCATTAATGCTGCTGATGACACCATGTAATCCACTGTCATCCATTCTCAGAGGGTAAAGACCACACACTTATCTACTAAAGAATAAAAAATTTAACTGACATGCTCAGCTAATCTGTATTTAGCCTATATCAATAAAGATTAGGTGTTATTATTTATAACACTTATAAGTGGATGTCTCCTGTCTTTGCTCTGTAGGTGAACCAGACAGTCCAGTGTTGTCGTCCAGTGAGATGAAAGTAGAGGGAAACTCCATCGTCATCCCTCTTAAACAGCTTGATGATGGTGGAACTCCTCTGCTGCGCTTTGACATGCGATACAGACCGGTAAGAGACGGCATAAGTTGTCTCTCGTTCTCAATGAATTATTCTTCGAAGGTCCTTCTGTTTTTCTTATTTTTATCCTTTGGTCTTCTCCTATGCTGTCTCTTTATACTCTCTCAGGATAAAGAGGGGATTGAGTGGCAAAATGCGGAGCTGCCATCCAGTGCTGACTCTGTCTCCCTTCAAGACCTGTCCTACGGCTCAGACTATCAACTGGAACTCAAAGCCATCAATGCTAATGGTTCCTCTATCCCTGCCAGGTTCAACTTCACCATCGCAGCACAGCCTGGTATGTGGCCTCCCATGTCCTACACTAAATCCAAAATCGAAATCCACTGGGAAAAACGTGTTTCTTGCCACAACAAAGATGTTTAGTTCACCTTGACTCTTTTATCTCTCCCAGTAAGCAACCGCATGACCAAAGGCAGCGTGATTTGCATCGTCATAGTGATCTTCTTGGTGGTATTCCTGGTGGTAGATGTCACCTGCTGCTACAGAAATCGCTGCGGCCTGCTCATGTCCATTGTGAAACTCTTTGGACAGAAAGTCCCAGGCCTCAAAATGTTTGAAGACGGAGAGGTAGCCACCAATGGGTGAGTAGGTGCTACAAAAGTCTGTGAGAGTATATCCATGCAACATGAGTATTTTAACAAAATAGCTTATTTTTGTCTGTCATCAAGTTGCCATCATCATATTTCTTTTGTGTGTCTGCAGAGAAGTGAAGCTGAAGGGTATAACAACTCCAAGAGCCAGTGTGCATGATGCAGGGGTTCAGACACTCACTAGGGACGGGCAGATTGCAGAGGTCACCTGCGACAAAGCCCCCCTCACTAAACACGAGTATGTTCATTCACTCTACAGCAAACTTACTTATTGAAGAAAACATATTTGTGTGTTTAAATACTTGTCCAATACTCCATCCATAGACAACTGCAGGAATGAATAGTGAACCAAAGTCTAAGCTTCCATAAACTGTGCCTGGCCCTCATATGCAGAGCTGATGGCTACATTAATAAAAGTAAAAAGGTGCCATGGAACAGAAGAGTTATTGAAATCTCTGTTGTGGATTTGCAGCCTATTATAAGCAAACGTGATGGTCTATAATTATGAATGGATTTTGATATGCTGTCAATCATTCATGAAATAGCTTGGAAAGTGATTCCAGTGACATTGTTTGCCACGGTCATTTTAGTTTTCTAGTTTTTTAGTGTTCTAATTATCCTTCAACCTTTTTGCATTACCAGTGTTTGTCTTATGGCTATTTCTGCTCATTTAGACTGTCACATGAAGATCAAATGTATACCACAGGGTAAATGATTGATCTTTTGCATTTTTTAAATTAACATCTCACTGATGATTTCTTTCTTTCCTACAGGAAAAAACTGTCAGGCAGAGACATGCATTTTAACGATGCATGAGACCAGACACCGGAGAAACAGGAAATGAAAAAAAAGAGGCGAGTCAATGGAGAAGTGGTAATGTAAAGACAAGAAGATATCAAACAATCACTGAGTCTTAATAACTGAGTCAGAACAGTCAGCGATCCCTACCTTCAATTCTACTTCCATGGGAAAGGTCAATCATTAATGACAGGCTGCAGGAAAAACACTGATGTTGTTCAGGTTTGTTTAAACTCATCTGTTTCAGACATCTGTGCTGTTGGAGTGAGAGGACAGCAGGCTGAAAATCAGCTCGCATAAAGACTGACACAGATATAATTTTGTAATTTTTTGTTGTTGTTCTGTGTGCTATGATGTAGATTAGTTTAAAAGACAAAATTTGAAAAATTCATTTTACAGGGTAATTTTGATGTCTTGTGTTTTACAGGGTAATATTACTGGTGTTATAAATTTAACTTCAAATATTCTCTAACAGTCACAACAAATGTTTACCTTCAGCCTTTTGAATGTTGTGCACAGATACAAGATCTTATTTTATATTTACTCTTTGGTAAATGTACCATGGATATCCTGTGTAATGCGCTGAAGAATTCTGTTTTTTACCCTTATGTATATATTTTTTATTGTCATTAATGTTTTTATTAACATGCAACGTGGCTGCTCTCCTGATGGTTATGTAAGACTAAACATCTTATACTTTCAGATGAAATAACACTGTATCCCGATACTAACCTGTATTTTGAACCATTTAAAGGACATTTCAGCTTAAACTAAACCTGCCTAACCTTTATTTAATTATCATGCACTAATATTTATTGTTTTTAAGCTATACATGAGAGCTATTTATCACGAGAGGCTTCGAACTTGAGGCCATATTTGATTTTGTAATCAGCTCTATTTTAAGCACTTTTCCAGAAGAACTTTTTTTTTTTTTATTCTCAGCACCTAAATCACAGGAGCATGTAATTAAAATCAGCTTTTATTATGATGGGACCAACTAGACGAGACACTGGTGAAAGGAGGTTCCCACCCGATGACCCCAAAGACATGTTAGTTATCACTGCTCACTGGTCTGTATAGTTAAGCCTTGCCATAATAGCATATCATAGGGCTTAGGAGGTGATTCACCGAGTGCTGATCCTTTCTCTAGAGCGCAAACTTCTTGAGTTTATTTGAATTGAGAACCTTCTCTGATGTACCTGTAATAATAGGTGTCATGTAAAGCATATATACACCCAAACAAAGTTGACCACTGCTGTAAGTTATTTTGGATTTATTGTCAGATTGAAATTTACAGTAAGTAAACATGTTCAGAGGTTCTGTATGTGACTCTGGAGAAAGACAGATGATTCCCAGGTTGTCAGATCATCCATCTTTCTCCAGTGTTGCACACAGCACCTTTCAAGTGAAAATGTCTCAGGTCAAATATTTAACTTTCAGCTTTTTGTTTATAAGATGCTTTGCCATCTTTCATGTTTTCAAGTGACCTGACCGTCCTATTGAAGTGTTATGATATTGTTGTATTGCATTGAACACTGTACATGACTGTACATACACATGTTGTTACATCTTTTTGTTCTATAAAAACTTGGACTGTAAAAGAGCTTCATGTCTTTTGTGCTCGTGAATTAAATCCTTCTTTTTTCTTTTTAATAGTATCTCTGTCACAAACAGTAAAATCATGAACACAGAATGGTCTTTCATGGCTGAAAAAAATCAGAACTACCATCTGTTCAGAGAGCCATGAAAAGAGGAGATTACACTGAAGACTGAATTCATCATACAAGTTTCTAAAGTCAACAGAAACTAGATCTGCGGGGAGGTATACCCAGGTCCAAGCACCCAACACCTTAACATTTTAACACAGAATTTACAATCAAACCCACTGTGACTGGTTTTCAAAGGAGTTTAGATTTTTTCTTTCTCCTTTTCAACTCTTGTATTTTTCCCATCTGATGTACAGAGTATTAAGTGTAATCTTTTTTTTAAAGACATTAAACAATACAAATATTTTTAGGCCGTTTATGCCTTTACTCGATTGGCCACTGCAGCAAGGACAAGGCCTTGCGGCAGTACATGGGGCACCTACTCTACCAGGTGAGCTAATGGGCACCCTAGTTATACTCTTTCAAATGGCTTGAAAAGTTGCTTTAGTTATGTTAGGTGGATGGGGAAACAACAGGTGTCTGCATGTCAGTGTGATACTGAGTTATAGACATTTGAGGTTTCTTTTATTGTAGCAGATTTAATGTAGATTTTTAAACTTTATCAGACAAGCATTTAAGCATTCAGTACAGCTGTGCTGAAAACAAAAGTAATCAAACCCAAGTGAAAAACTGTGGAGGTGTGAGTTTGGGTTTTGCAGGCTTGGTGTCCTGCCGCTGTGGACATGATGAGCCAATCGGCTCTCATCCTGAAAAAAGAAACTCTAGCTTCCGCTGCTAGATGTGTACAGCACAGATAAGACTTTAGCAGCAAATACAGTGTTGTAACAGTATTTGGTGATATGCATCATTGAGCTAAAATGTTGAGCTGTCATCTCTGGCTAAATTGGCTGGTCTTTTGAAGTCTAAGCATGTAAGCATTTCCATGTCTGTATAAATAAGGAAAGCACTGGTTTCACTTGATTTCTACATGGTTAAACAGCAGAGAAAAAATAATAAAACTAGTTCTACTGCATCACTGATGGTGAGTCAGCTGCTGAACACCACTCAGTCCTCAAGCTGTCTCATGTGTTTAGAAACACCAGGAAACAATGAGTAAAAACAGGAATTCAAGAGATGAACCTGTTCTGGCAGGGCTGGGAGCTGTTTTCCAAGATCCAGTTCCAGTTTCCAGTCAGGGGCGGTGGTGAGGGGCCAGCCTCTGCTCTGGGTTGTATATGGGGCTTCTCTCTGGCTTTGAGGAGCATGTTGGTCTTTGGCTTGTGGTGTCGATAGCAGTGACAATGCTTTCATCAACTGCCCTAAGTACCTGGTCGTAGCACCAGCGATGCTCCCGTCTCCAAGAGCTTTTGGGCAGCTGCTAAGGAGATGTTCCAGGTTTCCCCTTCCTGGGCAGGGGGGACAGGAGGATGTTTCACTTTTGCCCTAGACATGGACATTTGCAGGACATGGTAGGACATCATAAACAGCTTGGACTTTAAACCTGGTGTGATGGAAGTCTGCTCTCCAGATGTTGGGCCATGTGATCTTTCGTTGATATGGATATTCCTCTATCAGGCTATCTGCCTTTTCTCTCTTGAAGGGACACTCTCCAAAAATGAAATTCCTTACGCTTTGACAAAATAATCTTTATTACCTTTACTCTCCCAGGTGTCTGAAGACAGACACACTGACTCTTATATGCAGCTAAAGAACTATGTCGTGTTTTTATAAAACAGATGGACATATATGAAGCCTGAGTTCAGTGAACACAAAAAGCATATGAATGCGCTGGTGTAGCTTTGTTTGACTGGAAACCTGCACTGCATTATTAAAATAAAAGAGATGCTGCCAGTCTTTTGGCTTGTTTTGCTACAGATCTCATAATCTCAGTTTAGGACTGATGCTGTGGCATTCATCAAAAGTAGTTCTCATAAAAATTTTCTTCTTCGTACACCCTATGAAAACTGTCACCCAGAGGTTCAAGCTTTCTTTGTGAATACCCAAGGGTTAATTTCTTTTACAGATGGGAAATTCAGCATTCCAAAACAAGATATCAGTGGAATATAGATTTGAAGAAGCAGTGTGTAAGATATTTGGGAGATTTAGGGGGACTTAGAGGTGAAGACTGCTGATTGCAACCAGCTGAAACTTTATTGAATTCCTTCAGTCTTCATTGTTCTTGAGGTTTTTACTGGGAGTCAGATTATCCCCATAGGAATCTTCCTCTTCAAAACAAACAGACCAGGCTATTACAAAATGATAAAAACACTCAATAAAACATTTTCATATCACAAATCAATGTTTCTCTTAGGCTTTTCAAGTTGTCGCTGACAGGCCGCTAGCTCAGCACCGCTCATCTTTTTTCTCTATTAACACAAGAGCTACATGTTCTAGAGGTTTTAGGAGCTAAATTATCTGCAGAGGTCTCCTCCTCTTCAAAACAAACACACCCAGTGATTTACAGCAATAAAAGCAGTGATTAAAGCAGTTTCATGTTAGAATAATAGTGTCTCTCCAATGATGCTGGCCGCAGGGGTCTGCTAACTACTTTGGCTGAAGCAAATATAAGAAAACACAGTAACACCAATGATCAGTGTTAGGCTACTGTAGAAACATGGTGGTGCAACATTGCGTGGCTGAGGACCCACTCTCTATGTAGATATAAACAGCTCATTGTAAAGTAACAAAAACACAAAGATTCTCATATTCAGGTGATTATACACCAAAGAAAAGATTTTTATATATTAGAAATTGTATCAAATTTCTGCCAGTATATTCCCCTAATTACTACACTGGACCTTTAAAGGACATTACAATAAGTACCATGTAGTATCCATTCATATCTCTGTGTGTAAATGAGTGTTGATGGTGGGGTGGGCCTTGTGTGTACATTTAGATCACAGATTGTGCCTTTAATGGTTCTTGGGGATCAAAGTGATAAACCAGGACTCTGAAAATGAGGGCGGCTGAAACAAACTCTGTGAGAACCTCCATGTGATTCCAGTGTAAACAAAATGTAAACATGCAGAATCGGTCCAGACAGAATCGTTTCATTTCATACCTTTGAAATGGTTTC
The DNA here is from genome assembly GCA_026686955.1 of Epinephelus cyanopodus. Classification (NCBI taxonomy): domain Eukaryota; kingdom Metazoa; phylum Chordata; class Actinopteri; order Perciformes; family Serranidae; genus Epinephelus; species Epinephelus cyanopodus. Next base: position 15,488,625 of record CM048919.1, read on the forward strand.
CCGGCTGTTCATGAGAGACAGAGTGCATCAGGAAAATGACTTCAGGAGTAAATCCAGCAGCCCTGGACACCAACAAGTGGGCCAGGCAGCATAGTGAATGCAAGATAGCAAACAAGGCTCCAGGTAACCACGAAAAGGTGCTGAAAGCTCACCTCCAAACTGCAGAGCAGCACATTGCCTGTCAGGAGGAAAAGATAAATGAGCTCGCCACCAGGCTCGAGACAGAGACGAAAGAGAACAACGTCTTGCAGAAATAGGTGGTTTGATCAATGAGCTCCGGAGAGAAAGAGCTGAGAGACAGCATGAGTAGGACCTGAAAACAAGACTTGAGCAACAGACCTCAGCCAACCAAGAGCTGAACACTAAGCTCAAAGAAAGAAAAAGAGAAGCTCTTTCTGACTCTCTCAGTGATAGCCGGGTGTATTTGGTACTTTCATCCTGACCTCAACAGGGAGAAAAGGCTTTTATCCCGGTGTTGGAAACTTTAATGATTTTCCTGGCCTTATTTTGCAGGTCCCGGAGAAAACACAGAAGCATTCACAGTGGAAAAGATTCTGCCACTTCTTTGATGTGAGGCAGAGATGGAGCAAAGGCAGTAGTCCACATCTATCTGAGACTCCTACACCAGAGCAACACAGCACCTTCCCGTCTCAGTAACAGTAACAGAGTGTAGGGTGGCACGGAGGCTCAGTGATCGGCACTGCTGCCTCACAGACAGAACCAGCTGGACTCTCTCCGTGTGGAGCCTGCATGTTCCTCCCCATGTCTGTGTGGGTTTCCCCCGAGGATGCTGGCTTTCTCCTACACACCAATGACATGGAGAAAACTGTAAATAAGAATAACTGCCCCCAATTATTCAGCATGCAATAAAGAGTCAATAAAAAGCATGTTAAAATCAAAGCTCTGTCTGTATTGTTGTGTGTCTTGGTAGTTAGTTGTATAATTGTGTTATTAAGTGGTACTACAGCTAACACTGTATACTGAGCGTTACAGGACAGCTGGACAGTTGGAGACAAACTTTGGATAGACTACACCAGATATGCCCATTTTCACCTGCAGCAGATGTCATGCACAAACCTTTATGTATTTTGGGTTTGGGGTCCCCTTTTGTAAAGTGCTTTCAACATTTGGCCACATGTCACACATCGGGACGATGATGAAATTGAGGACGATGACACGTCTCCCATAATAGCCAATGGCAGAGGACTTTTATTTGCTTTAATTTCTAATAACTGCGACTCACAGACAAGACTGTGCCGCTAGCCAAGAAGGTGCCAGTACTCAAAAGCAATAATTGCAATTTGCCATGAAACAGAAAGAAGATTAAGCAACTATGTACAGATGAAGCAGAAGTACTATGACATTTTCACCAACAATTGATGAAGGAAAGGCACAAAATATCTTAAAAATCACCAGAATGCAGGAAATTCAGTGCTTGGTGCTTAAAACGATGTCATGCAAACACGAGACACACATACCACGAGAAAAATGAATTTGGTAATGAGGTAAAGTCCTGCAAAACAGTCTCTATAAAGCAGTCTTGTGCTTCAGTACAGCAGTGACAGTGTGCATAGATGTTGAGTAGCAGTTCTATGTGCCTCAGTGCTGTGCCACTGACTCTTTGGCTCCGCCCCCTGCCTGATACGCTCCTGCTGACTAGTAGCACATGACCAGGCGTGTTTACACCTGCAGTGACAGAAAGACACACAGCGCCAACGCTGACTGTGCCACTGACAGGGACGCCTATTGTTTAAACCGAGATAAGAAGCCTGATTGTCGTGAGAGGTCATTGTATAGCGGTCGCCCACTGGGACGCGGTAAGTTAGCCTCGTTAGCAAGGCTGTTGTTTTCCTCCCGTCAGTGATGTGAGGACGCTGTCTGCTCTTCCGTAGCAGCTGCTGCTAGGTTAGCATGCTAGCGTGTCAGTGGGTTAACGTTAGCTCGCTGCTGCAGCATCACCACCACCCAGGCAGGTTAAAGAAAGAAATTCAATTATCACGCCAGCTACAAAGAGCCTGACGTTCAGGGTTTAACCCGGCTCACACTGTAACATTTGTTGCTTTTAATGTATGTATCTGTATGTAGCTTCGTAATGTCAGAAATTACTGTCAGCTAATTTGTGGTGGATTCAGGTGGTTGTCATAGTAGTAGTGGCCTGGACAGGTAGCTAAAGCGAAGCAAACTGATATGATAAGTAACTTAGATATTAAAGCAGGGTCAGGTTATCCAGATACACTGCAAATGTTTTTGGTTAACGAGAATAATGTTGTCTCAATATTAGCCTTATTGAGGCTGCTATAGAGGTCTGTGTGTCAGCTGTATCCCATCATGCCTGTCATGTTAATTAACCGCTGGGTCTGTCAGTCATGTGAATGAGAGAAACTAAATGAAGCTAACAGAAGACTCTTCAGAGAGCTCCTGTGTTCTGATGTGAAAACCAAATCAATTGTTGTAGCCATATATATATATGTACAGCTGTGCAGCCAACATTTGCACCTGGCATGAGGGGGATGTATATTTTTAATATTCTCAGTGAACTGGGATACTGAACTTACTTTGCCTTGGTGCCACTTTGGCTGATTGAAAGGAGACCAAGGGCTAGTCATTAAACAAACATCATTATTATTCTTTATCAGTATATTTAATAAGGGATCTGCCTGTTTTCAACCTTTCACCATTTGCTGCTCTCACTTCGCCAAGAAGTAAATCCAGCGGCAGCATCCCTGCACAAGTCAGGTGTATGTTGGGGTATTTCTAGGGTTTGAGGACATTCAGAGCCGTACATCTGTCCAGGAGGGATCCTCCCCCTGTGGCACAAGAAGTATTTCCCCATATAATAGATCACCGTTATAAAAGGGAAGTCTGTAAAAATGTTGACAGGACACCTTGAACTTCAAACAAGGGCAATTATTGCTGTCTGTATTATTTTTTTATCATGATCCATGGAGGTTTTATACTTTGAAACTTTTCTTGAGCCAAGAAAAATAATATAAGTGTATCTGTGACATCATCACATCAGAAAGTCTATGGGCCAAGCGGGAGAAATACTACTGCGCATATTTGGTAGTTTTCCCACGCTGTGGGAATAAAACTGGGAGTCATACATTTTTACATTTTATACATCTACAGATTCTTTAATGGACTTTTTTTTTTTTTTTTTTAAATTAACGAGCTCTGTTTTGATTGACTTTTCATGCTCTTCTTATTTACATTCAAAGTACAAAAAATTGAATTGGTTCATTTTCATAGTGAATTCTAAAAAAGTTGTTCGCCACAGAGCTCAGGCAGGAAGTTGAGCATTGCTGCTGTAGGCCCTTGACTTACTGCCAAGATATATGACATTAATATTCACTTCATATTCACATTTTATATTTTGTTCTGTAATCTGTATCCCAGGTGGGAAGCTACATCCTTGGCCTCAGGCTCCAGGAAGCCAGCCCTCTTGGTGTCCACCATGGAGGAATCAGATGTGGAACGTGAGCTCTCCTCTCCTCTCCTCTCCTCTTTCCATCAACTTCTTTAATGTTTGCCGCAATTCAGCTACAGTAATCCATTTGCTCCGTTTGACGAAGTTCTGAATGCCAGGCCATGCATATTTTCCCCCAGATTTTCCAATTTTGCTGCACAGCTGTCTCAAACGTTGTCTTGCCATTTGTATTTACTTGGTTTCTCCTTTCGACATTTTAATCTTCCTATTCAGATTTGTCACTGTTCTGTTGTGTTTGCCCTCTAGAGGTGACCCTGGCGCTACTAGATGCGGCCACTGATAAAGACGCAGAGGTCCAGGAACAGGTCAGAAAGTCTATGTTGACCCTGGGAAAACAGCAGCCAGACAGAGTGTTAGCCATGTGCCAGGACTACCTCCTTAAACACCCAAAGGTAAAAAAAAAAACAAACATCAGGAAACATCTCTGTTACACTGTGTCTAACACCTCTCAGAGAAAGAGAAGAGAAAGCTGGAACAAATTATCAGTATTCCTGCCACAGACATGATCTTTAGCCCTTGTCAGACATGCCAGATCAGCATGACTACATGAGCATGACTTCCATTAACACGGCTTTTCGTGCTGGTGTTACTTTTAGTGTCGTGTCAAAACAGCTCACAGTTACATATAGTGAATGCTGAATGCTGTGCCTGGTCAGTGCAGTCATACTGTATAATAACAGTGCAATAATACTGTACACATTAAGTGGAAGCTGCATAGGAAGCCCCCATCCATTTGAGTTAAAGAGTGGTACTTCTGTGATGGAAATGTCTAAAGTTTTGAAAAAGATTTGTCTTGACTTAAGTAACCACTGCTAACAATAGTCTGCTGCTAATCTCTTAAATCTGATCACATTTAAAAGGCCTCTCAGAGCGCCCAGCATGTGATTTAGTTTCACATATGTTCATGATGTAAAGATTGAAACAAGTAGTGATATGTCCGTTGCTGTCCAAGAGGGTTTTCAGGTTTTACAGATGGCAGTCAAGCAGCATGAATAATTACTGATTATCTTGTGATTATTTTGTCTCTTATTTTCTCTCTCAATCAATTATCAGTTTACCAATGAAATGTGAGAAAATGTTGAAAATGTCCATCACAGTTCCTTGAAGTTAGACCGGATACTGAACTAGACACAAACACACACAGACACACAGACAGTGAAATTAGAAAAGACCAGAAGAACAGAATTCCATTTTAGTTGACAAAGTCAGTCCTGCAGCCTGTTCAAAAAGTTAATTTTTGTTGTTACACATAGAGTAAATTACTGAAAAAGTATCATTATGTACTGATATCAGTTTAAATGTGAATGGTACCCAACCCCACGTACTACTGGGATGTAAATTGACACACACCTCCCAATACAGTTTCTGCACTGCTAACATTTTACTTGCATGGGCCTATAGAAAAGAATAGAATCAGACTAAAATACTTTCTCAAATGTGGCTTCATGTTTAACAGGAAAATATCCTTCAAATACAGATCTTTGCTTGTTTTCTTGGAGCACATTTGCTCCTTAGAAATCTCACCATAGAGCTCTGTATTAGTTTGTTTCTGTATGATGCTGCAACATGCTATCATACTGTCACAGCAACTGACTTGGTGATTATCAGATCTTGGCATCATTACACTGAGGAAACATCTTGGGAAACATCAGTGACATAATAGTACAGCGGATGTTTATTGAGATGTGCTGTATCATATTTCACTTTGACTGTGTGAAAGCCAAATGCAAACATTTTACTGCAGATAAATGAATTCTGTGTCATTTATTAGCATTCCATTGGTTTTGATATTGTAATTTAAATGTGCTCTTTTTGTTATTCGCATCGTCCTTCTCTTGTCTCATTTTTCTTCATCTTCCTCACCTTGTCTTTCTCTAGTTGATCGTGAGCCACAGAGTTGTGATTCTTCAGACTATTGAGCTGATTGTGGGCTGCAGGATAGAGGAGATAAGTTACCCCAGAATAAAGAGTATCATCACCTTGGCCTCAGATGAGATGACGCGATCAAAGGTAAAGTATGAGATTTTAATCATTCATTTTTTTATGTTTCTTGCAAAATGCAGATGATAAATGATGTTTCTTTCTCCATCTTCCTGGTTCACTCAGGAGGTCATCCCTGATTGGCAGCAGGCAGCCAGTAATATCTTGGTTGCTGTAGGTAACAAGCACATCAATGACATCATGGAGGAGATACTAAGCAAGTTTCAGCCAGGGCTCCTTCCTCACTTCTTTGTGGTCCAGACACTAGCAAACCTTTCAGACTCCAATGGTAAGCAAATATTTACATACACAAGTTCAAAGAAGCATCACAAGGCCATAAGGGAGAGCATGCACACACACACACACACACACACACACACACACACACACACACACACACGTACACACGCAAACAACCAGGAAATCAGAACTTCCTCACAAGGCAGGTATTCAGAAGGGTTGAGAGAGATATAAACCTGTTAAACCCGTTTAAAAACAGTATTTATAGGACAAAAAGTTTGCACAGCACCTACTAGGTTTGTTTAGGAGCAGTATCAGGTGGCTTGGAGATTGTGAGATTTTCAACCCTATGCCTTGCTATCAAAGTTGCCCCACCCACTAACTTAAAACCTCCATAAAACTCCAACTCCAAACTCTCCACCCTACAACTGAAGGATTAGGATGTAATTCAAACCTGCAGGAATCAGTGTTGGGGCTGACCAAGGCATTTTTTAACCGATCAGGGTTTGCTATGTTGAGCTGTATGGAGCCCTGTCCAATCCTTTTTTCTGTTTTTATTCACAAAGCTTTTATGCACAGCAGCACAAGTGCAGCTGTCATCAGCCCATCAACTCAGTTTTACCAGTTTTATTAAAGCCCAACGTTAAACATATTTAAGGGGACGCTTGAATGACAGGCCGTCTGCGGAGCATCGCCACAGTCTATAAGTTAGATCCACCCCTCATTGCCCCACAGCTCCAATCTTTTGTCCAGATATGGTCAATTCTGGCTCAAAAAAAAAAACAATAGGGAGATGGCGGTAATGCTGAACTCAAGCTTCAGATTAGCAGTTCACAAACCAATGGGTGATGTCATGGAAGCTACATCCATTACTTAAACAGTCTATAGGCAAAACACCACCTGTCATAACAACAGCAAAACGCAATAGGAGACTGTTAATTTATGTTATTTACTTAAGTTATGAGTGTGAGTTCTTTGCATTTGTTTTGGCTTATGGTGTTTCAACACGGGTGGGGCTGAGCCCCTGCTCAGAGAAGAGAGACAATGACAACCACATTCACCACGCCATTGCAAGTGCAACAAAATCCGCGTGAGCAAAAAGCTAATGAGTAATTTTTTTTATGTATTTCATGCAAAAGAAGTACAGTCGGCGATAATAAAGACGGAACACAGTTCATTTAGATAACTCAGGCAAAGGCTGCACAGAAGCAACAAACACTGTATAGTACGACACAGGGTTTCCAGTCATGGAAAACCTGGAAAAATCTCTTTTTCCAGGCTCAGAAAAGTCATTGAACTGTTGTTGAGTGTAATGAAATTGTTGCAGTAATCCTCCCCAGATACTGCTCCACGGTGTGTAACATGACAGTGATTTTATTTTCTCACGTTTGTTGAAGTAGCAGCTCTAATATGGAACAATGTGTGGCAATGTTTTGATTACCATCACGAATGTTCCTGTAAATTTTCCCCACGTTCTGTTTCTTCCATGTGTGCCAGTTAGCTAAATTATGTTTGAATAGAGTTGAATTTGATATGTTTGAATAAGCAGGCAAATGGGGCAAGAAAAATTATGTTGTGACTGTGTGATCTGACATGTTTCCATACCTATGGCCCACTGCTATGTTTAAATTGCACTGCATTTTTTGAGATAAAGCAATTGACATATGAAGCCTTGGGTGTTCACTTGGGTCTCAGCGTGCCAATTTGCACTTTGGTTTTGTTTTAACTCCTCTGAAAGTAGAGGGTTGAAGTTCATGCATTTGCATCTTTATTATGTTAAAAACATAATGAAATACAAATAAAGCTTGATATGAGCAGATACCAAATGAGTAAATAATATTAAGAGATTCAGATCTGGATCAGGGTCTAAAACATCTGCAGCAGCACCTTGGTTATTGTGTGTAGTGTTGCATGGATTTATTTTGCATAGCACAGCATGTTTAGAGGAAGTACAGCCAGTTTCAGTAGCTGTAAATCATTAACCAGAGGTACTTGAAATTGTATTTAATTTGATACATAATTTTAACAAATATATTCTCATTGCTTTTCTTTTTAATGTTTGTTCATCATCTCTTAGCATTGGTATTATCAGTGTAAAAAAGCATTACAGTCTATGTCTCCCTGCTTTACAGAGGAATTGATAAAGAATAATGTAACTTTAACACTGTATTCGTCTTTGTTCTCTAGTTTATGGAATGGTGCCCTTTCTCAATGCTATTCTGGGCACCATGTTGCCTATGTTAAGCATGGCCAAACAAGACAACATGAAGTGGGTCTTCTCTTCTGGTAAGAACCTCCATACACGCTTTTTTTTTTTTTTTTTTTTTTACATTTTCATAATTGTTGAAGTATAGTAACCCCCCTTAAAACAACACTGCCTGCAGGTATTCACCTCCAAAAACATAAAACTTCCTCCCTTTAGTCTTTCTTGCAGTTTTACTGTTGCATTGTTTTCTACTCTCCATAATTTCCCTCGCCCTCTGTTTTTTGTTTCTCTTCCTGCAGCTCTGTGTCATTTCAGTGACAGTATCTTGGAGTACCTTGCCAACCTGGACAAAGCTCCAGATCCCACAGTCAGAAAAGACACGTTCTCTAGTGAAATCTATGCTGCTTTCGACATCCTCTTTAATAATTGGTTACAAAGCAGGGAGTCTAAGGTAAGGTCGCTTTAGCTCAGTGTTGAGGGTTGAGCAGGAGGATTTGACGTACAGTAGAGAATGAAACCTACAAAGTGGTGTTCAGGTAGTATCTAAAGAAGATGAGTAAATAGGGAAGCTAAGGTAAGACCACTAAAGCTTGTCATTTTGAATTTTGGATGCAAGATATAGACGGCAATCTAAAAGGCATACTTTGAAAAAGCACTGCAAGGTAAAACAATAAGTGATGCATAAAAATCACAAATTAAAATGTGATCTGTCTATCCATGCCATGGGAACTGCTACTTACTAGTATAGTAATTATATGTGTTTGTATTTAGACTATTCTTGGCCATGTTAACCACGTCTAACAAGTTATCTGCAATGTCTTCATGCTGTAGTACAGATGACAGGGAACCTGCTACAACTTAGGCGTTGAATATGCCAACAAATACTTCAGTACAAACAAACATGTAAACTCTGGAGAACAAATTATCTCAAGAGGATATTGTCAGTGTTCTGTTTTATGGTCCATTCCTCCGAAATGTGATGAGATGGCCACCAAGCAGATTTGGATTTTTGCAGTCCTTTAATGAATGACCTGTTAGTTGTGTTATCTTCTGAGTGACCGTTTCTTTTATATGTATTCTTATGACTAGTGTTTCCCTTTTTACTCCTTCCCTATTTACACACACCTAGATACTGTTACATTTTTGTGAATCACCTCCTCTCTTTCATATCTGTAATCTAACGTACTATCTTTCGGTCTTTGTGTGTTCTAGTTGAGGCTAACAGTAGCTGAGGCAGTGGGCTCTATGTGCCATCTGATGGCCAGTGATAAACTGGAGGAGCAGATTCCTAAACTCATTCCTGCCATCCTGTCCCTGTACAAGAAAAACAATGAGCACTATGTGATTAGCAAGGTGGGTATGGGCTGCAGCATGAACGCAGTGGTCTGCCTATTATGGATTTTGTAACAGTCACTCTCTCAAAACTGCCTCCTGGCTTTAATAGGGATTCATTTCTTGTTTTCTCCACTCAGAGTCTGTGCCAAGTTCTTGATGCTTCTGTCAGCATGGGCAGCAGGGTGCTGGAGACACAGCTGGACAATCTACTCACTGCACTGCATCAACAGGTACACATGAAGTACATACTAAATTTAACACTGTAAATTTAACTGAACCAGGTGACACGTAACATAGATGCTCATAAAGGGGGAGCGGGGCGGAAATCATGCTCATAGAGACTGTGCTCCTCCTGTAGTTATAGATATACTGTACATTCAGACCAGGTAGTGTTGACCAGACTTTTAAGCACTCTTACACAGGTATTGTGAATGCAGTGTGCAGCATTAGTTAATAAGCGTCTTTAGCACGCAACGCAACCAAGTCAGGCAAGCGACGCGAGCAACATGCTTCCTTTCATAGTCACCGCATTGAACATAAGCGACGCGGGCAACACTTGAAATGCAATACATCGTTTTTGCTAGGTAGTACTGCTATTTTATTAGAGTGCAGGGCACTAGAAATGTCATATAAATGGGGTTGTGCCCGTACAAGTTAGCAAAGTTTGTCCTCCTCGCCCGCCATATTTCATACCTTCTTCTCCTGTGAATAACAAAAAGTGGTTAATTTTAAGTACGTTGCTTGTGTTATCACCCCCGCTGACAACGCATGGTATTACATGCGTCGCTGCATTGTGTATCAAAAAAATGGACAACATATTTTGAGACGCAAGCACGCATCATGGCGGCCAATGCGACTCGATGCGTCCCAATGCGTTCGCGTCTGCTTGCCTTTGCGTCTGCGTGCCTTTGCATCGACTATGAATCGGCCCTTACAAGAGGGCAGACTTAGAGTTTACAATGAGGCAGAGCTACACTAGAGCCTGTATCCACACACACCCATGACCGTCAAATCAGGAGGATGACAAAGGACAGATGAATGCATTTGGCCTCCACCACATTTTTTGAAAATGAAAACAAATGTTTTGCTCACTATTATCCATACACACATCTCCATCTCTTCCTATCTCTCTCCATATTGCTCTGTCTGTTTAAGGACTTACAAGCGGTGAAGTATGGTTTATATGACCAGTGTGGTTAGCTAGTTGTCCAAAGTCTCATTTGATAGGATGAACTTTTGTAAAATCCGCTGACTGCAGATAAATGTATTTGGCTCTTTAAGTCATGTGAGATTGTTGTTTTAAAGTCAGAACTCTGAAGGGGGGGGGGTTCAGTGGGAGCGCCCAGTAACACACCTTGAGCAAACCGCAAGCGTAGAAGCCTCAACAAACACTTCTGCATTATATCAGCTTTACCTGGGTCCGTCTGGTCTGACAGCAGTCAGTTGTCATCTGTGCAGCACTTTCTATCACAAGACTGGCTCTCTGTCAAACCAACTGTAAGGCACTTTTTGTGTCTCAGTCTTCCTGCTTTGTGACATGACTCACCACATTGAAAGCACAAATCTGTGGCTAAATTGTGGGCATACTGGAGTTCTTCTTTTGCATCCTATATCCACTATATGCTGCTTTCATTAACTTGTGTCAAATGACTGTCAGAGAGTCACTGTAGTCAGATGTTTTCATAATCTCGTGACTCAGCTGACGCTTGGCTCTGTGTCTTGACTATTTCGACATTTTACCACAATGACTCTGCCAGTGTTAATGTGTGTATGATCAGGGTTGTTAGATGGGGACAGAGAGTATTTCACCAGACTGTTACAGGGGCGGTGCCTGTTACAACACCTACAGTTATCATTTCTATTGCAATCACAAAGTTTTACAACTGTTTGTAAATACTAAACTGTGCATGTACACATCTGAATCTGGCAGAAGATGTTCTTAGAATTTGAAGCGGTGACTTTGAAAAGTGTGGTGCTTAACAGATCTCTCAGTTCTTCCTGTATGTGCAGTTCATAGTCCTTAAGTAAGAGACTGTGGTTGTAATGACACTTCTCATGTGTGATGTGTTGCTGTAAAAAGAACATGTTTAGTCAGCCACTCATTGGACAAACAAATAATAGTCACTGCAAACTGCCATAACCATGTATACTATTATTTTTTCTAATAATTATTATTATTATTATTAATAATACGTGGGTAGAAATCACATGTTACAGTGAGCCGTTTTTGTTGAGTTTGAATAAACTTTTTAGATGATTGTAATTGTTTTTCCATGTAACCGCAAATTCAGTTTTCACCACATCTCAAATCATAGCGTATAATTATGTGTAAGGGTTCACAAGCTGACACGGGCAGTCACAGAGGTCAGTGTAACATTTCCTTTCTGTCCTCCAGGTGTCTGCACCTATTGATTACAGTAACCCTCCTACTGTCAAGAACCACAACGAGGTCCTGCGCTGCTTCAGCTTACTAGGTACTGAAGCTCTTCAGCTGCTTGTGTGTGTGTGTGTGTGTGTGTGTGTATCTGTGTGTCAGATTTGTTCGTTGTTGCCACTGCAATAAATTCTGATAACTTTGAGAGTTGTGTGACAAAGTTTGTGGTGACCAGGTTAAGAGGTGCTAAATGTTGTCCAACAGCTTCAGACCTTTCTATGTGTTCTAGATCTATGGAGTCACAAGAAAAGTAATAAGATCATCCATTAGTACGCTAGACTCAGTGTCCACCGCGACATAATCATATTAACTGTGACAGGCAGTCTACTTCTCTGCCCTTCTCTCTTCTGGCTTATCTTTCTTGTGTATTGCTCTTGTTTTTGTTTATCTGATAGTTTACATATTTTATTGCCTTTTCACTCCTTTCCCTGCAGCGAACTCCTTCCCAGACCGGATGGTCATGTTTGTTCTTCAGAAGTTGGAGAACAGTAATGAGAGAAGCAGGATGGGCTCCCTGGCTGTCCTTCGGCACCTCATCAACTCCAGCAGTGAGAAAATACACCAAGTGACCCCAGCTCATCCCATACACACTTATCTGTTAAAGCACAGCCACCAGTGAATGATTTGGCATAAGTCATTCAGCGTGATTGATTTGGCATAAGTCATTCAGCGTGCCCTGAATTATGTCAAAGTCATGCAGAGTACAAAATCCAACTTTATGTATCTGTTAATCTTTTCTTGTCTAGTTATTTGTGTTGTTGTGTGTCTTGCAGCTTCCACAATGGAGAACAAGAAGCTGCTTATTTTGGCCAGTATCAGACAACCCATGGCTGACCACAGCAACAAGGTAACACACATGCAGACACACGCAGAGTCTCTATGTGACTATTCTGCTCAACCACAATCTCTTTAACATTATTACAACATTATCATTAACAGTTTAGTTAAGTGTTTTTTGTTCAGATAATCATGATGTTGTTATGTCTCACACTCTGTCTGGCTCTCTCTGTGTCCCAGGTCAAGAAGCGTGTTGTCCAGGTGATCAGTGCGATGGCTCATCACGGCTACCTGGAGTTAGATGGAGGGGAGTTACTGGTTCGATTCATCGTTCAACACTGTGCCTTACCTGACACATATCGGGTACAACTTCTTTTGTGTTAAATATTTGATAATTGGATTTGTGTGGAAGTTGTGTCCCATAACCATTTTATTCATTTATGTATATCATTGCATAATGTGGCTCGTTTGATAATAGAAGCTTGTTGTTGTTGCTTTATGAATCTTTAAGAAAGAGCATTACTGCTCAAGTAATTTCAGTAATCTCTATCTTATGTTTACCAAAGCTAATAAACGACAAAAAGTTAAAGAACCAGCAAACAACAGATAATGCACAAGTGTTTCACATCTGAAGCTAAAGCCTTTGAAAGAAGTACTAGACAAGGCTTGCAAATGAACTGACTAGTTGTCAAAACTTTTGCATCACAGGAGGACATCTATTGATTTATTGATTGATTGATTGATTGATTGATTAATGGGATGGAATATAAAACATTTATCTGTATATGAATGTGTTTGTGTGTCTCCAGCGAGGCCATAAGCCCATAGATCCAGAGGAGGTGACTAATGAGGCGCTGAGGACGATGTGTGACAACACTCTTCATCTCCTGACCACCACTGTTGGACGACTAGCTGATGTACGTAGAGACTATCTATATGTCTATTTATCTGTCTGATCTGTTCATGATTGAATCATTTGTCATCCCCAAATCATGCAACTGCTGACATTGTTGCAGATGTTTGTTTTACTGCAGTTGGATGTCTCTGAAGTTTGAGTTTTATAATGATTTAGTTGAGATTAGATATGTGTCAGTTAACAGCAGTTGTTGTCCACTGGGTGTTTTAGGTGAACAATGCTCAGACGCATAACATGTCATTTCTTGTTTGTAGGTGCTATGGCCAAAGCTGCTGTACTATCTGACCCCTTCACAGTACAGCAACGCCACCACTCCTCTGTGTAAGAGTCTGATAGTGCTGGGCAACAAGAAGAAAAGTAGCCAGGAGCCCAGCTTCAACATAGACTTTACACAGGAAGGTAAGAGGAACATTTACTGACCAGGTGCATCTCTGTGAAAGTCATCTGTTGTGTGTGTGTTCCATATTAGACATAAATCAGCTATAAAGAGCACATTGCAATTTGAAACAGGGCTGCAACTAACGGTTGTTTTTATTATTGATTCAACTGTAGATTATTTTCTAGATTAATGGTTTGGTTTATAAAACACCCGATAACAGTGAAAAATGTCCAAAGTCCAAGGTGATATCTTTAAATGTCTTGTTTGTCAGTTAATAACCCAAAGATATCCAGTTTGATGTGATACAAAACAGAGACCAGCTGAAAATATCCATATTTGAGATGTGAAAAAGAGAAAAATTACTTTAACAGTTAATTATTATCAAAATAGTTGCCGATTATTTTTCTGCAGACTGACTAACTGTTTCAGCTCTAATTTGAAAGTTACTATTCCTGTTGTTCTGTGTGATCTATGTCAAGCTAAATGTGTCTTACCTCTCTCCTCCAGTAAATCTTCCCTCTCCTCAAACACTAATGGTCAGACTGCTGGTAAGTAAAACAACTCAATAACACAATTACAAACTGGTGACTTCATGTGGAGCCAAAGCTACACACAGACAACTGTGCTAATAGGTGTGCTACTTTTTTTGTGTCTACAGTATAAAACAAAAAGCTTATAAACATCCAGCCTAATAACTGGGTTGAGGAACTGATTGTAATGAAGTATAATTAATGAATTGTAGCCTCTGGTTTAGACAAAATGTTTGTCACGCCAAAAAATCCTTGTAAACTGTCAAGCCTGATTTTCTCTTTCATGCTTCAGTCACAATCTGTGATTATCATTGTATTAATTTCTAGAGCTGCTCTTACTCTGCAGTATTCAACATGAAGCAGGGATCAAAGGAGTAACACAGTAATCCTACTCAAGCGGTCACTGCACTTGCTTAAATCAGTAAAACGTACTTTGTAATTTAAAACATCCCTAACAGGTAACTGTATGTCTGCATGTGTTCATGTCCTGGGTTGCTTCTGTGTTTTCCAGGTGAATGCAGCATTCCCATTCAGTAACAGAGGTCATGGAGCTCCGTCCCTCTCTCTCCTTCAAACCCTCAGTGTCAACATCCACCCCAACACAGAGATACTCTGGGAGAAAGAGATACCTCCTCTGCTCTCACTGTTAGAGGGTATATAAGGAAATAATCTTTTCTGTGCTTTTTGGGGATGTCTTTTTTTCTCGTAGTGACACTGCAGTAGACACTTATGTCTGCGCCACATGGTTTACAGCAGACATTTGTAGGGGGGAGGGTGTCTTGGGACCTTTTTCCTTTTCATTCACCACCTACAAAAGTTTTTTTCTCTTTAGTGGTCTGACTGTGTGTTGTTTTCAGAGTCAACGGCAGAGAACCTGGATGAGAAGCTCTGGGAGGAAAAGTTGCTAAAGGTGTGCTTGTTTGCTTTATCTATGGGAATATTATTTCATTCACATTATAATGTGTCTGTGTTTTATGTTTGAATAAAACCAAAATGTGGTGATAATAGAAGAATTGTTTCTTTAGCCCATGTTAGAGTGATAATTACCATTTTTTTGTACTATGGTGTAAATTTTAAGTCTGTGTTGATATGAAAATAATTAAATCTAACTTCATTTAATTAAATGTCATTTAAAATTTTTTGTCTTGAGCTCTTGTCCAAAACCCTGGCTACTATTGATGACGACAAGTGGGTGAGTCACTTGGCAGCCGAAGCAACAAGATACCTCTCCACGTATAACAACGCCCTAGAGGAGAAGGTGAGCTGATTGAAAGCTATTGCTTTGGTATAGTTACCAGCATTTATCCAGTGGCATTAAAAAAAAATAGACATAATTTTGTGGTTTGTCAAGGTCCTAGGCCCCACAGTCAGCCTAATTTAGTGCTTCATGTTGGTGATGATTGAACTCAAAAAGCTGACAGTGTTGAACTATGGTTCATCCTTTGGGGCTTATGCCCTCCTTAAACGGAGTCATGCCTCCTCGTGACCTAACCGCCACAGAGTGTGTGCACAGAAAGATGAACAGTTAAACCCACCCTCATCAAGGGTGAAGTGTAAAGTAGTAAGTAAAAAATTTTAACAAATGTTCTGCGAAATTAAGTGGTTGCAATTTGGGATAGTGTGGTATTTATGCTATGTGTAGACACTATAACATGATGTTGCAACCTAGTGAGGGGCCCAACCTGGATGAGAACCACTGTCAGGAGCACAGTACAGTTAAGTACATAATGTATATGCAAGTAATTTACGCAGCATGTTTTCCTCTCTCTAGAGTTTCCTGTATCGATGTATAGGAGTGACTCTTCAGCAGTGTTTCAATAAGGAGGTGGTTAAAAAACAGCTGCAGGAAATCCTCCTCGCAGCACGACACAATGATGCTGTTGAAAGAGAGGTACCTGTAGATGATGATTTGTCTAATGTTGTGGTTTTGAAAAAAATCAGGAAACATCTCTCAGTATTTGGTGTTTCACACCAGAACAGATTAAAGCTCTAACTAATGGTCTGTGTTTGTGTCATCTGTATCTATCAGGGAATTGCAATGGGTGTTGGCCTGTGTGCCAACAGCCACTTGGAGGGAACTCTGGCCAAGCTGGAAGAGTTTGGCAAGTCAGACGCTTTCAAGAAGTCACCAAGCATCTTCAATCTTCTCAAAGTACTGGAACCTTTTTGATTAATTGCAAATGAAGATCAGGTTGTATTACTTTTGCTGTGATAAAGCATCTGTTCTTTGTCTTTATCTCCCACTCCTTTCCTGTTTTCAGGAACGTAATGAGGTTGAGGTAGAGAAGGTGAAAAGCACATTAATCTTGTGTTATGGTCATGTGGCTCTGAACGCACCTCCAGAAAAGATTCTGACCCGCATTGATCAGGACATCCTGCGCTGCATCAGTAAACACTTCAATACCAAGGTAATGTAAATATTTATTTAACATTGATTTGTGATTGAAAATGGGATGCTCACACATATTATGTGAATATTATGATTTCAGCCGACTAAAGCTGCCATCTGTATTTGGTATTAGGCAGCAAATTTCAAGGCTTTTCAATAACGTTGCTTTATTTTTGTTTGCTTCAAGTGCATTTTTACATTATTGTGATTAAATGGACTCTCTGTTAGGTTGGTCTCTTAAAGCAGGACTAAATTTAAGAGAGCGCTGACCCATTGACTTTGTATGTGTGTAACAGTGATCAGCAGTAAATGGTGAAAAACCATGTTGCATCACACCTCTTGTGATTTGTCTTTCGTATCTGAGTTAGCATCTCAGTAATCAGATAGGGCCCTGTTTTTGCGGCAGTGCATGACCAGCATACGGTACACAGGTGGAAAGAGAGGCACAAACAGGTGGGAGATTCAGTCAAGTGAAGGATTGTAAAGGATGTTGTTGGTATTTGGTGGGAATTTGGTCTTAGACTTTGTACTGAGAAATGATGTCCCAGGACCACTTCTGATTTTGGTGTACCGTCTTCCTGGTGCCACTTTGGTGATTTTATCAGCAAAAGCAAATATGAAGTAACAATAACAGAATTCTGCTTGAAGTATAAATACATTATTGTAATTAAAGTGTAGGTTCTGTGTTTTCCAACCTGGACCCGTCATTTTTTGTCCACTAAAAGTGTTTGTTTTTGCCACACAAAGCCACACAGTCTCAGATTATAACTCTGACAACATAATGGAAAGGATCCCAACAGAGGTCGACATTTTTCTTAAAGAGTAAGATCTTTTTTCAGAGCGGATAGAGCAGGCATCCTGTGTACAAAAGCCTGAAACCCCTCACTGCATGCCATCCCCCACGCACACCAGATCATCCTATCCAATCCAATAAAGGCAAAAAGCCCCCAAAAAATCTTTTAAAAAAGAAAGACTAAGATCCTTTTGATCAACCAGTCCTGAAATCACCATAGCCAAACACCAGACAGTGCTTGCATAAAAAACTAGGACCCATAAACTTAGACCTACAGGTAGGACGGCTGTATTTGTATGTGCACTCATGGCTTTATTACCTCTATTTCATGCAGGTTCTGGGGATTAAAGTAGAGACAAAGGTATTGTCACCAGAATACAGGCGCTGTTTCTATTAATTTCTTTTTTTTTTTAACATACTTGTTAACTCTTCATCCTATTTTTATTTTATCCTGCTCTCCCTTCTTAATCTTTCTCACTACTCTCACACTTTGGTGATTTTGTCACTAAAACCTTTACTGAAAGTCTCAAAGCCAAGAAAACAAAGCTTGATACAATGAAGCAGCTACTTTTTCTATATGCTTCTTTAGTGCTGTATCTTAGTTGTATTTCACACTGGTAGAGCATTAGATTTTAATGTCTGTCTCTGTAATTTGCCATGGTGGTGGAGCACATGTTGATTTTAAAAATGCAGTTTAGTTTGAGGACTTTAATTTTCTTTTTGGAACAATACTGAGTAAAAGACACAGACCAAATCTAATGCTGCAGGTGGACTATAATCTGGCTATTTCAGATAAGTCAAAATGCTCTACTATTGCGAAATGTAGCACTTGATACACCATAAAACAGTCTTTCAAGTATCAAACGCTCACCTCATATGTGCTTGAAAGGTAGCTGTTTATAAGTTTGTAATTTCCATATTGATTGAGAACAGTGGCTTTGATCAGCTTGAATTGAGTCACTCACAGTAGATTCCAATTATGACCAAATTTCACAGATTAAAAGTATCAAAACATTTTTAAGTCACTTTTAGTGCCCACAGGGAGTGTTTGATACTTTCAGCTAGATAAGGGGTGGATTATTATTCTGTTGCACTGATGAAAAATCTGTCATATGGTTACCAGATGATGATACCTTGCATCTGAAGCACTATGAGTTTTGAAAGCAGCTGGGATTTCACAAAGCCTGCAGGGGCGAATTAACAAAACATGAATTGCCGCCACTGATAGCAACATGAATTTCTATCCGCCCCATTTCAACATCTGATTCACAATAGATAGGGCACTAATTAAGTTGCAGCGCAGACACACCCATGAGTTATGCTGCTGAGTGTAATTTGTCATTTTTTTGCATCTGATTGTTTGTAAAGTTTAAATGTTGCCTTTCCACCAAGAATACAGTCGGCAGAAAAATGGCAGTGAGAAAAAGAAAACTGAAATCGCCTGGCCGACAAGGTGCAGAGGCAAGCGAGGAATTTAAATGTAATGGAGAGAAAATTAATTTGGGATTTGAAAGCCCAGTCTGTCAAAGCACTTCAGTTACCACCAACTCTCTCAGGACATTGTCACTGTAACTGCATGTCACTGTTAGCGCTGATCTTTGTGAATTGGACTGTTTTGGCAATGAGGCTTAATTGTTTCTTTTTTTCTTATTTGTGCTAGTTTAACGGCCGCAAAAAGCTGAGCAATCCTTTTGTCAGTTTGCCCCTCAGTGTTTCCTCTGGCCATTACTGAGCCAAATATGATGCAAACTATTTTTAAAATGGCCAACATTACTAACATAATGCCAATTACATTACTTATGTCTGTTTAATGAGTTTAAAGGGAAAGGTTCATGTTAAATATGCATTTAACATTTTCTATATTTGGCTCTTTTTTTAAAGCTTTTACAATGATGCTGCATTATTTATGCAGTTTATTTATGCAGTTTATGCAATTTATGCAGCACGACTAATGTGATGTGCATAGTTAGGCAAAAACACTGCAAAACACCACAAACTGCATCTACATTAAGCTACCTTTCCTTCCCTTTTAGATCCATCTCCCTTTGATCTACACATGATTTTTCTTTCTTTCCTTCATTTCTTAACAGTGGATTGTCTTTTAAAGGCTCACCAATGACTTACTCTCTGTGTAAAAGGGCTTTGATTATTTCTTGCTAAATCCTAACAGCTCTTGGTGTGTGTTCTGTCACCTCTCAGACCAGAGCCTGCGGGTGGTTTGCTGTTCAACCAATCTCTGATCTCTAATCTCTAATCACACAACTCTGATTTCAAACTTCTCTCCATCCATAGGCATGGAGGATCAATCTACAATATCATTGGATTGATTTGACTGATTGATTGAGAGGATTGATTGCTTCATTTTTGTATTGCTGGAATGACTTTGGATTGTGTTTGCTCCGCTGACACTTGTAGGGTTGCATCCACTGAAACAGGCTGTGGTTGGCCTTCTTGTTTGCATTCCTGACAATTTGGAAAAAGCTATTATCCAATTTTCTTCATATTTAGCATACTTTTCCTCTTGACCTGAATCTTTTAATCTGCGTTTGTTATTTCATACTTTCTGTGTTGTGTGTATGTATTTGTGATTTTATTTTTATTTCAGGACCTGACTATGAAACTCAGTTTGGTCCAGAGTGTTGGGCTCATAGCCAAAGCCATCAGTGAGTGTGTGAAGAAACAAGGCTACATCTTCTCACGCAAACAGGAGCTCATTACTGTTATGCTGGTCAGTAATCAGTCATCACAAACAAGTCGTAAATGTTTAATTGCTGATGCGGCAACATTTTTTCTGATCTCTCTCTCTTCTGTCGTATCTACACTGGTCAGGATTTTATCAAGGCAGAGCCAGCTGATTCTTTGAGGACTCCAGTACGCCATCTTGTGATGACCACCTGTGCCAACCTAATGTATCCTTCATCTGTAATGACAGATGTTTATCACACACATTCACAAAAATCTGAGGTGTCCCTGCATTCTTGCACCAAACCCCTGGTGCAAGAATGCAGGGACACCTCAGTCATTTATCCATCTGTCCAGTGTGTTGTCCTTGACCTTTAGTGCTTCAGGCCTCTGGACCCTGCGCTGAGTGAAAATGAGAGCTTTGACCTGCTAAAGGTGTGTGTGAACAGTGTGTTCTCCCTGCCAACTGAGACACACACTCCAGAGAAAACCAAAGAAGAGGACATACTGGACCCCAAGCAGAGAAAGGTAAAGTAAAGTAGGGCAACATGTGCATGCACACATTATACGTCACAAATCTGCTACATATCATTGAATTGTGCCACCACCAATTTTAATGCTCACAACTACAGTGGAAACCACTTGTAATGGTCATAGTTACAGTGATCAGTCACTTACATGGATCAAAAAGCTTTGGACAGAATCACTCCTATATGGTACTTTGCCTCAATTAAACCCGTCTGCTTTCAGCTGGCTACCCGAGGCTGCTGCCTTTTCATTGAAATCATAGGAAAAAGAAAGTCAGTCACTGAAAAATGTAGTCTCCTCAAAGCTTTTGGCTGCTAGTTATGGACACAGAAAAAGGAATGTGCACAGGAACAGCACCTAATGCTCGGTCACGCAGTGCCCCCGTAAGGAAATTGCTGTACTGTGTTTTGAAACACAGTAAACTGCATTAGGAATAAAGAAAAAAAATCTTTATTATGTATGTATAATAATAAGCTGCTTATAGTAATCAGTATGATCTGCACGGTTGTGATCACTGTGAGCTGCTTCCACTGTTTTAACATTTCCTCTTGTGTAGAGACATGCAAGAACCTTTGAAACATGTGCATTTCATAAAATAATTTATGTTTTTCTTTTCTCGTCTCTTCTTTCATGTTGTCAAACTAAATATGTACAGGCATTGTACAAAGACACGTTGACTGCACTGCAGGAGCTGCTGAAAAGTGTACTGGCCAAGGATCCCACACCTGATGGTCTGCAGAGTGTCTTCAAGGTGAAGCATGGTGTTGCACTAATCAGCTCTTCTTGTCATAGTACTGAGTATTAGTACTATTTCTATTATTGCAAACTGAGTAGTTAATACTGTGGCTGCAAGCAGTGGTAGCTGTTGCCATCACATTGCTGAACATTGCTGAACAAGACAAAATAACTTAACACTAAAAACACTTCCCACTTCAGGTGATATCTTTATTTAGCATTTTTCAGGCCATCTTAAAAATAGTTCTTTCAAACATTAGTACTAACAGAGTTGATATCATAACTAAACAAGTAGAAGTTTCTTTGCTGTGTCTGCGGATACATAAATAGTCCTGCTAGCTTTTGCTGAATCCCTCCACTTTCTCCTGTGTGTTTCTCCTGTATCCCCATGACTTGTTCAGCTGTCTAATTAAAAAGAATAATTGGCCTCAGTGAGCTGCCACACATCAATAAGTAACTTTCCCAGCTGTATCATACTGCAGCACTGTGTCATCTGACATGACGTGTTTTATTATCCTGCGCAGCACATTGAATCATGGCTGAGCTCTGCACAGGACCACGAGAGAGAGAGAGCTGTCACAGCTACTGCTCACATACTGGCTTACTACCTGGATAATCTGACTGTCAAGGTACACACACACACACACACACACACACACACACACACACACACACCTCTGGTTGTTTGTCTTGTCTTTAATTTCTAACATAACCGTCCTGAACACACCATAGATGGTAGCTGTGATAACCATGGGTCTATAATTCTTATTCAAACATAATCAATGATCCAAAGTATTTAGAATATTTTGTCTTCACTTGATGTTAAAACTGACATTTTGTGCCTTTCCTTTCTTTGTATTTCTGTGCATCTTTGTATAGAACATGGTGTCTTTCCACAACCTTGGAGCTCTGCTGGGTCGACTGTCTCCACGATGCTCTGACCCTCACCCTGCTGTACGCACTGCTGCTGTGGACTGTATATACTCACTGCTTTACATACAGCTACGCTATGAAGGTACAAATACACAGGGCCATGACCTATTTTATCTTTGTGATATTATTCTATTTTATTTGCAGTCACTTAATAATTATTAGAATAATTATTTCTCATTCAACCTTCATAGTCAAACTATAACCTAAACCTTTTGTCAACATACAACAACTAGTTTTTGTAAAGACTGCTGTTTTGACTGAGTCATATTTTTGTCTTTTTTGTGTGAAGGTTTCTCTCTGGATTACAAGGATGAAGCTGTGGACGGTCTGTTACCCCTAAAAGACAAACTAGAAAACCCTGACCACTCAGTTCTATATAAGGCCTGCTCCGACCTCACCAAGGTGCAATTTGTATCACTTAGCAAAGCTGTCTTAAAATTTGTAATACATGTCATTTCTTTTTTTTTCTGTGTCCACCATAATATGGTCATACAGTCAGTGTTGCCTTTTTAATGTTCGTAACAAGTTAGTAGACATAGTGGTAACCTGTACAGTATAACTGTGTAATTGCATCTTTCCCTGTGTGTATCAGGTGATGAGTAAGCGTCTGCCTCAGCAGCAGCTGACGACGCTGGTGTTCATGTTGTTTGAAGGGCTGGTCGACAGTCAGGCAAACTGCTGCAGAGCCTCATCTGTCATCCTTAATACTCTGCTGAAGAACAGAGGAGGGGGACTTCAAGAGCTGGTAGCACACACACACACACACACACACACACACACACACATACACAGACTCTCACACAGCCTTTTGTCATATCTGCTGAGGTCGATAATTATATAGACATTAAATATTTGACGCACACACAGCTGTAGTGGGACACCAACGACAGTGCTTGTTTGTAATGTCAGGTCCCAGAGATGCTGGAGGTGCTACATGTGCGTTTGCAGAGCATCACAGAGGAGCAGGTATGAACAGACATCAGTATGGTAATATTCAGCATGAACATTTTATTATTTCATATTATTTTATTTTATTATTCAATATATTTTGATATTAAGATATTTTGTTATTTTTATTGTGCTTTGAGTAACAACTCATACAGATGTGATTCTCCATTTTCTGGCTTATTTTGCAACAAAGATCTGCTCACTGTGCAATTACATCTTCATTGTTTAGGTGAGAGTGGCAGTGGGACAGACGGTACTAATCCTGGCTTCTCAGCATCTGCAGACTGTTATCAATACACTGATTAACCAACCACTTCCTTATGACAGGTGAATATACAAAATCTATATAAACTACTCTACTTCAGCATGGCCACAAAATGTTTCATTAAGTCACCTTATTCTTTGATTGTCACTTTTTTTAATGGAAAACCCCAAAACATAAGGTATTTCTGTCTCTGTCCAGCTGGACCAGCGAGATGTGGATGGCCTTGGGAGCAGACCCAATCGTAGCCAATCAGATCATTGAGATGGTGATGGAGAAGCTTCTCATCATGGCGCCCTATGTAGACCAGAGGGAGTCAGTCATCAGAGGAGGGACAACAAAAGTGGCCACCAATCAGCCACTGGCTGTAAGTCACAAACGCTCACAGACATTTCACTGAATACATTACATATATTAAGTTAATTAAGTTATTCATACATGATTATATTTAGGCAGATTTTAAAGTAGTAAATGCCCACAAAGGTCTTTGGGTTTTCAGTTTTATGTCTTCTGGCAAGATATAATTGTTAAATTTGGTAGTTTACTATCGATCATTAGCCATTTTCTTTACGCTGTCTGTGTAGACCGTTTTATTGAGAGGGAGCGAAGATGATTCTCATGTTAACCTGCATGTGTGCCTGTGTTTTCTTTATTTCCAGATGACATGTGGTCTCAAAGAACTGTTATTAAATGGCCAGAGTCAGGAGCCGGCAGTCAGTCAGTTCGCTCAGCTCTTCTCCTGTCTCACCGTGAGACTCGGATCAAGTGTTGGGGTCTCAGCACCGAAGGACAACAACAATAAACACACAGCCTCTCTCCATGTAGCAGGGTGGGCTTCTTTTGTCTTCATAGTAAAATCAAGATGAGTTGTCTTTATAAACATTTGATTTCAGGTGTATCTGTGGGCTAACAATTTGATGTCACTGTTTTTGGTGTTTCAGGGTAGCAGCTGATGCCCTGCGAATCTTGTTAGCGCGGGCTCAGTTAGATGAGGTGATGAAAAGGCTGGATGAGGATAATGCCTGGGACGCAATGAAGGAACAGAACACACACATTACTGGAGTTACGCTATTGGCAAGGTACCTACACACACACACTAAGCTGGGTGGGCTCAGTTTGAGATCTCAATTACAAATTCACACTAGAATAAATGCTTGAATCATCCAGTGAACATGTAGCCTGAATTTGCAACACATTTCTGCTAAACTGCTCATCAGTATGAATGTAATGATGCTCAGTAAATTTATCAGGGGTTCCAAAAGATTTAAAACCCTTTAACCTCTTGCACTCCACCCCCATTTTTTAGCAAAAACGCCTAAAATGACATACCAAAATTAAAATGACTGTAGCCTCTGAACCGCTCTGACTACATGCATGCATGAGGTCTTGCCAGAAAGCAAACTCTCTGAAGTTTCTTGTGAAAGTGTTAGAAACACTCTAGGTGATACAGAGACAGAGTAATGGTCCTCTGAGGTCAGTAAAAAGTTGAAGATTTTGCCTAAAATTAAAAAAAAATGATTTCAGGATGAATAACTGTCTGTGGCTTAATCTGAGCTGGTAAATGGCACTGTGGGGCTGTAGGCACACTATCAATGAACATTTGTGTCAAGTTTGAAGAAGATTGCTCAAAGTATGACCATTCTGCAGTGTTTTTTCCATGAAAAGATCCAGGCGGAGCTCCGCATGACAGAGCGCTCACTCCGCTTCAGAAAAGTACTATCAGTGATATAATCCTTAACTTAACTTTTCCCCTCGAAAAACGACATGACATGGCTTGTCACCACTCATCGCGATTTTGGACTTAGTGTATTTAGGCTGCTCTGGTGCAAAAACTATAAGGAATGAAAAATGACGTCGGATTCGGGAAGCCGAGAGCTTCCTGTTTCCGGTGATAGCAAGCATTGCATGGTTTGATGACGTAGTGCGTCTGTGAAATCCCATTTAAACAGAGGAGGGAGGGAGCGCGGACGCCGGCGTCCGGCCGGAGTTAAAGAGGTTAATGAAAGTGTATCTTCAGAGTTGATATTAAAAATCAAATGAAACATGAACTTTTCCTGTCTTAAAATGTGAATTGAAATATAATTTCTCTTGTCTTTTTGCTTATTTCTCTTTCACATAACTAGTGAATGTGTTTTTAATAATGAATTCATTCTTTATATGAAGGCTATGTAAATTTGGATGTTTACCTTGTCTCTAGGGCAATGGCTAAGCATGCTGGTCCAAGGTTGCCCGCCATTGTGGAGTGTCTGTGTCCCTCCTTGAACAACATCTACGAATGCCAGAGAATCACAGTCACTGCTTTCTTCTCTGAGGTGATACATCATGAAATACTGCATCATGTTTATTTTTTAGTTTTTATACATTTGGAAAGAGGCCCAGTATGACAGCATATTGGGCCACTGTAGGTAAAAAACAAACATCAGAGGACGGGAGTAATATTCTGAGAAAACATGTAGAAATTTACTGCCGGGGCGTCAGTAGCATAATGGATAGTGCTGGCGCCCCATGAACAGAGGCGATGCCTCACTGCAGCAGTTGCAGGTTCGACTCCAGTTTGCAACCCTTTGCTGCATGTCAACCCACACTCTCTCTCTCTCTCTCACCCCATTTCAATCTGTCCTGTCCTTTAAAGGCAAAAAGCCTTAAAAAAAAAGAAAGAAAGAAATTTGCCAGGAAGTCAGATGATAGTTTAAAGAGCAACAAAGTCCACTTAGGGAGTAAGGTAAGTCGTGGTGGATGAACAGGTCTAGCACAGGACTTTCATTCAGGAGACCGGGGTTCATGTCCCATTGAGCTGGCCTGTAAAGTATACCTCCACAGTCCCCACAAGGCCAGGGCCCCACAGTCTAAATGGATCCCATCCCAAACCTGTCAGCTTACATATTGATAGGAATTCACATGCACATCATGATATCATACATTTCCAGAGACACATTAGTGTAAAATACAAACAAATATCAACAAAAAAAACCTTTGCTGGTCCAAAGTTTTCTTTGACACATACGTCAAAGCCAGTGAGGACTATTTAGAGGGTCACAGTGAGGTCCACAAGGATGAAACAGGCTCACCTGATTGTAAAGACAGTGATTAGAAAGGGCTACATTACAGATGAGGCAGACGCTGCAGTACTGTTAGCATCAGATGAGAAAGAGACCACCATACACCCCACAGCTTCAGCGTCAAGTGAGGGAGAGACACTGTGCTCCTGCAGCCTCATTGTCAGTTGAGGGAGAGCTCTGACAGCTTGACAAAGGTTGCAGCACTTCATAGTTTTTAATATTTAAAAGCTTCATCAATTACTCAGTACAATAATCTGTGTCCAATTTTCTGAAGTGGTCCATTAAATTCCATTGTGCAAAGTGTCCTCACTATGAAAGACATTAAAATGTGCTTACTCTGAGCTGCAGGGAAGGGGCCTACTCAGGGTTAACTGAGGGGAGTCTCGCATGTTTGTGTTACAGTTCGGTATATTTTTAGACTTTTTAGACTTTTTTTCTCTCTCTTTAGGATGTATACAGCTGCTGAATGCACGCTGTGTACATAAACTAGGTTCGGCTAAAGTTTATGTCCACAGTGCGCATTCAGTAGCTTTATACATCCTGAACACTAACAATAAGAAGTCAGCCAAGTCTAAAAATAATACACTGATGTTGACTCACTGGGGACGTGAACCCTGGTGTATTGGGTAACAGTCCTGTGCTTGATCTAGTCATCCACAACCACATCCTCCCCATGTTAACCTTGTCAGTGTTTATACGACATCACCTGACCTTCTGGCAGTAAATTTGTGAGTTTTTACCCATAAGTTTACCACTTAAATCGTGAAGAATATCCAAGTTTTTTCTTATAAGTGTACCAGTTTAATATCAGCGTGTTTTCATGGAATACAACCCCCCTCCTCTGTTTCCTTTCTAATTTTACCTGCAGTGGCCTTAATACACCATAGTCATAGCCCAGCGTTTCATTAAGCTAAGTGAAATGAACAGTAACTGCTCCCACCTGTTGCCATCATCATATCTAAACTACCAATGACTTTTTCATATCCCTAACCCCCATGTAAGTGACATTATGTATGAAAATAAAATGCCATCAGGTGATAAAGAACATCGATTGACCAGCAGGCAGAGAGAATTAATAACCTGATATATTTTGTTTCTCTTCAGCTCTTAAACCATCATGTGGTGACGGAGTTGATGTTGATAGATGTGTTAATGAACAACATGATGGAGAGGATATCAGATCCCTGTTGTAATGTCCGCATGTTGGCTGTGCGGGGGCTCGGCAATATAGCCGTGGGATCACCTGAAAAAGTACAATGCTCACACACACACATACCAGAACACATCCTCTGTGCTAACAATATGTACACTACCTGTTAGATCTCTTTTATGGGATCCTTGTGTCCTTCTTCTTACTCTGACCTCCTTTGCCCACTAGGTGAACAAATATGCCAAAGAGCTTCTGGCAGCCATGAGTTCAGGCATGGAGGAGAAAGATGATCCAGGTAAAGTGACTGCCAAGTCATTTCCTGTGCTGGAAAAAGTAAAGTCACAGAAATCTGTAGTCTGGCTCTCCTGATTGATTGTAGTGCTTCTTAAAGCTTACGGTCTAGTGGTCTGGGGTTTCACTTTCCTTCTTCGCATCCATCATGTTTGTCATACAACATGTCCAGCGTCTCATCCTGGATGTTGTCATTAGTACAAATGGCTATTGTTCATCTCTGGCCTCTGGTCTTCCTGCAGGTAAGCTGATTACCCTCGAGGCCATGTCTGGTCTCTCTAAAGTTCTCCTCTATCTGGACAAAAAGAACGTCCACTTACTAGTGGTTTATATCTTCATGAAGATTAAACCGTTCTTGGAAAGTGTAAGTTTTTATGTATATATATTTTTTTTAAACTGTTGTATGATGCTGTACTTTGTATAATCATAAGTATTGTTTATTTTATATTATCAGTGCCTGTCTACAGGAGTTCTTAAACTTAATGTTACAAGTTTTCTGTAGCTCTGTTCAACCTTGTTAGAAGGTGACACATACAACACTAACAGTTCCTTCTGGCTCATCCAGGAGAATGATGAGATCCGCTGTGCTTCCATCCATCTAATGGGGAACCTGTCCAAGTTTGGCTCAGGAGAGCCAGTGTTCAAAGACCAGATCCACAATGTTCTGGTCAGCCTGCTGTTACACCTGGTTGACCCAAACCCACAAGTGGTCAAGGTACAGTAGAAAACATTCATACACACACACACACACACACACACACACACACACACACACACACACACACAAACTTTCAAAACAGCTTTTTTAAGTTTCATTTATTTTATTTTTTTTAACTGTGTCCAGGCATGCAAGTATTCAATGCGAGTGTGTGCTCCAGTGGTGGGATCGGAGCAGATCACAGCCATGTTTCAGAACCACCTCCATGAAGACAAGAGCTTGCACTACGGAGAGTTCATCAATGACCTCACTAAGTACCTGGTGAGACACACCCAGTCAAACATAAAGCATGGATGAATAGGTGCACCTTTTTATAAGTATGGAATGTATTCAGATAATGATACTATGGAAATCTGAGCAAAAAATCCAAATTAGTCGTACATTTTCTGGCTTTAACGCAAAAAATGTATTTCACCTCACTGATTGTTTGCAAAGGCAGAACAGATGGTGTTGTTGAACCAACAGATCAGAGATAGTTATTGTTCTTTGCTTGTTTTGTGGTTTATAGATTCAGGACTTTCCAGGCATGCTGAACTTTTATCACATCTCAGTCATCCAGTTCTTCAAGAGCAACTGGCCTGAGGTCAGAGCAGGAGCTGCCATGTTTATAGGTATGAGAACACCACTCTGTCACCTCGCTCCATGCCATAAACATTAATGTCTAAAACTTTCTGAACTTGAGTTTATGTATGGATCAGAAACTGTGACCACGTTAACATGTACAAAATACTCCAGTTTTTGCCCACATTCTGAAAAAGGGGATATTCCTACTAAGCTCTTGACTGGGCTTATGAAAATAAGGATTCCACTAATATTCCTGTTAACATGCAGCCGTGCATCCAGGATTAACATGCCCTAATATGTCCTTTATCATGTTAAATATGGAAAAGTAGTACAACTTGTGCCAGGATTTTTTTCAAAGATCGGCGTTGCGATATTTGTACATCATGAAAAACCTGTTGATATCCAAATCTTTCATAATGTTTAAAAGTAGGTGTGTTTTTCCTTTCAACCAGAAGTATGGGCTTTTCTTTTGGGCATGCGTCTCTGCCCAAACCTTACAAACTGTTGGCTAGTTGGTTTGTGCACAATGTATCCGTGACAACGACAGTTAACAAGCAAGAGGGAGTGTTTTTTCAGCTGTGGTAAAATCCCCACATGAGATGCATATTCCAAATGCACTGTATACATTTCCAAAAAAATGTGTGTGTGTGTGTGTGTGTGTGTGTGTGTGTGTGTGTGTGTGTGTGTGTGTGTGTGTGTGTGTGTGTTTGTTTGTTTGTTTGTTTGTTTGTTTGTTTGTTTGTTTGTTTGTTATCAGGGTTTCTGCTTGGGAATCTTCCAGAGGAGCATTTCTCCCACCTCAACATGGGCACCATCACCAAAGGTGATTCACTGCACAATTATCTCTTCCTTCAAACAGGTAAACTCATTCTGTTTGTCGCCTGGCATTGACTGTGTATTTGGTGTGTATTCTGTTCTCAGGTTTAGTGATGCTGCTCCAAGATCCAGATCCTGTGGTGAGAGTGAAGGCTGCTGAGGCCATGGGACATTTCCACTGACACACACACACACACACACACACACACAACACACACACAACACAAATCTCAGTGTTTCCTTTAGTCACAAGTGGTAGTTTGCCGCTACATAGAAGACAAGAAAAGTAATATTTATGATTTTGATTGCAGTTTACAGAAACATTTAGAGCCTATCATTTAAACGTGCAGTCATTATAAGTGTTCAAGTAACGCAACTGCACCCTTCATTAAAACCAAAACAGGGACCAAAGCAGGAAGAGCCAGAAGCCAAACTTTAAGATTTACCAATGTCACAGAATCATACAAAATCAACACTGATAGTACTTATCCATGCGCACAAATGCACATATATTTAGCCGTTAGCAGCTTCGTTTGACGCTTAACTATGGTACTTGAAAGGAAGTGATAATTCTTAACTTTATTTTAGTGACCAAAGACTGTGTTGCTCTTTACAGAGAGACGTTGTCTGCAGTGTTTAGCATTCTGTCAGAGTGACAGTACCAGAGATATACTGTGTTCTATCAATGAAATATACCACGTACCGAGACGTTTCTAATGCAAATGTTAAAACACATTTGAACTTAAGTAAGAAGTTTTTTTGAATCGATATAGTTTCTTCAGATGTTATGTGAAAAGTACATGAGAACAGTTCAACATGGCTGGTAGCTGAAAAGTGTGTGTGTGTGTGTAGTCGTACCAGCATTTCATGATAGTGTTGTGAATGTTAGTTTTAGTTTCAGACAATCTCTTTGAAATAGTTCCAACAAAGCGGGCTTGGTATTAGTGTCCTAAACACCCTCCCTCTGATTAACATGGTTGGTTTTTTTTTGTTTTGGTTTTATTACAATCTGAGCTTTATCCCCGCCAAATACACAATACCGTCAGTAAGATAATGTGATATGATATAAATAACAATGCTGGACAGCTGTGAGTTAGTTGTGTGTGAAGGATGTAACTGAAAGAAAACAGGATGGTTACGGTCTCATCCTGTCAATTAAGTCAAGTAGTCCCAGTCATCTAGCCAGCAATAACCAGTCAGTGACTACTTTTAGTTTTTACTTTATAACCAGTCTCTATCAGCAGGACTCATGCATACTAACAGTCCTGCTTTTGGATCGATATAATAGCTAACATGTGAACTGGCTTGTTCAGAACAGAGTAAAGACAGTTTAGCCACGATTTTGAACCACATGGACATATTGGTGCCAGGCTCACCTTACTGTTTACAAATCATTGCCACTGCTACAACTTAATGGCCTCACTTGCTGGCATGACAAGAATTCCTTTGGTCCACCTGAGACGGCTGCTTTGACTGCTCTCTCTTTATTCTGCACATATTTTATGATTCCGTTTCACATTACCGTTTCACAAGAGCGTTCAGCTGCGTTCTGTATGAGCACTAATTACCACAAGAACGTCGCCAGGCATTCTGTGGCAGCCAAGATAAATGCATCTGCCAACTGATGTGGTGATCCTTATCGTCTTAGTCAGTTGCATCGCCATTTAACATTTACCTGTGAGAGGTGAATATTACGTTGTGTTAGCCAGGTTAAACCTACAGTCCAAAGTCTGAACCAGCCAGTTCTTGTCAATCAAACTATTACTTACCAGTGTTGTTAGGCAGAACAGACCAGTGTAGCCAGTTAGTGCCAAATGTTCACTGATAAAATATATTATAACATATATCATAATAGCACCATAGAGATGCTGTAAATGATTTTCTCTTTGAATGCACTTAATGTTGTTTCTATGTCATTATTCCATCAAATGTTTGTACAGTTTTAGGCTACAGCTGTTGGTTTGCAGGTCTCTTACTATCAATACATGTAAATACATGTGTGAGTGTTGTATTGTGTAAGGATGTCTTTATGTTACTGAAACTTTTATGTCTCCAAATTAATTCACTCTGCCAACAAGAAGGAGTGCGAAAATAATCCATTGTGTGTCTTTATTTTAATCTATTTGGTGACAGAAAGCGTCACATAGAGTCAGGTGAGAGCAATATTGTTTGTTGTAGAATACATGATTATACGTTTGTCCACCTTAAATATTTCTGTTGCACTTTCATGCTCTGTCATGTAATCCCTGATTTTTAAGAACTGAATGGCAAACGAGAAGCTGAACCTGTTTATACTTCTGTCTTAATTTTAATTTTCTTCACAAGAGATGAGACCTTTTTTTGCCCTTAGATAATTGACAAAAGCTGGTTTAAGCTCAGTTTTTGATTATGCAACAGGAAAGAAAATGTTTTCCCTGAAGTGTAGAAAAAAGCCAACATTCATACTGTAAAATTATCAGTCAATTATAAACGGCTGCTCCCATTGTATTAGACGTTCAACAAACAGGGGCTCGTGGCTTCCAGCACTTTCTAACACTATGGCTTGGTTTAGGGTGAATGGTAAATATAAATAATGTTCCGAGTTTTAAAAGCTGTTTGAACTTTATACCATTGATATCATTTTTTCATGTCATCTACCTGTTTTTTAACATGTTGAATGCTGTTAATGTCCAGTGTGTGTGACACGTGGCTCCATGTGTGAATGTGTGCATGCCATTTTTCATGTTACTGGATCAGAGGAGAGAGTGGATGACGGCAATCAGTGTATTTAAAATGAAGAAATAAACATCCATCAAAAATATAACTGGTGATTTCTTTGGTTTGCAAAATTGAATGTTCAACATGAATGTACTTTTCTGTTTGTCCATTTGGGGGCAGTAAAGATCAACGTACTGTGATCATGCAACAAGGATACCAGAAAATATCTCTTTTTTTTTTTTGTTTAGGTGATTCAACCTCTTGATGTTGTCCGAGATCATTTCATTTCATGTCACAGTGTTCCAGTGTGTACCTAAGGTGCAGTTTGTCTTAATGCAACAACAGAATAGATTAGACGTAACTTAAACACAAAGGTGCACTAATGAGTCAAATAATGCTCCCAGCCTAATTGCAGCATATTTCCCTCACCGCTCTTTATTTATTCCTTGAGTTGTCGCCTGCTTTTCCATCATATTCATCATTAATGTAAATGTTCCAGTGTAACAAAGTGTTACAGTCGTGTTTTGGGATTTTATTTTATGAGCAGCTGTGTGTCATGTTAACATGATCTCATATTGACTCTGTCGGTCTCTGTGTTCGTGTGGACTGACCCATGTTAGACGAGAACAGTGAATGTGACATATTGGGAATTTGCAACTGTCCTCTCTTTGTGTCTTATAACAGCAGCAGAGTAAATATGATCCACTTGAGCTCTTGTATAAGAGCTTCATGTGCAGACAGATGGTGAACACTGCTATTGTTTGTCTCAGACAGCAGGATAATTACATATGAACAGATGTATTCTTGCAATGATTTGTGTCTGAGTGGGACAAACCACTGACCTTGGCTTGTCTGCTGTGTCTTGCCTCCTAATGTACACATATATATATAGATAGATAGTGTGTGGAAATGCATTTAGGAAATGAATACACGTTATGTAACTTAAATATTAAGGTGAAGAAATTAAAAATTAAAAAAGTGTCATTCTGTAAGTACTGTAGTACTGTACATAGATCACACCGTACATGTACATAGGTCTGTTATTGAATGATCTTCCTTTGTGTTGACAACATTCTACTTATGAAGCAAAATGAATTGTTGAAGACATCAGCAAATGAAGCGCTTATGTTGGTGGCAGTATCATGGTGTCCAGGAAGGTGCTCTTTGGTCAGGAAGTGCAGTACATCTTGAAAAAACAAAATCCACCATGAAAATCACCAACATGTTTCAGCCATGCTCACTGCATGGCCAGTGGCCATGTTTTTAATGTTCATCATGAACTAGCCATTTATTAAAGGCCTTTTAACTTTTGCATCAGAGAAGAGTTGCCTTGGATTTTGTTTTTTTCAAGGTCTAAATGAATTGTTCTTGGATCAACTGGAAAATGCATCATCACAAAGCTGACACCAGGGCTGCTTTTCTGACACCATGAAAAGTTGACTCTTATGAGATGCATGATTCTCACAGGGCATTGCGTTGCAAACATACGACCTCTGGCGCTCTACCTCTGAATGTTTTCCCAAAGGCCCCAAGTCTTTAAGGGTTATAAAATACCATCAGCTGCATGTTATTTACATAATAATATAATGTTGTTTATCCCACTCTGCTATTCCCTAAAGAAATCTAATCAAAGTGAGTAAATGTTCTTCTGTTGGTCTAATATTTACCTCAGAGTACTGAAGACCATATTTACGTGGCATTGTTGGGGACTCTTGATTTGCAGTGAGAGTAGTTCAGATTATTATGGGATGGATTCAAATGTAGAAGATATATCAGCTAAACATTCTGTCTGTGAACATTACTCCAAAAATAGTAAGTAATGTTGTTTATGCTTATCTTCTGCTAATGTTATGTAACATAAAAAATAGTAATATCAGACAATGTTTGCCTCCTTTTAGATGGTATGAGTTTAAGTTAGTCATTGTCAACATTTGTGTGATGAATTCAGAATATGAAGACAGCCAGGGGAAAATTTGATATTTATGATGTAGCTTCAACAGGATGATTTTTACCTTATGTTTCTCACAAATGATGCACAGATTTTTATGCACTCTATTATCTCAAATGACTTTGGGGAAAAAAATTCAACAGAGTAGCAAACCCCTGGACCCATCAACGTTTGGGCTGAGCCCCGAATGTTTACAACATCCGACTTTACTCCTGCTGGGAGCATTTCACAGCACAATGACTACTTTTACTTTGGATACTTTGAACCAATTTTGCTGATACATAATTTTACTTTTTTGACTTAAATGTTCTGTATTCAGGACTTTTACTTGTGGTGGAGTAATCTCACAGTGTGGTATTAGTACTTGTATTTCAGCAAAGTATCTGAATAGTTCTGCCACCACTGGATTCTCTACTCTTTTCTTTTTGTGTAAGAATATTTGTATAGCAATTATAATAAATATAATAATAGTGTGTCTCTGTTTGTGTAATGGAGATAAAGCAGATAATCTCCTATCTGCATGCATGTGTGGACAGTATATATGGAGCTACATTAGGGTCAAAAGTTCTGTACTTGAAAAAATAAAATTTGAAAATGAAAATTCATGTGTTGATCTTGAATTTTGGAAAAATACAACAATGTATTCAAACTAAGAAAAAGTGTTTTCAGGTTAAATATAATTTTGATTCACTTTAATGTAATTATTTTGAAAAAATCACTTATTTTCACTTCCATATTTATTTTACCATTTATTTATTTATTTATTTTCAGTTGCATGCTTTATCTTTTCAGATTCAGATCTTATTTCTTACAGTTTCAAATCTTTTTTTTTTCAGTTTCAGACTTTTGACCCTGATGTGGCGT
This sequence comes from Epinephelus cyanopodus, assembly GCA_026686955.1. Taxonomy (NCBI): domain Eukaryota; kingdom Metazoa; phylum Chordata; class Actinopteri; order Perciformes; family Serranidae; genus Epinephelus; species Epinephelus cyanopodus. The sequence continues at coordinate 15,524,286 of CM048919.1, forward strand.
GGGGGGCGTGGCATCAACTGAGAGGGGTGTGGAATCACGAGTGACAGTGCCTTCAGGGAACGTAGGAACTAAAAGAATTCTGAACTCAGCACTTATATGCACAATATTCATGTGATTGGCAGTGTAAAAATTGATGCCAGTGACAAACTTCCATTTATAAATCTGTTTTAGACAGTACTGAGCACCAATGCGGTATAAGAGCGATAAGTTATGCCAGATTTTGCAGTTCAACAGCCACATTTGAAGTGCTGATATGTCCAATTTCCACATGGCTTGTGTTGATGGAGTCCAGTCGGTTGGGTCAATCTGCTGGAGCCCATACATCCAGCACACAGGTGAGAAATGTTAACTAAGTTTTGGAAAATCATAACAAACATCAAGGGGTCGTTTTTGTGACAACATACATTTTTTTGTGACATCTTTTAAGTGGCGAATTTGTCAAAGCTGGAAACAGTGATTGTCCACAGCTCCATCAAGGCCCTGTTGATGCTTCCTCATCCAGACGTGTCCCCTGGATGAAACCTTTGAGCTTGGGGAAAAGGAAACAATCCTAAAACACCTCCCTACTCACCTGACCTGGCTCCAGGTGATTTTTGTGGTTCCAGGTCAGCTGAGTAGGGAGGTGTTTTAGGATTGTTTCCTTTTCCCCAAGCTCAAAGGTAAACGCTCCCAGTCCCAGGAGGACTGATATCACATTATTTACAGCAGCTTCTGTTCAATCTACAATTAACCACCCAAGATGGCTGACACCGGGGCGTCGGTGGCTTAGTGGTAGAGCAGGCGCCCCATGTACAAGGCTGTCGCCGCAGCGGCCTGTGTCCAACTCCAGCCTGTGGCCCTTTGCTGCATGTCACTCCCTCTTCACGCTTGTCTGTCCTGTCAAATAAAGGCTTAACATGCCCCCAAAAAATCTTTTTTAAACATGGCTGACATCAATCTTTTATAACTTATATAACCAACTAAAATTGAAGATGTGTTTCATAGCCACCTCTAACGCAGGAAACTGGCTCATTATTCCAAGTTTTAGAAAAGCCTGATTTATGTAAACAGTAGACACTACTCACAATATCCTGGCTTTCATGTAGCCCTGGTGAATTATACCAAATGCTCATGTAGAAGGACACCCATAGACAGACACGGTAGGCAGAGACTACGTGAAACGGTTGGGATGAGCCCACCAACTGTGCCTTGGAAACATAATAATTCTGTAATCCTAAAAAAGAAAGCATTTGCATTTCTTGCTGATGTAAGAGGAAAATGGAGCTTTATTTTGAATATCATTGAAACTGAAAGTTGATAGAAACATAATATTTATCACAGAGACTTAACCTTTAAGAGTGCATACATACATAATCTTCCCAAAAAAGAACAAAAACACTCTTCTATTCATATCTACAGTACTTGTAATCCCGATTCCTGCCACAGAGGTCCATTATGTAATGATAGAGAGACTCCAAAGCATCTCATAAACAGTAGACAACACCTTGTGCTTTCTGAGACATATCTTGTGCTTTTCACACTGCACAGTTTTAGCCCAGGGTTCCCTTCAGCAGGCAGGGTTGGGGGTGAAAGTTGGTGCTGTTTTAGCCCCTTACTGACTCCGTTACATTAATTTAATGTTGTATCGTGCTGTTTTTGTTGCAGATGGTTTGAAATGAAAAGACTTTTTTATGGTGGACTTTTGTTAAGTTGAAGTGAATTGAAGCTCTGGGCTGCAGTTAGCTGAATGCAATCAAAGATGCAGACTTCCCACTTTTGGTCCAATTTGCCAACGACATCTACGTGGCTCATTAAAGTCCAATTTAAGGACTTTAATACATTCTGAATTGTCAGTAAAATTAGACACTTAAACAATATTTCAAGCAACATTATTTTGAGTCTTAAAACACTGAGAATAGGGCTGAAATTTATATACTTTTTTCCCCCAATTGTTCAAAGCCATATGCCCATTTAAAAACATAAAAAAACCCACATTACTTAATGGTGCACAAAACCAATGAGTAAATGTCTGCTATGCTGTTAACACCAGTGAATATAACATTGCGTTTGCCTCCTGTTGGACCTAAAGGATACTGTGGGTGTGGTGATATTCTATAATTTTCATATTATCAACAAATCCCATGATAAAATGCCAACAATAAATTAAAAGGACTAATAAATAGTAACCAAAGCCTCAATTACCTAATGTGTCATACAGCTCCAACAACAGCTGTTAGTGATCTTTCTAAAAATTAAACCAGAAATGTGTGAGGTGTTTTTAATAATTCATGTCTTCAGTACTGGAACAAAAGGGGCTTGAGGCTGGGAGTCACACACAGGGTAGAGAAGTCAGAAAGTATCAAGATAGACTAACGCACTGTTGATCTTTATTTTTTTCATAGGATTTCCTGACACTTATAACAATATAGAGTATTTTCAGCCGTATCCTCAGCATTTGTGTTAAATACAGTTGTGATATACAGTGGGAGTGGTTTGAAAAGTGCTCTTAATTTCAGCATGGAGATTCAGGGTCCATAGATTGCAGGATTTGCTCTGTTGGGGATATTTTCCTCCTCTCTGCTTATATATAATGTTGCTAAACTCACTCTGGGATCCAGTCAAGTCAGCCCTTGGTTACAGTAAGTGCAGTGTGAAAAGGGCTAATTATTTTTTGTAGACGTTTATTGGCGGTGATGGGGGTTGTAACTCAGGTTTCAGCGAAAGCAAGCCACTGCCTTTAGGAGGAGTATTCGTACTCCTCTGCACTGCGTCGTCCAAAGTCCATCCAGCCCATGTAGTCTCTGTCCTTTATCCTGTGGCCGGGGGCTGGACCGCTGGCTCTGCTGCTGAGGGAGGATCTGGTGTGGTAGGGAGAGCCTGGAGGGGACAGAGAAGTACACTCGTCACTCTTCATGACACTGATGATGTGATGAGGAGAGGAAGATGTCATTCTGCTCAGCAGTGCACTTTTTCCTGTACAGTATAATAAAAATGTATAACTCTGAATGAGGCTGTTGAAGTAACTCATGCTGACTTGTTTTGTTTCCACTGCCGTCTTTGTGTGTTTCAATGAGACCAGTGAACTCAGCAGGTCTCCCAGTCACACAGTGTTGACTTGAGAGAGGAACAGAGACACACAGTGACAGAGGGAGCAGAGAGGCGGTGGAGGAGGAGGCAACAAGGAGGAGGTATGGAAAGATGGAGGGAGGAGAGAGATAGAGCTAGAGGGAGGCAGGAAAATGCCAGATGGTGGGACTGAGACTCAGCATGAGTGACGGCTGATTTTCCAGTTGGATGGATGTTGGGAAGATGGAAATAACAAGACCAGGAGCAAGATAAGACAAGAGGAATGCTGTGTGTGTAATGAGGTGAGATGACCAAAGGGAAAGACTTTCGCTCCAATTACACTTTCTATCAGTCTCATGCTGTACATGCAACCGCTCACCTTTCCTGGAGATGAGTCTGGCCAGTAGCTGGGTCAGGCTGTTACGAGCATCTGCGTCCTCCTGGGGTTGGTTGTAGTTGGCTAGGTGCCCTGTGGGGGGCGCCGGAGCTGAGCGGGCCTGGCGTGTGTGGTGGGCTGAGGCGGGAGACATGCTGTCTGAGACCAGAGCCTCACCCTCAGCTCTCTGGGACTACAGATTATAAGAAAAAATAGCAAGAAGAGGGATGAGGAACAGATCTAAAATCAAAGTCAGAAATAATCATAGTATAAAAATCAAATGTATATATATATATATATATATATATATATATATTTTTTTTTTTTTTACTGTCTTTGGACATTCCTCGTGCTTAGTACCCAGTAAATCTAGCAGGATTGAAACATTTATCACTTTCCATCGTGGGGCTCCTGTATTTACTGTATGAAGAAATTTATTTTTAAATACTTTAAAGTGTTTCTTTCATTAGAATTTGAATTTGAATTTTTCATCAGATTTGAGGACACTGCTAGAGTTGCTGTGTACAAGCTTTCACTGTCATCCCCCACCCCACCCACTAACTAGAACAAGAGCTTATGAGAAATAGACAAAAAAAAAGCTCTCCAATAAACTCTATTGGAATGGGGGGTCAGTTTTGGTGTTCCCCCTCTCTAGGAAGATCTGTCACAGGTCACTGTGTGTGTGTGTGTGTGTGTGTGTGTGTGTGTGTGTGTGTGTGTGTGTGTGTGTGTGTGTGTGTGTGTGTATGTGTATCTTACCATGGACTGTGAGGGCAGACTCAGGGAACCGCTGGACAGAGCAGCCAGGAGAACACACACACAGATACCTACATTCATGACTGACAAGAGAGAGAGAGAGATTATTAGCTGGTTATGGCCAAGTAAAAAAAAAAAAAAAATCCACAAAACCTAGTACGGTCATTTCCTATTAGCTCAGTTGCACTTTACTGTCTTTCCACTACCTGTTTTTCTCTTTTATTGTCTCCCTCCACTTCATTAAAAATGTGCTTCTGAGGGGAAAATTCACACACAATGTGGGTTTTACAGAAAGCAGCAATAAATCATTTCACAGGCGTTGAAGCACAGTGAGTGGTGGTGGAGGTGGTGGTGCGTGTGTGTGTGTGTGTGTGTGTGTGTGTGGGGGGTAACCTTTGATGGTTGAGCTGGAACCTAAGGCAAACATCATTTTGTTTTTTCTTACACACTCCCTTTGCTCAGCCTGTCACAGAGTGGGGGAACAATTTAGCATTTGACACACACAGGTGGAGTTGGTGTGTGGCGTAGTCTTGATGAATGTACACTGTCAGCATTGGCAGAATCCCAAAGGAAAACACACCAATTATCTCTAAATCTCCAATTTGCTCTTTGTGCTGTTTTTAACAAGGTTTACATGAGAGTCAGCACTGACAGAATGAATTACATCATTTTTCTTTACTCTCTTGCTCATATAAACGGCTCGAGACATAAATGTATTGAAATCCTTTCTTGCAGCCCTCATCTTCTCATAATCTGCTGTTTATCCGCTTAGATAATCAACAGTGATTGCAGATTTGATATTATATTTTGCATGAAAAAGCTGTTCTATATCAGTGAAGAAGGAAAAATTGAATGAAAGATGGCATAATGTCACATTTTTTATCATTTTTCTGATTAATCTAAGAGCCTGGTGAAGCAGCGTATTAGTTGTGATGAATGATGCTTAATGCCAGAGGATTCTTTCAGAGCAAATCATCCAATTAGATAAAACCAACAACACCAGTCGCTCTGAGGCGTTCCATCTCCAATAATTCAAAACTCCACTCCCTCTGTCTGTCTCAGTGTTTCTATTACAGCGCAGAGCTCTCCATGGATCTCTGTGGATACATTTGTTTATGATTACTCAGAGTCTTTACTCAACTGCTCACTCTTTTCTTTGTCTAGTCCAGATCTCTGGTTCTTTACCAAGTCAAAGCATGGTCCTCTTGGCTGCATCGGAAAGCACACACAGGAGGGTATAACAGAGAGATCTGAGATCCACGGCAACTACTTTTATATTTCAGTGGATGCTTCAACAAATAACCTTCTCTCCATACAGACACAGAATAAAAACTGAGTGGTACAGTAACTCTTCTAGTTATTGTTCACCAGACATGATGCACACTATCAGCTCTCTCCGTCAACATACAGCACAGAATATTGAAATGAAAACCTGTAACTGTGTGGTTAAACATCAAATTATATCTAAAATGATATCTGTGTAATTTTATCACTGTGTCACAATACAAGTCCATTTAAATAATTGTGTTTAAATCGACACAGTGGGGGTGTAAACAGTCATTCACTTGATGCTAATATAATTCCTGTTAGCAGCTGGTCATTGTCTCTAATTCATTATTCAGTGGACTGGTAATGATGTGGTACTGTAATGTGTGTGAAAGCCGTCTCCCCTCCTCTCCTCTACTGTTCTCAAAAAAAAAAAAAAAACAGAGGAAAAATATGAATTATTTATTTATCTAAAACACCTCTGTGGTCAGTTATTGCATGGAGATGAATATTTCACCTTTTTTGGACACTAAATTGCACTTTTTTCCCTTACTTTTATCAGTGAGCACAATTCTGCCCATAATCTTTGCTGAAATAATAACTAGAGTACCGAACATGCATAAAAATATTGCATAATATAAACTAATATAACACACTTCAGGCAAAACTTAAGAGACGAATCAAAAATTCCAATGTCATCGTCTGATTTTTTTGTGGACTAGACAGTAAGATTGAACAGCTTGATTAACAGTTGTAAATTAGCCACCTTTCATTATTCACTCATTCATTATTACATATTTGAAATGTCCTTAACGTACTTCAACACTTGTCAGTGGTGCCGCATATATCTGTGCGACATGTTTTAGAGTATTTGTTCCCTTTAAGCTATTACTCAATAGAGTGAAGAAACTTGGGTAAAAAAAAGAAATAATGAAAGGAAAAAAAATAATAAAAGTAAATGTGAAAACAAAACATAAAAAAATTGCACCTCTTCCTCTCAACTTTTCAGGTTAAAGGTACCATTTCTGTGTTAAGAAATATGAAAAACAAAGAAGACAAATAATTAAAAAAAGTAAAAGAAAACACCTTTAAAGAGTGGGTTACCTACAGTATCATTTGTCCATCTGTAACATAAAAACTGGAAGCAATTAATGCCATAAATTTCAGAATCAGTTTTTTCCTCTTACCTGCAGTTGGCGTGGAGCAGAAGATGCTGAGTCTGAAGATGCTGAGTTTCGCTCCTCCAGTGTTCAGGCTGTGAGTGAGTGTGCCAGAGAGGAGATCATGGTTTATACTGCCACACAGGAAGGGGGAGGGGCTGGGACACATGGGAGGTGCCTGTTGCTGGCGCAGAAACCGACAGCACTGACGCAATTGAGGACGCAAACGCGCACACATACTGCAATCGCACAAACGCACACGTACACTAAACTATGTGGAAAAAAGGGTCATGACAAATGTGACAGCTTTGATTGTGTCGCCTCCTCTTTGCTCACCTGTGTGAGAAACAAAAAGGGGAACACACATACACACACACACACACACACACACACACACAGAGTTATAGTGGTTTGAGTCAGTGAAAACAGAAGCTGAAAGGCTCTTTAAAAGTAGAAAGCATTACTGTGTGTCTGAGCATCTAAGTGACACTCGTGCACGCACGCGCGCACACACACACACACACACACACACACACACTGATAGATGGACAGATATGACTACACTGAGACAGGGAGGTGAATATACACTGAAGTACAGAGGAGTGAAAGGACATCTCCTGTGAATTTTTACCCTGTATACATATATACAGATGAAGATGGTAAGTAAAAAAAATAATTTCCAGTCAGTCACTGTGTTACAGCCTTTCTTTCTAACAGAGCTGAAGCAAGATGCAGTTTAATGCCCCTCCAATTTCACCGAGGGCGAAACGACTCCGGCTGATCAAAACCAGGGGCATAGTTTAGGTATGACAGGCCATTAGAGTTTCATAGAGGAAATTTCTCTCTGGTGCTTTCTTTTCTTCATACCACCCGTGATCACTGATGGAGTTCTGATCAAATTAGTCCGAAGTGACCACTGGCATGTTGGAGGAAAAATGCTGCTGATAGAGTTTAGAGAGAAAATGTTTTTGCCTCTCAGCCTGAAAGATTTCTCTGTTTCATTATTAACAGTATGATCAGTCAAATACATGATGCTGTGGTTTGTGTGGTTGTTGTGAATAATAGATATCAGAAACCTAATCATTCATCTATGGTGACACTTATAATCTTTCATGTGTGATATGCATTATATTTCGCTCTGTAACTGTAACACATATGAAATATAGATCCACTGAATACAGAGGGTATACATACTATAGGTGGTTTTTTATGTCTGATAAAACACAATAGAAACTGGCTCAAAGTTAAACTACGAGACATTTCTAAACTGACATTCAGTGTTTTAGTCTGATGGAAAGACTGAATGGCATTCATACGTTTAATGGCATAAGCTGCACACTGGAGTGATAACATGAAGCAGTAATGCAGTTGCTTTTTAAAAGGTTCATTTAGTTTAGTTTTTTTTCTTTGTTATTTCGCAAAGGCATTAAAATGATACATTTTTGCACAAGAACCAGACACCCTGTGTTTAGTGAAATGCTAATTTGCAACACCTGCCCACAAGAGGCTGTTAAAATAGTAAAAAGAGAGAGAGAAAAAAAAAAAATACATTCACAAGTGGCTAGATAAACGAAGGAAAGTCATCCGCACACCCATACATAAAAAGAATTAATAATTTGTAATTATTAATTTGTATTGCCTTGTTATTCAGTGATATGGTAGCTGTTATAGGCAACTGTGAGGCTTATGGCATGTGAGGTGTGAGAATACCATGGCATGCATACAGAGCTGGGCCATGTTGAGTGGCAGATACTTTTTTGCAGATATTACACACTTGTTTAAGTGAGTCTATGATAATTCCCAAGTACTTGACATTGTCAACCTCACTGATAACCTCATTCAAGCTGCAAGCTGTGCCTTTAGATTTGAACTCTCTTTTAAAAGCATCAGCTAATCAGTGGTTTACTTCTTTATCCACATAACTAAGCGTTACCTCAACAGTGTCCTTACTTCAAAAGTCAAATCACAGAACTATTTGAGAGAAAAAATAATTAATCAAATAGAGTGTTTGGTATGCAGCAAGTCATAGACATGCACAACTGTGCTTCACTTGCCAGAATCCAGCTATTATTCCTGTTATGTCTATTTAGATCCTGATTTGCTTGCAGGTCTTGTCCAAATCATTTAAAATTCTCGAGTCATTCAGCTGCTGGCGAGGTCACAGGAAGGCTCTGAAGCATTTTTGAAAAATGTTTTCACTCTTAAGCTCTGTGTAGTCCAGGACCTGAAACTTTAGCTTCCCAGGGGATCTTTGCTGACACACAGGCTTAAATGGATAAAGTTATACTGTGTGGGTCTGTTTTGTCATTGTTTTCAGATGTCCTTGGAGTATAACACTAAGGCAACAGCAGACCAAGTTTTCAGAGTATGAAACTGAAACCAGTCAGAAATAAACAATACTGACTAACAAAATGAATAATACATGCAACTACCTAACTATGATGTGGTAATTTCAAAACTATACTGACGGATACTTCCCTTTATATTTACTTTTCAAGAGATCAAGGAGACATCTAACCATTTTGCTCTGTCAATGTTAAAATGACAGTTTCACAAGGGTACTGCTGCAGACAGGTTACACTGGCAGCATGTTAAATGTAACTGTGAGAGAGACTCTCTCTCTCTCTCTCTCTCTCTCTCTCTCTCTCTCTCTCTCTCTGTCTGTGCATGATGTGATGTGTGAGCATGTCAGACTATCTTGGTCTGGCCTGGTGTGTTTTAGCTCTACTCCAGTATGTTAATGAGTCTAACATTAGCCTGTGTCCTAACACTGTCATTAGCAGGTGTTTCACTTTTGATGGGACAATCACCTACACACTGTCATCGGCACCTGTCTTACTTCCACCAGACATGTGCACAGACACGGCATTCTGAAACTGCTCACCATGTTCAAACCTCCTGACCAGCTTTTGGGGTGCACAACAACATTGAACTGTCGTGAATAATGAAGCTGCGCAGGGTTGCGAGGATAAAGGTAACACATCCAGCCAGTTGCTCTACAACATAGCTTCACCTTTTGTGGAAAACATTTACTGTTTACCTGCTCCACTGTGTTTCAAAATCTCATCCGTAGATTCTAAGACACTGAGTGTGCTTTTGTGCAAACAGTCAACTGAACAAATGGCGCTCCTCTCCCACAGGGTTTCATTACAAAAGTACAGCTGTAGGCCTCATCAGACAGCTTCTGTCTGCTGTTCTGGGGGAAAAGATGAAGAGTCTATAAATAAATAACAGGTGTGATGATGCTACATTCTCTGTTTTACAAACTTTAATCTGGATCACGCTTTTCTTTTACTCGCAGTAATACTGGCCTGCGGGCCAAATGTGGCCCATCGACCATTTTCTAATTTACAATGAAAATATATTGATTCACAGTGGTTTTAATGCCTCTGCGCCAGCAATAGCTGCGGCCGGAGGCATGATATTTTCCAGTTGTCTGTCTGTCCATTCATCCGTCTGTCCGTCTGGCACAAATGTTCACTTGGACTCAATGATGAACTGATTAGACTTTGGTCATCAAAGGTCAAAGGTCACTGAATGCAACATATCAAGAAGGCCCTAAAGGAGTTTCCTTATATGTAGCACAATATCCACATTGATTCAAAAACAAACTGATGAGAGGTGGTCAAAGGTCAAATATCATAATAATTCAAAAAATTCATACACTAATTTTGACAAAATTTCACATACATGTCTAAGAGGATATAAAAAGTGATGACATTTTGTATCCAAAAGGTCAAAGGTTAGCTTCACTGTGACATCATAATGTTCTGCTTAAAACACTTTTCTGGCCATTACTCAATGTAACATCTCAGGAACCAATGGGGAGACATTTGGTTGGATACTGAACTCGTGACTGGGTGTCCACCTTGAAACTGTGCTGATTGTATAGATCCTCTGTGCTGCTGGGATGAAGAATTGTGTGAAGCATCTATGTTTTTGCAGACATGCATGTAAACTGTTCACTGAGGCCTACAACCACGAGACTAGGATCCCTCGGAAACCCCTGACATATGTTTGGGCTGAGCAAATCCTGAAAATGTCCCTGTGTACACCTGACCTGGCTCTTGGCAAAGATGATTGAGGACAGGCAAGTCATTTATTATACTGAAAAACAATATCAGTGTTTGCTTATTAAGTGGCCCCTGGCCTCCTGTCATTTTGCGAAAGTGGCCCCTTGGCAAAGCAAGTTCAGTATCACTGCAATACACGCTCCAATCAAAGTGGGCGCTACAGAACAAATTTGGGTTCAGTTTCTGGACAGGTGACACCAGAGAAATGAAGCAAGTCAGGGTGATGCCCTCTACAGACTGAGCTACATTTAGCTTGTAGCAGATCTCACACATATAATGGTTGATACAGTGATTAAATAGTGTGAATTTATCCTCAGAATTATACAAACACACACAGTGAGCTTGCATCCTATAGGACCTCTTGGGGTAAAGGTCTGTTCATGGAACAACAGAAATGCACAGTAATTATAATTATTGTGTTACGGCTCACTGGACACTTGAATAGAACAGAGCTATTGTCATGATCATAGTGCTTCTCCACCTGTGCTGTGCTATGACAAGTCAAAATGTTTACTGTGAAAAAAGGCCTGTTGCCATTTGTCTGTTATTGGTTGGAAAATATTTTCCTCCACTTCTTAATTTCTTCAGACATTTGAGCCACAACTCCACTGTAACTGAGACTATTTCTCCCATTCTTTATAGAGAAGCTACTAAAGCCTGTGAGCACCTACACTCACAAATGACATAGCCAGTGGTGGTAAAAACAAACGCACCCTCTGAAGGTCTTGGAGCTGTGTTTGTTCTGTTTGTTGCTTTTTGCTCATGAAAATTTGATGAAATAGCTGTGGACTTTTGGAGCAGCCCCTCATGAGCACTTTCTTATAATCTGTTGGATCATGTTTGTGCAGCTTGGCAATAATTGATAAAACATATTGAGCTGGAGAGAAAAGATTTTAAAAAATATGAGGGAAAGAAGTGCTGTTTTATTACAAGCAACCACACACCACCGTCTGAAATAATCATCAGCAAATAAATGAACAAAATAAACTACCATTATTATTATTACTGGTTCTAATATCACGGTGTAGTGCAGTTCTGGATGGGGTTTGTGTAAGTGGCGTTGCTGTATCCCAGCAGAAACTGTTGCTCGACTGCTGTGAGAAGGTACAACCTCTATACTGTCTCTCATTACTTTCACATAAAAAGCAGGAAACTAGAGCCTAATATGAGTGTAACGTAGGCTAAAATTAGGATCCATTAATTAACTAGTGTTAAAACTTATTGTTTATTCACTGTCGCCAGTGATTACACTTCACTTCAGTAAAGGACATGCCTAAAAAGATGATGTGCGCGGCATGGCACAGTGGTGCAGTGGTGCATTGTCACCCCACAGCAAGAGGATTCCTGCTTTGGGCCCATGGTGGGAGCCCCTCCCCACATCAGCGTGAGCCCTAAGGCTACTCCGACTTCCTCCAACAATCCAAAGACATGCATGTTAGGTTAACTGGTGACTTTGAATTGGCTGTATGTGTGAATGTGAGTGTGAATGTCTGTCTGTCTCTCTGTGTTAGCCCTGCGATAATGGAGCTATGGTTGTAGACATAAGATAAATATTTAAGTAACTGCATGGAATGAAAACAAATATTTGTGGTGAAAATGGGACGATTAGCAAGTGTTGATAAATCAACCAACACTAATGTAGCTATTATAGATGCATAACCTGCAGTAAATTAGCCACACATACACTTGGCAACCAACAATGGTGCTCATGTGCATTCAACTAATGTTAATGTCTGTAATATCTTATATTTGTCAGGTGGCCCACATTCAGTGCAGGTGAAGTTATTTATGTTGCACTGCATATGTAATTTTTGTAGATAGTATTAGTAGCTCTTATTAATTGCACATTTTACAGCACACTGTGTAGCAGTACTTTTGACATGTTTTTGTGCAGGATGATTTGATGGAGGAAATAACTGAGTTTGCATTTGTTGCAAGACCTTTAAACATTTCGTAGATTTCACTGGACCATCTGTAGTTTTATTTTAAACATCTTCAATTGAAATAACGTTGTGAAGGAACTGCTGATATCTTCAATGTTAATCCTGCCTACCTTTGCCACACCTGCAGACTGTTTGTTGGTTGTCGGATCACCTGCTGCGCCTCAAACGCACCTCAAAGGTCAGAGGTGTCATGGCCGCGGTGTTTTTGTCTGTGCTGGACCAACTCTGAAGGATTTACTGTCCATTGTGATGAAGAGGAGGACCACTGTTCCGCCTCAACAAGCTAAGTCTTTGCTGCTTGTCCTAACGTGTGCTGTCGGATAATGTTTTGGCCTTATTCACTTGTTGCTCGTGTGTTCATGTGCTTGTTGTGTGTGAAGTTGCTAACTGCCAGCTGCTGCTGATATCTAACTAACTATGTGCCCAGCTTGTTTTGGGAATAATGTTCCTGCAGTGTTTAGGCTCCTTTGGTTGTTTTCTTGGATGTACATTGATGTTATGGTATTAGTATGCTAATAATGTAGTTAGTGGTTAAAATATATCCATGTTGGCGTTTTGTGAGTAAACTGTGTAAGTCTTAGGCTGCCATGGTTTACATATTTCCCCTGAGGTGGTTGTTGTGTTTTGGTTAAAGAATAATATGGCTATTTTCTGTTGACTTCAGTGATGTAAATACGACCTTCATCTTGCTCACTGCTTATTCACATATTCATTGGCCTGTAACGTTATTATGTGTTTCTTGGGGAGCTCTGTATGGTCTTGCTCTACATCATATGCACATACAGAATATTGATGGCTGGTTTATGCTGATGTCAGTGACAACTGTATTCATAACCACTCTAGCCTTTGATGGCAACGATTATAAACCTAAAAGAAATTGCTGTTAGTGGTAGGCCTGCTGTAACTTTTATTTAGTAGTAAATTATTGTGGTTGGGTTTTTTTTTATTATGTAAGTTTATTTATTTTTAAATAATCTGAATCCAGTTTATTGCCAAGTAGGTTTCCACATACAGAGAATTTGTTCTGGTGTATTGGTGCATGACATAAACATAGTGAGAGAAAATGAAATAAAAATAACAGAAAGTGTTGCAAAAATCAAGAAATATAAATATTAAAAAAAACATAGATTTTAATATACATAAATTTATGAAGAGTTAATACATTGTTTAATTTGTTTTTTTTTTTTTTTTTTTTAAATATCAGTTCAGCCCAGGCCTGGAGTTTCAAAATTTAGGGCTAAGGCCACTTGGCTTTCAATGGTTCAATGTTTTTTTGAGGGTGCACAGTACACATGCCAGGGCGTCAAGGCCCTATGTTAAGAGCGCAGTTTTCATTTCACATTAGGGGTGGGAAATCGATACAGCATATTATATTGCAATATAATTAAATGGCAGTATCACCTCAACACACTGATGGCAAATATTGATTTTTTATTATTATTTTAATTATCAGTATCACAAATACAAATTAAACTTTTCGTAGCCCACTAGAATAATAAAATCAGTTGCTTTTACAATGTGCTGCAATAACAGTGACTGACTGATGAACAGTCTAAAATCAAATTTGATAATACAGATGTTGACAAAGTCTTCCTTTGGAGACATATTTTGCAGTTAAAATAGTTATAAATTGCAATATATCACAATATTTCTTCACAATATTTCTTATAGCAACATATTTAAAATCCCAATAATATTGTGTTGTGATTCAAGTATCGTTGTAATATCATATGGTGGTGATTCCTATCCCTATTTCATTAAATAGATCAATCCACTTCTATAAGCATTAATAACTTTCAATAGGCAGCATGACATCAGATAAATGAAAACATTTTTTTTTAGGTTATTGATTTAGACTTTAAAAAATAGTTTTTAATGGGTTCTAGATGCAGTCTGATATGATGAGTATAGAGTATATAGTGACTTATATTTACTTCACATCTATGTGATCCAGACATGTACTACTGCTGTATGTAGTTTACATATTGCAGGAGCTAAGGAGTAACTCTGTTACTCTGTTACTGAGATGTTTCACCCGGCCTGACCTGGCTGATGTGCTTGCCGCTCTTGATGCCAAAGCTTCCTAGGTTGTGTTGTGTTCAGAAAATGAAGTGCATGCTCCAGTTGCATCACAATCATCGTATATATTCATACCAGCACACATAAGGTTGAATAAATGTCAACTTTTTCATTTTATCCAAAACCAAACACACAACTTTCAGCATACTGCACAACCTTCCATGTCACTGTGGTCAAAAACAATTTGCCCTTCCTGGGTCAAACACCAGACAGCAAGAATGTCCTTCCTACCTTTATACACTGAGCTCAGGTTACATACAGTACATGGTAAATACTATTAATGTCTGCTAAGTAAAATTTGCCTACATATTTGGCTCTTACGCATATTTGATCATATATCAGATATACATTTATGTATGGGATTGTTTTCTAAGGAGAAAAAATTGATAACATTAATTAATATAACAGGTTTAAGACATTTTTCCTTGCTCAGTCCGCCTGTCTGTGGGTGTCGTGGGTGTTAGTGATATTTTCACCCTTGTTCAGGCAACATTTAGGTACCAGCACGGTTTTAAAGTATCATTTTAGCACCGGTATTGGAAAAAACCCAAACGATACCCAACGGTAGCTATACACAGGTCTGTGGTTCATGATGACATCACTTTTTACATCAAAGAAAACATATGCATGTTAGGAATGCATTCATGTTTATTCCCTCTGTCTCTCTCTCCCAGCAGTGAGTCATGGCACTTGAGTTAATTGCAGCGTTCTGTTGTGTGGGACAGAAACCTCTTCAGTAGATGGACCCTCTTTTCTGCTCTAATCAACTGGCTCATTCTGTATGGTCAGACATGAAGGGAAGGCCGGGGGCAGAGATGAAGATAGAGGGGGCAAGTGGTCAGGGACAGAAATAATGTTGATGATAAGAACATTAATCCTTTGAATCATCTTTTAAAAAAAAATGTGTATTACTTTTGAAAATAATCTGTGGCAGACTGTCTGAGGCCAGTGGATAGCAAAAGGGTCAAAAGAAAGATCTGGGAAGTAGTGGAAAGACTGATGATTTTAAATTGAAGAGGAGAAATTGAAATGTGCTGACAATGGGACACAGTCCAAAAATTAGAACATCATTTTGAGGCACATCAAAACTTAGTATATTTAGCATGTAATTTGATAATACTAAACATCATGATTTTCCAATTGTCTGTCATCATCTGGATTATTTTAATTGCCGATGTTACCTCTAAAGTCTGTCAGATTAATCAGAGTCTGCACATCCAGGTGAACAAAAGCCTGTAGGAAGACCTGTTGTCTCAGTCTGAAAAAAATGCACTTCCAAGACACATTTATGAAGACCTACATTCCTCACCACCCTTTACACACACTTGCCTAGTTTCATGAAGGTGTGCGATTAGACTAGTTGACTATTTTTTTTTTTTTTGGTATATTATTTTTATTAATGATTTTGTATTTCCATACAAACATACAAGCCACAGCAAAAATCCCTGCCCAAGACCCAACCAAAACAGACAGACAGACAGACAGACAGACAGACACACATACACACACAGGGGGTCCTGTCACCTGAGTTCAACATAATCAAAGATTAATAACCAAAAGGGGAGAAAGCAAAATCAAAACAAACAAACCAACCAACACACAAAACACCCAGTTAATATGTACAGCCAGATGCAGTCGTCATTCAAATACACTCATTGAACCTAGGTATTGCAAAAATGGACCCCAAGTTTCTTCCCATCTATGTGCACATTTGGGATGATTGAATCGCAGTTTTTCCATGTGAATAACCGAAACAAGTTCACACAGCCAGTTTCTGAAGCATGGTGGAGTTGATGTCTTCCAGTCTTTTAGAATGAGTTTTGTAGCTAGTACCATGCCCATTGAAAGAGCTGTTTGAATGTATGGTGGAAATGTTAAAGAGTCTTTGGAACATCCAAAAAGATCCAAGTCCCTGTCGGGAGAGAGGGTCCTCTTATAAACCCCAGAGAAAAAGAAAAAAATTCTTGACCAGAATGGATAGATTAGTGAACAGCTCCAGAATAAATGCAAAAGTGTACCATCGTTTGACTTACATTTATCACAGACTGGAGATACAGAGGGGTAAAATTTATGTAACATGACCTTAGAATAATAAAAACGATGAATCACTTTAAACTGAATTAACCTGTGTCTACTGTTTATTGAACACCTGTGTATATGGGAAAGTGCAACCTTCAATATTTTATCTGGTAAGACATAATTAATTTCCCTTTCCAAAGCTTTCTTGATACAATTAACAGAATCATTTATAAAAACATTTATAAATTAAGTAATCAGCTTCTTCCTCTCTGGTGGAAGGGACAACAATTCCAAAATAGCATGCTTCTCACAGGTGGACTCAAAATGAGGAATGTTTTCCCTAACAAAATGTCTAGCTTGCATGTAACGAAAAAAATTAGAATGAGGTAAATTATACTTAAGACTTAATTCACCAAAGGAGGCAAACTTGTTGTCTATATAGAAGTCCTTTATACATTTGAGTCCTTTTAGACTCCATATAGCAATTGTGTTGTCTAGCAATGCAGGGGTAAAGGCATAATTATGGCAAAGTGGTGTATGGACTGAAATACAAGGGACTTTATATGTCTGTTTGATCTGATTGAGAATCTTAAGTGAGTTTCTGACAACAAAACTATTACTTACTAATTTAGTAGGAGATGCACAATTGGTAAAAAGTAGGGAAGATAGTGAAACATATGGTTTATTTAAAGACATAAATTCTAGTTTTAACCAAACAGGAGCAGAGTTAAGTGATTCATAGTCTGGAGAACCCCACTGCCAAAATGCCAGTGCCCCAGCATTAGCTTCCCAATAATAATCTGTAAATACTGGGAGACCCAGACCTCCATCCAATGTAGGCCTAAGTAGATGCTTTTTGGACAGTCTATGTTTTTTATAACCCCAAATAAAATCTAGAATAACTGTCTCTAGTTTCTTAAAAAGGTCTGCCGAGATCCATATTGGCAAATTTTGAAAAATATATAAAAACTTTGGTAGTGACATCATCTTAATGGCGTTTACTCTGCCGATCATGGAGAGGGGTAAAGTCCTCCAGTATTCTATACTGTGTTTTAATTTATCAATACCTTCAAGAAAATTTAATCTGAGCAGAAATCTAGGTTTTTTTGAGATCTTAAGTCCCAAGTATGTAATATAGTCTTATCCATCATTAGTGAATCTCCTTGTAGGGAGACATTGATCCAAGAAAAAACATTAACCTAATTTTACAACTTGTGAATGGTATATTACTGTAATTACGGCCCTTATTTGTCTGCCCAAAGTGCTGTGGAAAGTGGAAAGAAGGGCCACCCTATGATAAATGAATGAATTCTTTCCTGGTTTGGAGCAAGGATGTTTTCATGCTTAAGAATTTCCACCAATGAGCAGATGATTAATTAGTTTGAGAAAAGAAGCATTGTGATGGTGTGGTAACATTTTAAATTAAACCAAATAATTGTTCTTTTTCCAAAAAGACACTTTCCCTCCTGTTTTCTCAGCAGCCTGAAGGAAACCATGTTTGGTGGAAAGCTATGAAAGCAAGAGTAATTATCTGCTTAATGACACTGTAGTCTGAAGGAAAATGTAGAAGGTGCAATCATACGACATTTGCCACATCAGTTTAGTTTCTCCTGACATGATGTCTTCTTAAAGGGACATTGTGTAACATTTTCAGTTGTTTATTGGCAAAAATTGATATCTGCATTCATAAATATGTCATCACTGGTGTACTATTACGTCCACCAATAATCCGACTTATTCTCTTAAATGGAGAATTTCGGATTTGTTTGTACATTGTGCGGGTAAGTCGTCTGTGGGGTTCCATTATGTTTCGCCATCTTGAGAATACACCCACCAGCAAGGGACATACAGCACCGCCTTCGGCGTTTTCGTTGAGAGCCGGGCCAGCGCTGCGTGACTGAGGAGCTGAAGGAGAGGAGCAAGAGGCGCTTTGCTACTACCCTGGCAAATTTGAAACAAAGTCCCACTCTTTGAGCATAATGCAGGATCAGGCATATGCAGCATCATGGGAGACAGAATCCTTGTTGCCAAGAAAGCGCAAAAGGGAATAGAAAAGGTAGTGTGACCGGCGAATTAAAAAAACGAAGGCCCACATCCAGGTAGCCTTTCCCAGGTAGAGAGAGCTGCTGAGCGAGGATGGTAATACAATCACAGGCCAGCTCCGCTGTTAGCCGCTGTTAGCGGCCAGTCGCTAACAGTCTCATCCCTCTCCTCGCATCACTGCGCCGCTGTTAGCTCTTGATAGCCGCTGTTAGCCACTGTTAGCGCTGGCCTGTGATTGTATTACCTTTCTCCTTCAGCAGCTTTCTCCACCTGGGAAAGGCAACCCGAGTGCTGACTCTTGTTTTTTTAATTCGCCGGTCACGCTGCCTTTTTGATTCCCTTTTGCACTTTCTTGGTGACGGAGCCTGAATGAATACTCCATGTAGTATTGGATGACATGGTTTCATCAGTGTTATCATAGCTTTTTGGTGCACAGCAGCTACAGTTGTTGCAATACGTGTTTGAAACAGTGAGGTGCTAGAGTGCGCCATCTGTTTGAATGCAATATATGATTTCAACGTTAGATGGGAGAAATTCCTACACACTGTGGCTTTAAACTTCCGTGCTTACAATGCACAGACTTTGAGTTATAGTCCACAGGTGTTGCTGTGCGATATTACTTGTTGAACTCCCCTTTCTCAGAGGAAATAATGTTGTCACACTTTGCTGCCCTCTCTGACTTTCTGCAGTTTGCAGTGAAACTTTCTAACAAACCACTAAATCCAATTTGTCATGTGCAGTTTTATCAAAATCTGGAAAAGGGCTTAATAAGATATGTTCACATGTTTTTTTTTACTATTTTGAGAATTTATTGAAATGGCTGTAAGCTATTTAATTTGAAATAAACAATCTGTGAGTTCAGGCCTGGTGCACAGAATTGCGAGGTGTTGTTGAGGCATCTTAAGAATGAGTTTCTCAGGGGAAATAACGCACGCCTGCATTCAGCTGCTTTTTCTAATAGATCCTTTCATCAATACTAATGCTTCTCTCTGGGCCATAAAAACTGTGTATGCTCTGAGTGTGCAGCCTTTGCAGTATCAGTTGCATGTGTCATGAGTGTGTGTGTGTGTGAGACGGCAGTAATGACAGTAAGTTTTGTGGCACTTGGTTAAACAAGGGAGAACTGTGTTGTTATTAGGAGAAATATTCAGTCTGAAATGTTATTAAATGTTCCAGGAAGTCTGCGGAAAAATCTTAACTGTTCTGAATAATTAGCAAAGAGGAACTGCAAAATGCTGTCCTGGGGTGGACTAATTTTGTCTTGCATAACATACAATATAATAGAAAGTGCTGTGTAAGTGCTGTTTCAAAATGTTGAGTTTATTCAGGTTAAAATCTCAGTCTTATGCGAGATTTCTGTGGTGGAACTAAACGTCATTGTGAGGTGTGCCACTATGGCAGAAGTCACTGTGGGACCATGTATAGTGCAGTGTTGAGAAAGTCTTGCTAGACACACCTGTTTTTCTGCTGAGGAAAAAATGCTTTGTTGATACACACCCTTACACTGAGTTACAAGTTCATTTGGTGCACTCAAAAAAACGGTGGTGTGGTGGTTAGCACTGTCGCCTCACAGCAAGAGGGTTGTCGGTTCGATCCTGGGTGTGGGAGCCCTTCTGTGCGGAGTTTGCATGTTCTCCCCGTGTCAGTGTGGGTTCTCTCTGGGCACTCGGGCTTCCTCCCACAGTCCAAAGACATGCAATTTGGGGACTAGGTTAATTGATAACTCTAAATTGTCCGTAGGTGTGAATGTGAGAATGAATGGTTGAATGTGTCAGCCCTGCGATAGTCTGGTGACCTGTCCAGGGTGTACCCTGCCTGTCGCCCGATATCAGCTGGGATAGGCTCCAGCCCCCACGTGACCCTCAAGAGGATGAAGCGGTTAGAAGATGAATGAATGAATCCTGCAAACTAACAAACAAACAAATTACATGAAAATATATTATTACCCAAGATTTTCAACCAGCCCTGTGTCATCGTAGTGTGTAGATGAACAGGGTTTGGTATTTGGCTTCCCTGTGTGCTGCGGGCTCCTTGAACAACCTGCTCATTTGCTGGCCGATGTATTGTCAAGGTGCTGACACAGCACAGGGGTGGGGAGCCAAATACCAAATTTGCAATCAAATTTGCACACACTGTGATGACACAAAGCTGGTTGAAAATCAGCAAAGTTTCCCTTTAAGTGATCTGGAGGTTGTACAGGCTGGTGTGGAGCGTGTTGTGCCCATTTTTTGGTTTCACTTGGTTTCAAATAAATAATTTGAGACAGAATATTGATTAATTATACGATTTTTATTGATTTATAAATTAAATCGGGAGGAGAGAAAAAAAAAAAACTGCCGGCAACAGCTGAATCTGCGCTACAATAGCTACAGGGAATCAAGATCAACAATCAACCTCCCTGTCATCCACAATCTTATTTCTCCTCTCTTTTCCGTGCACCTCTGAGCATCCCTCTTCTCCGGCATTCTTCTCATCTTCAGCCAGTAACCATGACTCAAGATTTTCATGCTCACCAAATATGTTAAAAGTTATATCATGAAAATACTCCATCTTTGTATCTTGTAAATTATTATTTTGAAGCGGTAATGGCTACGGTAGCCCGATAAAAAAGTAACTGTTGTCAGGGCAGCGTCCCTAGCAACGCTGGGCTACATAGCAATGGTCATTACACAGTAATATCAGACCTCTGAATGCTGCGACTGACCAATCAGAATACAGCATTTAATAGAGCCGTGTAATAATGAATAATAACTAATGGAGGATATTGTTGTTGTTTTTTTTAAATAAAACTCAACAAGACCAGACATGATGCTTCAAAGAAAAATCTTATTTCTTTGTCAATATCGGTCAGAATACCTGACACTGTGATGACAATGTGGTTGTCAACTTGGTAGAAACTGTGAGATCTGACTGAAATATCAATTCAGTTAAATACTTGATAGGGGGGTTGGAAGGGAGGAGGAGGAGCGGAACATGGATGCCTTGAGTTTGTCTCCTCCTTCTTTGGGTCAAAGGCCAAAATGATCCTCACTGGTTTGAACCAACAGACCTGCTCCAGGTGCATCATCTGGGTGCAGTGAGTGAAGCCAGCCTGTTGTATTGAGGCACTTTTGGGAAACATTTCTCAGTGTAATGTTAATCAATGCTAATGTGATGTGCAGATCAATGCAACCTTTTTTTGGACTACTTTTTTCAGTGATAGATTTTGTCATAGATTAGTTAAGAGACCTTGTGCTATTTACAGTTTATATCCTGATTCAGCACTACAGTGAATGTGGAGGTTCCCATTTCTGTATCTCACAAAGAGAGAGATGCTCGAGACAGAGAGAGCAGACTGGAGTCTCTCCTCCTCTCCTCTCTTTTCTCCCTTTGTTTTGACAGTTAGTTTAGACAGTTATATTGCCAGCCTGAGGCAGTCTGTCACTGGCAGGAAATGGAGGGGTTTTGCTGGATGAATGGAAAAAAACGTGTTGGAAGCAGTGTGGTGAGAGGCTGCACACACACATACACACACACACACACACACACACACACACACACACACACACATATGGATCTACAGGAGAAATGCAAGACTACATTGACATTAGCTGAAGTGAGACAAGATTTCACCAAACATATGCATGAATACATTTTTTGACAGTTTGAGGAATTGGTGGTATTGGTATTTTTCACTTGGTCAAATATTTCTGTCTATTAAAATGTCAGGTGACCTGTTTTGAATGAATGAATGAATGAATAAATGAATGAATGAATGAAAAGACTCCTCTGTGTCAGTTTTCACTGGTTATCTAAATTATTATTTTCACTAAAAGGTTAAGGTTATTGCTGATGGTGAGGTGATTTGAGAGGTGCCCAGACTACATTCTGCACTATGAGAGTGAAGTGCAGGGAATAACCAAACGATATATATTCCAACAGCGCTCCTAATGAACGGTCCAGCTCCAAAAAATATAAAAACATTACATGGCAGCAAATGTTGTTATCGTGGCGGGCTGCCTCAAATAAATGAATGTGTGGGAAACCCTGTTGTTCATCCTCTGCAATGGTCAGATTGCGGTGTGTGTGAAAATTTAACTATATCTTTGCCATTTTGGGAGTGAGGATGTATATTCTCCCATCCTGCCTCAATGACACCACAGTATACTGTAGATTGGCATGGAGAGGAGATATGTGAGAGAGCCCAATTTGATGTATTTTCATCAAAAGTATGTATGTGCTGTTTGGATATAATGACTAAGTGGGTTGAGGCAAATAATAGAACAGCTTTAAGAGTGTAGTAAGTTCAGAAAATTTCATAATCTTACTGTAATAAAGACTTTAGGAAAAAACACCATACTTTAATATCCATCTAAGATCATATCTAGTCTTGTGTCCTGATATTGATATGATGTCAATGTATTGCTCAGCCCAACTTGATATGATAATATTATTACTTCAGGGAGCCACTACACTACAGGATAGATTGGTCTCTGTAGGCTGACCAGTATGTGATCCATCATTACAAAGATAATGAAATAACAGCAAAGCCAGATCACCGTCTCACACACGTACACTCTGTTACTCACCGCTTGCTATCTGTCCTTATAGCTCCCTATGGGTGTGAAATCAATACGAATCCCAACACCCACCAAAAGGGGCAGGTGAGAGCGACTCAGGAGAAGCCACTCCATTCTGTGATTAACCAGCAGGCGCTGGCTTTATTGTTCAACTCCCACAAGGTGTATGAGATGTCACTGTGTGGGTCCGTCTGAATCTGTACCTGTCATCTGTCTGTGTCTGTGTGTGTCTTCCTCCAGGCAGCATGGCACCAATATAAAGGTGACAGGGACACACCATTCAAAAGATAAACTGAAAAGGGGAAATGAAGACATGACACCTCAGACACCAGCCAAGGGAAGAGAGAACGAGAAAGAGATGCATGTAATATTACAAAGTGCTTGGAGAGAAACAGGTGCAACATTATTGCTGCACTTTGTTAGAAATGTAAGGTGGTACCCTCTTTTTTTTTCTTAGATGCGCCTCCAATGATGGTCAGCAGCCGAGACTTAATTCTGTTAGGAACACGACAAGAATCATTTCTTTCTCATTGTGTCACTTTTATTGATTTCAGAGTTGAGTCAGGGCATTCACATCAAGGTTTTATCAATTTATCTCAGCAGTAATGTGAGTTTGGCATTTGTCAGGCTCTTCTAATGTGACGCTCCAAAAAAGATTTGTGCAGGCTTGATGCAGACTGTCCCAGAGCTCACAGACGCCCCAGACACATCATTAAATGAACATGAACACATGTTGAAAGAAACACAAAATTAATGCAAGCCTAAAAGCGAGGGGCTGGTAAATTAGAAGGAGTTGATTTTTGCAAAGCATTGCTCGCAGTTGGTGTATGCAGTTAGAATGCCATATTGTTGATATGAACCAGGAAGTCATTTTAGATTGAGAAATTGTGGTCATATATGACTTCAGTGGTTCCATGCAGCATCAGAGCAGTTGTGGTGAGAATTAGAGATGATAAACTACATGTGTTGCCACTAGGGCTGTACCCAAATATTTGGATATTCAAATATTCGTTTCTATGGGTAGGTATTTGTTATGAAAATTTGGTATTCGATATTTGTTTTTGTTTTTTATAACTTATTTTTTTGGTGCTAAATGTAGTCTTTTGTTGTTGTTAAATGTAGGTTATCAATAAAAATCAAAACTTTTAAATTGCATTGTTAAAAATGTGAAAATATAGTATAGCCTACCAACGGAGCTTGTACACTGAGGCTGTGGATCAATGCCAAGTTTTACCACTTTATCACTATTCCCTCTAACTTGTAGTTGTGTTTTTTCATTATCTTATGTTTTTCGTTTTTGTCAACGTTTGTTTCCCCCGTTTTGTACAATAAATTATTGTTTAGGTAAGTTTCATAAAGTTTCTTTTGGGGTGCGTGACACAAGTGTGTTTTGAAAACGACCGCGGACTATCACCTGCTTAATGCATCAGTACCTTCAGATGCTATGACAGTAATAGATTACAGATTAATAGACTATAATAATAATGTCAAAATATCATTTACAGACCGATTGAACAGACGATCACTGCTGCCTGATCTGTAGGGCCATTTGCGGTTCCCGTGGGTTATGGGTCGACCCGCGCATCACTACTCAGCTCAGTCTATAAAGGCTGTACACACAACAATAAGGCTATAGACATTATATTCTATTCAGGCAGGCAGAACCAGCAGTGCATCGGCTCAAGAACGAATATTCGAATATTCGTTATAAATTCAGCCCTAGTTGCCACTAAGGTTCAGCGACGTCTGCCGAATTTGGAATATTATGAAGTCCACTGTGAAACACCAATATGGATGATGACATTTTTGCTCATGATGTTGGGTTCAATGATCAATGACTGACAGCCATTGGTGATGGAAAATCATCCATCAGCCTAACCCTGGTGGGCACATGATAAAGCTGAACTGAAATAAACATTCATTCAATCTATATTCTTGTTTGTTTTGACTTTTTTGGTCAAAATTGTAGTACACAAAACTTTCTGGCAATATTTAGAAAGAAAATATCCTCTTGAGACTTGAGTTTTTGTTTGGTATGCATGTTTAATTTGTCCTAGCTGTTTGGGATCAGTAGGACTCAATAAGTATCAATAAAAAACTCAACATTCAAAGATAATTAAGTCCCAGTGTCTTCATATGAGACTTTTGTGTTGGGATCGGCTGCAGACTGAATTGGCAGGGATGGCTGCCATTTTGTACTCTACTTCCACTAGATAGCACAAAAAAGCATCCAAGAACAAGGACAACAGGTCTTAGTTAGGTAGAATGAAGTATAAGGGTCAAGTAAATCCTCAAATGAGGACATAGGGTCTCAGGGGGATATACATGTGCAGACAACAAACACATAAGACACAATCACGTTACCATAGACATGAAATATTAGGTGTTATTTATTTTTTCTGAACTCTCAAATTTCAGTCGCTGCCGAAGTAAACACCCACCCAGAGACCTGAAGCTTAGACATAACTATGGATCCAACCAATGTCCTAAAAATGATAGTAATATGTATTTATACACAGTAAAAAAATTAATTGTATCAAGGCTGAATCTTCCCACAAGAAGAAATACAAAAACCTTAAACCAAAATAAAACTAATGGATGGGTGTAGTGGAAACAAATTGAGCAAGTAAATCATGACATACAGTCATAATGTGCCATCATTCCATAGGCTACTGTAAGCTCTCTCTGTCACCTCTGTATGGCTTTTCTTCTGCTTAAGCTGTTAGCAGAACTGGAAATGCTGCTGATACTGCCTAAAATGCTGGATTGGCTATTGGCGAGTACGTGAGTTCACGCACTAATTCATTACCACGTGATTTATTAGTAAATTTGAAAGTAGTTTTACACTCAGATATCACAGCAGTTTTTCTGGAAATCAATTGCCTTTTGCTGCTCTAAAACAGTAGCTCATGCAGCAGGTTGTCCTGTGCAGCCACTGGCTAATGATGTTTTAGAACAGCGAACAAGAATTGATTTCTGGTGAATGGTGTAATGTTAGCTGCGAGCAAAATGTCAGCAATTTGGCAATATTGAAACACTGTAAAGTCCCATCAGTTCAGGGTTTAACCTGAGCCATGGCATTAAACAATGATAGCAATCATTTCACATTCTTACAGTGTTAATAGTATACAGCTGTTATTTTTTTTATTTATTAATTGGTAAAGGGACATCTCATCATCATTTAAAAACTCTTGACTCTTAATTCCTTCTATTATCATTATTATTATTAATGCATTGTTTTCCTTTGTTTGAAATTTGACTGGCACTCTTTTGATGACGTCTCCTTGTTGCACCCTCTTCTGCAGTGGCACCTGACTGGAACCAATATTCTCATAACAGTGCTCGAAGGAAAAGCCATTAATTTTGCGTTTTCATTTGCTGATTTTCTGAAAATTCAGTTAGAATATACAGTACATTAGGATGGAACCCCAGCTATAGATAAGGAATACTGTTCCCTCGTCATTACCTATTTTGCTGTGTATGTCATTTTTATGTCTCCAGACAGTGACTGGGAAGCAGTGGTGGGTTCATATTGGCCTTAATGATCAACATAATGTGAGATGCACCTGTGAATCAGTTACACAGGAGATACATTGATGAATAACATATTTGATAGTTTCACAGTAGCTTTGTGGTGTACACACACACACACACACACACACCCTTACACAGGGGTATTTGTGTTCCCAGTGTGCTGAGGTAAGCTCAACAACCTCCACATGTGCAGTATACATTCACAGTGCCTCATGTCTAATGATCTCTGCTTTGCAAACACGTTGAACATAGATACAGATTATACAGCACACTGCTGTATTTACTGTCCTCTTTCATCTGTCTTATATAACATTGACATGGTGTTGATTGATAGTATAAGCTGTTCTCAAGTGCCCTTTGTTTTACTTTTAGAACAGTGCACACACACACGCGCGCACACACACACACACACACACACACACACACACACACACACACACACACACACACACACACACACTCACTCACTCTCAGTGGCCTTTGCATAACCACAAGGATGAGATATGCTCCAGCACATAGGTGCTGTAGACACGGTGCACTTAGTCATACATTCATTTTATATCCAAACACACACACACACACACACACACACAAATCAAACAGTGTTATCATTAGCGTGGGTTTGATGATCTGTCATCATAAAGCAGACGAGAGTTGCATGTGAATCACTCGATCAACAACCTATTGTTACTCTGGTCTCTATGTAATTTGATAGAGAGCAGCTGGATGAGCAGCACGCATATTCCTCATTGATCCTGCTCTCTCATGACGAATTTGTTCTCTTAATGGGGTCACAGATAATTCTGCATTTACCTTTTTAATTCTGCTCTCAGCATCAGCGTTGTCTCTCACAGCATCATATATGGTCAACTGTGTAGATGGAGGAGGGTTTCAAGATTACTCATCCTGTAACTGTATTGTACTGATTTCCTCTTGTGACTTAATTTACGTTATGCAATTCACTGAGCAACAGCTGCTCTTCAAGTGTGGAAAATTGCATTGCAGTGTCAGAGCATGCACATTTGTAGGAATAGTTAGGCTAAACATTTTATTCTCTATATTGCTTGGGGTTAGATGAGAAGATCGATACCACTCTCGTGTCTGCTAAACGTGAAGCTACAGCCAGGAGACTGTTAGCTTAGCATAGTGCAGCACAAAGACTTGAAGCAGAGGGAAACAACTTTGATCTGTTCAAAGGCACCTCTAACTAATGTCAGAGTCCTGCACAGGTCTGGTTTTCAAGCCTTGTTCCTCAAGATCTGCGGCCCAAACCTGAAACCGCAAATCCAGTTAACTGTTCAAGTTGGCAGCACTTTTAAAGTGATCATTTCAGGACATTTCATACATGTGAAACTAAGACAAAAGGAAAAACAATTCCAATGAATATTTCTTTTGCTAACTCTCATCATATTGAGCAGCATATCTCCACAGTTAATAACTGTTAGTGATGCACCTGACTGAGGCATAATATTCCAGCTGAAGCAGAAGACAAAGCCGATAGACAGAGTCAGCAGTGAGGGGATTAAACTTCAAGACATTAGATTATTATTATTCTCATTTTATTTTAGTATATGCATCATCCAACACCTGTGATCCAACTTGCGTGCTCATTTTTCACCCAGAACCAAACATGGAAATGAATTCAAGACAAAAAAACATCCTGGAATCACCTTTTTTGTGGGTCACCTGTCCAGCTTCTATGGATACCCGACCTGGTGTAGGACACTAATTTCTTAGCCAGTTGTGCCAAACTACGCTAACCAGCTCATATTTATCATAGACACGTGAGTGGTGTTGAGCTTCTCTTCGGCAATAACTTTTAGCAAGAAAGCAAAATGGTGAACTATCCCTTTAAAGACAGTTAAGCTAACAAGTTATCTGCAAGTTTAATTTAGAATTAAGCTAAATAGTTCTAATGTTTTTATTTGTCCAATAGTTTATTAATACTGCTGCACACTAGCGTTCTCGTGTGCCTTTCATGTGCAGGAAAGAATCTAATAATCATTAGTTGCTGCTTCAGACTGTTGCAGCTGATCTGACATTAAATCTTTGTCCTGAGACATCAGAGGGAAATTCAATCAATTTTACAAAAGCAATAACCGAGGAGGATTATCATAGCTTTACAAACATAATTCCTCACAATCGTGTTGAAACAAAATCTTCAATCAAATGATCAAATCATCATCAATGAACTATTGAGACAGCTGATTTGGTCAACATCCTGTTTTTTAGTCTGTAGTCCTTTGATGCATTTTGTTATGGTTCAGTTTCCATCAATCAGAGGCTAAATTTCATTTGAAATTGCTTAAGTGGAACTGTTTAGTTACAGTTAAATGGATCCTTTTCATGCTAGATTGAGATAAAATGGGTACTGGACAAACAAATCAGATACATCATTCACTGCACATGAACAGACTTGCAGGCTTGATTCACTTATTATAAAGTCTAAATACATGAGGCAAATCTCCATTGACAGGGGTCTGAGTGGGGTGGATTACCAGTCATAGTTTGAATGGCTGTTTTAGTTTAAACATTTCAATTGTGATCTTATAACATCACATATGTTATTATCACATATCTGAGCTGCGGTTGGGAGTGGCTGTTGCTAACCGTCTCCTAATTGATTTACACACCATTGAGACAATTTGTTAATTAGAGGAGGAAAATTTAAAAAAAAAAGAACAGAGGACACGGAGAGATTGACTGTTCTGCACTCAAATTGGACGCGTCTGGCGTTTGGTCACTGGAACAAAACAGATTTACATATATCTGTCACGACTGAGTGGGTTTGATCTTCAGAAAGGAGTGGGCGTTTCAGCTGGTATGTTTTCTTAACTTCCTAAACAAATCTGTAGACTGAAATGGTCATGCATTTTTCAGGGTGTTTGATTTTTCACACACATTAGTGAAGCAGGGTCAAAGAATGTCAGGATTGCTGGTCTCAATCCAGAAGATTTAAAGCATGCAGCCTCAGGTTCTGATGGGTGAGACAGATGATTCGAGAGGCTGGAGGAAGAAAGGCACAGTGTGAAGGAGAGAGGTTTAAGTGGATCAGAGCCACTCTGTAGAGTCACTTGTCTTTCATTTGGGACAAAGAAACACTCATCTGACACACACAGTGACAGGGACAGTCATTTAAGAGAGAGAGAGAGAGAGACACACACACACACACACACACACACACACACACACACACACACACACACACACACACTGTGAAATAATGGCTCGCTGACACACTGGGATGGAGTGTTGTGTGTTGACCTTGTCTGTCTTTCAGTTTGACTAACAATCTCTCTGAGTGTTAAAACAGCCTGTCCGAGGATTAGCCTTGTGGAAAAGAAAGACCACAAATGGCAGCTCTTATTTTTGTTCAGAGTGTTGTTTCATTCATATAATCCATGACCAATTAGCAGATAACTGGTTTATAGAAACAAACACAACGGAGAGTGACAGAGGCTGAAAGAGAAACAGAGGAGAGAGGACTCAGCACAGACAGTCAAGGTTATTGAAAGATAGAAAAACAATAAGAATGGCAAAGTTTGTCAAGAAAAAATACAGTTGTAGAGTTTATTAGACGCCTGCAGGTATTGTGTACATGTTGTGCAGCAAATCAATAAGGCGAGAGTAGAAACAGACTTCTTCATAGATAACACATAAATTCTGCTGGTTCCTGGGGCTGAAGTGACAAAATCTATGTGCAAAGCAGGGAATCAAATAACACATTATTCATTGAGCATCCTATGTGTTTTTAATGCCGAAACTCTGAGTTTTCCATTTCAAAAAGGGATGTAACTCAAACCAGAGAAAGAGGGGTAACTCTAGCCTGTTTCAGAGAGAGAGGTAACTTAAGCTCTCAATCAGTGACCGTAGTAACAGACTCTATGAACCTAACCTGGTCGGGACCAGGTTTTTCTAAATGAACCTTGAGTTTCTTTCTGTCTCCGCCCTCTTTCAGAGCCACACACTCCATTTGATTTCCTCATTCATTCAGTCAGCAGGCGAGTTTTGGTGTAGCCTAGTTCTGCCATCTGTCATTTTAAAAAATCATTAAAAAAATCAGAGTCAGTATATTAGAAGTCCATTAGGCAAAGTAGGTGGCGACTTTTTTCACTAACATGACATGTCCTTTTGATAACGATCCTGTGGATGAAGGTGCAGCATTACTGCTGGCTTTTTATAGTTGTGGTGCACGCGCTTAACTCCAGGTGAAACTACTTCGAGTTGATTAAACTGATTCAAATCAGCTGTTCTGGAACCGGAAACTCAGAGTTTCCTATCTCAGAGTAGATCAACTCAGAGTTCAGGATTAGACTCAGAGTTTGTTGAACCTGCTTTGTGAAACGGACCCCTGAACCGGCCTTGATCCAGAAGTGAGTGTTAATGGAAGCCATCAGAACAAGGACATTAGTAGTTGCTCCTTGGTTTTCAGTTTTGTTAGAGATGCACCAATTTTGAAATTCTGGATCAGTACCAATGTTTAAAATGACAATTTGGCTGAGAGCTGATATAGTTATTTTGTTGTTGTTTATTCTGATTTTTATTGTTATGAATTCCCCTTTTGTGCCAGGGAAACAAAGAAATCTGCACTTTAAAAAAATAAATGAACTGTTTTAAAGTAATTAAGCCCTTAATTATAATACCTTTGAATGAGCACAAATTCAATCATACAAATGTATGAAACGGGGAGAGGCCTACCATATATAATGTCTTTTTTATTGCTATATGAATATCAACAAATTTCTCCTTCAAAGAGCTGTATTTATTCAACTTTACTGCAAAAAAAAAAAGTTTCACAATATTACATTAAACACATTATAAGACTGCTATATTTTACCTTTGCCCAGTGCTCATGTTAACTGAATAGACCTTGAACATATCATAATGCAACTTCGGTGCGTTAGTTTTGGCCACCGGACACAGATTCGCTGTTATCAGTGGAGCATTATCAGGGAAACAGTAGGGTGCGTCCAGTGATGTGACAATAGTGAGTTTACTGTGTCCTTGTTTCTATCCATCTCTGCTCGTCCCAAATACGTTTTCTTTTGTCCTTGGGACCTGTAGGGAAATTAATCTTTGACTCAGGAGCTGCGCAAGTAACGCTGCCATACAGTAATAGTCCAGAGGAAAACAGCACTGCACATCAGCCATTCATGTACTGCACATAACACCAGCACACAACAGAGCACCATAAACAAAGCACAACACAACCCTGAAAGCATCAAGCGACATTATTCAAAATCTTAATGGGGTTGGCACAAATACATTATTAAACAATTTTGTTTAAATTGGGGCATCTTGTATCGTCTGCCTGAGAGTAAAAGGTCGTACTCAGTGTGAAGAATGTGAGAAGAGTCAGACAGAGTCCATTTGCCAAAGTCATTGTATTCCTCTTGGACCGGTTCATTAATTTAAGTTTGCGGCTGTTTGTCTTGAGCCCTGTTTTTTAGCCTGAGTACAACTGATGTGACAAAACAGAGAAACATCAGCCACTGCCATCGGTGAATGTCTTCTTATTTGATGATATGCCGATGGCAGTCAACAAGGCAAATATCTGCCGATACCAGTGTTCAGCCCATTTATCGGTGCATCCCTAAGTTTTACAGAATCTATTCCTAAGGAAGTTCACTACTTTTTGTCCTGCAAGAAAATGCAAGTAATTGTTGCTCTACCGTTCTCTTACCACCTGCCATCATCCATGACATATAATGATTCATCATTAGCAACTAACAGGCTGTTGTACTGTTTTCTTTTTGCAGAAATCATTCAGAGTACCCACTAAGTAGTGATTAGTCACAATGCTGTTGGTGTCTGACAGGAAAAAGATTTCCAGTTAAAGTGTGACTTGCACATTTTTTCACTTGAACCAGTTGCTATTAAATATATATATATGAGAATTAAGACAGTATTCAAACCTAACCTCTGAGACAGAAATGGCTCCAACAGAATTTGATGTCTTAGTCTTGCCAGTCCTCCATAATATACACAATGTCCTCTGTTCTAAATGTTTGTGTATTCTGAACCTTTAAATAAGTTTTTCATTTGTTATTTTCTTCCACTCAGCTGTTGAAAAGCTTAAGCTGACACTTCATAACCCTCGAATAGAGATTTTAGCTAATGTTCCATATAAAGCTGTGGATTTACTCTATTTATCCGTCAGGGTGAAATAATCTTTAGTCCACATCATCCGTTCATGTGTTTTATCTCTTATTACAATCATCATCCACTGGCCAGCTCAGCGGATGTGTCCATCCATCTCATAGCTACTTTACCATTACTTCTACCTACTCCTTTTCGAACATTTCTTTTCATTTTGTTTTTTTTTTGTTATCACAACACTGTTTTAAACTATGGTTCAATATAAAGTAATTCCTTCATAGCTGCTAGTTTGGCACTTGGACTGTCATGATATGATCACATTTAAGTGTTTAATGTCACATTTTTCTTATTCTGTGTAACAGCAGCCCAAAAATGGTGTTCACTTCCCCTCAGTGAACACGTCCACTTAAATCAACTTACTGATTTAAACCAAGAGAAGCTGAACTCTGTTGCTTAAAACCATTACACAAGATGGGAGATGAGTTATGATAGGGTCCCCTAACTAAAGCTGTAACATTTGTGACTGACTTTAAACAGTTTAATGTGCAAAACATCATTGACAGAAGAAATACACAAAATGAGCTTTAATTAAAAATTGATTCATTGCATACTTTGTCAATAAATGACAAAAATTACCTGAGATGTAAGTCACGTTAGAAACTATGATGTTTAGTGATCAGTGATGCGTTTAGTTAATTTTACTGACTGCTATCAGTTCAGATTTTAATTTCAGCCCCACAGCACGAGTACCTTCGACCTGAGAGGGGAGAACTATTGAGAACCACCGCTACAGTCCATTCATCACCAGGAAACCATAAAAACTAACTTCATAATTTCTGGTCTCTGCAGGCGGGTGTAGATGCAGGCAGGCTGATTAGCAGTACAGTTTCTCCCTGTAAACTCTCTGTGGGGATTAACCATTTGAGCTTATTAAATCAGGACATACTACAATCCATGTAAGTGAAAATGGCCTCAATTGTGCTGGATCAAATCTTTTAAATCTATCTGAGATTAAAAAAAGAAAAGGAAAAAAAAACAGAGAAATATAGGGCTTTACATAATGAGGCGATGTTTAGGATCACCACAGGAAGTAATCCGCTGAAATTGAATCTTTGACTGCTGTGACTGCTGTTGGAGAAACATTCAATTAATTCACATCTACGCTTTAGAAAAGAAAACAACCTCAAAATAAAGGAGGAGGCTGTGTGGCAATGGAGAGCCCGTCACCCTTTCTTGGTCCAGTGCTAACCCAGAGAACCTTATAGTCTGCTGCTCACATCGCCAATCATATTCTTTTTGGATGAGGAACATGAGGGCTGCTGTGTGCAGGGTTTCCTGCGTTCTATAGCAGGGGTTGACTTGGAATAAAGACAACCTCCAGTAACATCATGGACATTTTGAAATGAAACATTACCTTCAAGAAAAACAACAACCACTCAATAAATACATGGCATTTCATACAGCAAATGTCATGTATGTAATTGGTGATGCGTATTGCTAAGGGCCTAAACAGCCTTGAATTAATGACAAGACGAGATGTGCCAGGATCTTGATGGCTTACCACTTCTGCTGAAAAATGACTGAGGGGACACTGAGACGTTTTGTACCAGGATGTAAGACATATATAGATGGTGGTACAGAGAGCTTTTGTAGTTCAGTGTCTTTTGGAACATGGAAGAGCTTTATTTGACTTAGCAACAATCTGTGTGTCCCAGACAAAAAGGTGTTTGATTTCTATATGTTGCTTTTTCTCAAACTGCAAATTATTAGGCTCATGTTTACCACCTGGTTTAATTTCTCGCCTTAGATGACGTTGTTCTGTTACTTGTGTGCAGGAATCCCCTAACAAATGATCAAATTATCCAGTAGGGCTGACCAATACCAGAAAATATTCTAATTGTGACTTTTTAAAAAATTGTATCTTTATTGTGATTTCTGATTTAGTATGCATTTTTTCAAAGTTCCTTATCTTATTATTGCTATTATTATTATTATTATTATTATTATTATTATTATTGTTGGAAAATGAATATAAATCTTACTGATCTCAAGTCAGTAACAGTATTTTAGCAAATCTCAAGCTGAAGTGCACACAGACTATGGCCACTGTGAAATATTTAGATACCTCAAAGCCCCGTTTAAAACATATTAACTGTTCCTGCATCTGTTTCCAGACCCTGGTCAAGTTGTTGATGCTCACTTTAGGGCTTACCCAGGCCCTAGGCTAGGGACATAGTTCAGCCTTGCCCCAAATTTTTCCCACTGGGCACTAGCGGCTGCAGTGAAAAAGTCCCTTTGGCCCATTAAGCAATCTCCCCATAGACTGTTGACAGGACACCTCAAACAGCAACTCAGAAAGAATGAATTTTTAATCTATGATGGATTATATATTTGTAAAACTTTCCATGAGCCAAGTAAAGCAATTTAAAATCGTTGGCATCAACTCAGTATAAAGTCTACAAGCCAGCCAGTATGCACCAGGAGAGCAATCCTCATTGGACAGAATAGGTGCCATGTTGGGGTCTGGTATGTGGTTATAAACATCCCCTTCACTTTACCCAGCAGTTGAGAAGCAAAAACACAGGAGCTTTACCCGGTCTTGAGGAGCTGCAGTGTGTATTCATGGACAAATTGAATCCTACACTGTACATTTACTACCACTTAACAACTTTACCCCTAATTTCCCCTCAGCTCCCATCACCAACACCTCTCTGCTCTAAACGCATCCACTGTCCCTCTTCCTCGCTTGCTTAACCACATACTCACTACACACATGCTTCGCCCACACCACGCACTATTCCCTGAGCTATTCCCCTCAGGAGTAACACCACTCTTACAGCAATTCTAATTTCACAAGTCAAGTACTTTTATTCATCTACTCTCATTAACATATGTCACGTTGAGCGTAGGACAGCGTGCGTGCACGTGAAGCCCATAGGGACCAGCTGTTTACGGCTCTGGTTGGTTAGATTGTTGTAGCATTAAAAAATCAGCACATTTGTAGTTTTAAAATTTCATTCAATTTCATCAATTTGAACTCTATAAATCGTTCAGCTCTAGCAGCTGGTTTATAATTTGATATAATCACGTCGACTCTGAACGCTGAGTGAATTCCAGTCCAGACTGGAAATCATCAAATAATAATGTCTCTTCTGT
Source organism: Epinephelus cyanopodus (assembly GCA_026686955.1). NCBI lineage: Eukaryota > Metazoa > Chordata > Actinopteri > Perciformes > Serranidae > Epinephelus > Epinephelus cyanopodus. Next base: position 15,560,394 of record CM048919.1, read on the forward strand.
TGGTCAGTAAATACAGCCAGGAGCCTCTTATCAACAGAGAGCACACAGTACACAGACACAAACATGCACATACACAGGTAAAACAGATAGTAACTAATTAATCATTATTAATCACTATTTTTCACAAAGCAGTAAAAGAATTGTATCTTTGCCCTTTACATACACAAATAACTAATGAGCTCCATCTATAATCCAAGGTACTGCTCTGCTGACAAGAACCAACTGACACATGTGGGAACACACACTTGTGTCTACCACACACACACACACACACACACACACACACCAGCTTACACACACTACCTGCTGTCTCCTATGATTATTACCATAATGGTTTCCTGTGAGAATGCTGAGCAGCATGATGGGTAAGGGTCATTAGCGGTACAGGTGGGATCATAAATCACGTTTAACACTGGTGAACTTTTCATTAATGATAAACGCACACAAAAAATCAATATTACACTGCATGTGTCCACTTACGCAACATACTCACAAAGAGCCAGATGAAAATGAAATAAACAGCAGAGATCAGGTTAATTTTTTGACCTTCTAACTGCAAATTTCTCCCAGACAAAAGGGAAAAAACATGTATTATACAGATCATATCCACTGTCAAAGAAAGGAAGAAGAAAATATTCCTTCATCCAAAATAGGCTCCAAAAACAAACATTTTTTGCAGCTTGTGTAACCTGCTCTGTTTTAACTTCTTCACGTGTAAAAGATGTCTTAGTTATACTCCCATGGGGCACTTTGAAACCTGAGACAGCTGAATGATTAATCGCACAGACTTTGTACAAAAAAATCAATACGCAAATGTCTCTGTCTCCTAGAGGATTATAAAAGTGTTGTCCATCTATCAAGTGTCTTGACTGTAGTATACAGTTCAGTGTGAGAGCAAGCACATATTTATTCAAGAACAGATGTATTAATGATTTTTTTTTCCATTGCTGTGTAAATGTTGAATTATATTGTTGATGTTACATAGGGAGTTACATAGGGAGCCAAAGCAATAAGACTCGGGTACAGTATCACGACTAAAACAATAGACTTTGTACATTTAAGAAAATTCATTCCTTACAATTTTGATAGTTGAGCGTTCTTTTAGGTAAATGCCAATCAGTAGCTGTTTCTAGACCCTTAATTTTGAAGATGTACAGCTTCTCCTTTGATTTTACATCTTTGCAAATTAAATGTCTGTCAGGTGCAGCTCCACTGCACCTTAGAGGAATTTTCATAGCATTGGCAAAAATGGATAGATGCACAATAAATAGTGATAGTAAGATTAGAAAGAAATGCACGTTGGGTAGAAACTATCTCACTTTCACAGAAACATCAGATCTCCAGTTTTCTCCCCCACTTGACTCCTATTTGATGCACAGAAGTGTATTTGGATGTGTTGTTATTGACACCATTGATCCAAAATCTATGTTTGAAATTACCATGAATCTTTAGTTGGATCATGGTAGCAGTGAAGCAAACAAAAAAACAATACAACCAATATTTAGCTATCTGGTGTAGTGTTGAGCGACATGATGGTATACAAAAATGTGTCCGCTGGTTGAAATTTGGTAATACTTGTCTGTTATTCGGAGCTGACTCTATAGCAATAGCATTTATCGTGTGGTCTTGTTAATCCACAAGTCAGTGGGGTTTGGGCAGATACGGAGGAGGAGAGTGAAGCCGTAAACACAGAAACCTGCAACACCTACAATTATTGTTTTCAGGAACCTTAAAGCCTCCATTCTGAAAGGATTTTACTTTTACTCACCATTGATATGAAATTACATGTACAGTGATAGGAGATTTTTGCTACATCTCCCACCCCCAGTCTGGTGTATGTGATTCTTTTCAAACCCATAATTTTTTTCTAACAATTCATAATCAAATCAGCAACACAATCATTGACATGGCAACGTCTCAACCATGGGGGTCAACTTAGGGTCAGTTCAGTCATTTCAGAATGTAAATAGAAACTGCTTATGTTTTACTAATAATGAGCCCTTCGTCACATCAGTTTGTAAACTTTGTAAACAAGTTTTTGGCTTTCAGAAAATTGCACTTTTCACAAAAAGGGTGACTATGAACTCCCTCCATCCCTGATGTATTTCAATTCAATGGGATGCTGCTCGTGTGTCTGTTTAAAGATTGATTTTTGAATTATCATATCATGATTTAGCCAACCTCTCAAGATTGAATCACTCTTTATTCATAGGATGTATGAGGGCAGTTTAAGTGGAAGACACTTCTGATTTAATAGGAGAAGCCATTAAAGAGCAGATCCCCCAAGCGTTACACCGAGGACCCTGTTTGGTTCATTTTATCAACCAGAAAATCATAAAGTTATGTCACATTTACAAATGGACCATAATGTTGTTTAAGGGAATATTTATAGTGTGTATAGTGACAGTTTGAGAATTTTAGCTCACCATCACACAGCAGTTTAAAACTCACATTAAAACTTGTGTGTTCACTATTCAACCAAAGACATAATAAGAGAGAATGATGCAGGCTGCACTTGTGACCGACCCTGTTCTCACAATGACAGATGGAGAGAAAGAGAGTCCACTCATGATGTGAGCAGTGCTGATTAGCAAAGCAGTGTGCCTGTGCATACTAACAACTGGCATGAACTCCGAGTTAAGTGGCTGCATGAAACAATAAAACTAGCAGCAGAATAACTGCATGTTTGTCAGTTTCTTTTATGTGTTTCTATGATGGTATGAGTGTGTGTGTGTGTGTGTGTGTGTGTGTGCGCGCGCGTGTGAATGTGATGTGCGTATGTATGCGTCAGCATGGTGCTTATGAACTTGCGTAGCAGATGATGTCATACGCTTTGGTACGGGGCACTCTCACACTGGGGGTAGGACACAGACACACATGCATTCAAATGAGTGCATCTATTTTGGTTTCTATTACTTTTGTGGCATGTTGGCTCTATGGGATGTTACACCACAAATAAGAAATCTAGAGTGGAGAAAAAGTAAAAAGTGCCTATGTTCAGGCCTTGAAATTTGTGTATCTTCAAGATCATCTGTAATGTTTAATTTTGAAGTCTAACCTCTCAGTCAATGTTTTAAGAACCTCATGTCTGTTTACTTCCTGTCAGCTCTACAGTAATGTGACTTTCGGTGGGTTTAAAGAAAAAAAGAAACTATGGCGAAAACGTAGTTTCTTCCAACACTAGAATTAAGATAAAAATATTCACAAAAGAAAAAACACTAATGGTTGTTGATAAGTAGTATTTAACTTTTGATTGAACACTAAAATAAACCCACGGCGCATACTGCAGCACAATCAAACAGATGCGCAACTCAGAGCATCAGAAGTGTCTCTGACACCAGACTCAGAGTGGACCGGTGGAACTGGAAAATGCATATTTTACATCGATAAAATCTATTTTATCATTATTTTGAGTCACATTGTTGAAAGAATTTAGTCGTCTGTGTTCAAGCAGGATAATAGTAGGTCTCCGTTGTGCGTCGGGCTTTCTATTTCCTTGTTGGAGATTTATTCTTTTTTAATTACATGATAGGCTATTCTCCCTTAACTCACCAGTAAAAAATACCTTTATCCATTTCAAATAACCAGTGGCAATAATATCCCCGTTCTCTGGTTTACTGTGAAACATTTTTAGGCAATTCATGCAAAAATTAGACCGGATGACTCCATAACCATACTATTAGGCCTTCTAGTTACTACTTACGTTTTTCAAGTGATTTCCCAAATTTGTTGTTGAGTTGTGATATGCTAATTGCTTTTGGCAAATCTGGCACTCTGCTTTCTGGGGGTTGTCGGGGCATATTTTAAAGTGCAACCATACATCTGACCTCTTGGACATGTCTGTCAGCTCTGAGTGCGCTCGTTGTCAGTATCGAACTGGTGGGGGTTAGTGTTGTGTTTAAGGCCTCCCCCAAAAAAACGGGGGAAAAAAGCGCAGAAGCTTTGAATTTTTTATTTTTTTTTTTCACAATCGAGTCCCGTGCCATCGAACAAAGCTTCAAATTTTTTTGGGTCAGCCCTAAAGGAAAACACTGTCAGGTTTATGTGGAGGTTGGTCAGTGTTATGGAACTTAGAGGGTCGTGTCCATCAGATCGTTTTCTTGATGCTTTGCAGTGGGAGGGCTTTGTATTTACACTGTGCTACAAACGCTGTTGGTCCTTTTTTTCCTGAGTGCCAAGACTTGTGCAAAGTGAAGTAACTAACTTAAGCATGAAAAAAACATTTTGACCTCTTTGATTAAGTTGGACACACAGAAAACATTACTGTAGACAGAAAGTAAACACATGAAGTGGGTAAAACGGAAATAAGTTACACTACATTGTGCAAGTAGAACAGCTATGTTTTCTTTATATAGCCTACAGCCATCTCCAAATGGTTTTCCTCAATGGTTGGATATCATTCGGAAACAGTGCATATTGGTTTTTAATCTTTCTCAGAGAAAGTGGTATTTCTGTCAATCGGAGGCTTTGAATTGATGATGGGACATTGGCTTGATGTTACTTGATAGTTACACAGGGGACATTTCTTATTAGAATGCCACTTCAGGTTATACTCGAGCGTCCCGGACATAGTAATCATGGTGCCAAAACTCATCATGCAAATAGTCCAATAAAGGCTCCAGCTCTCAACGATAAGACTCACTGTATAAGGCCTTGGAGCTAATCTCTGACAAATACACACATACACACACACACACGCGCACACGCACACGCACACACACGCACACACACAGACCAACATCTCAACCTTGTATTATAAAATGAAGGATAATAGATCAGTGTCATATGACTGTTCGGATAAAAGATGGATAAAAGAATACGGCATGTTCACGTACGAAAATAAATAAATGAACAAAAGGTTGTATTTTATTGCATTTTAAGCAGGCAGCAGAGCATGCATTGATATCACAAGGCTGTGCTATTTGATATAACATTGTTAATATAAAACATGTACCGTAATATGAGAGAGGTCACTTGTTTTTATGTTTATCTATTTTTTTTTATTTATTTAAACCGTATTTAACCAGGTAAGTCCCATTGAGATCAATGATATCTTTTACATGGGAGACCTGGCCAAGACATCAGCATACAAAAAAGGTACAGCCCAACAATAAGATATCCAGTGACATGTGGAAATATAAGAACACCTATACACAAAGACAAGAACCAACCGATTCATTCATCCTGGTTCTTATATGAGCTTTAAAATCAGTTGTAGTTGTAGCTTTGAACCTTAAAGGGACAGCTCACCCTCTAAAAATAGGCCTACCACTAAACAAAAATATATTAATGTCAACACTTTTATTTTTGCTCCTGTTTTTCAAGAGTTGAAATAAAAGATTTAAGACATTTTCTATACATACAAAAGACTTACCTATATTTGAGTGAGCACATACACTTTTGTCACGATAATCTATCCATATAATAATATGGTGCTGATAAAAAACAGTGTTGCCAACTTGCAACTTTCTTACTAGATGTAGCAACTTTTCAGACCCTCTTCGCAGCTTAATTTTTTGTTTTAATTAAAAAAGCTTACTGTATTCAGACCAACAGGCAAAAGTGTGGGATACATTCAAATATACTGTATATCAGTGCATAATGTCATCCAACTTTTGGAGCTAGTACTGATATTGGGAAAGAGTTGCAACACTAAATTAAACAGCATCATTGCCAGCATTACTGTATCACCACACGGAAGGCAAGCTAACGTTACAGCTCAGGTGAGGAGCCATTAATGTTTACATCCTTTGCTTTCACAAACATGAGCCTTTCATGCATGAGTAGATGCACACTTCTTTCTGCGCAGTGTTATGGTTGGTTTGTGTAGTTTGGTAGAACGATAATCGGTGCTATCTATTCCCATTGTATTAGAGTGACAGCTGACATCTCTCAGGCTGATATCTCCAACACAGCAACTCACACCAAAACAAACTAGATTAATAGATAGCACTACAAGTAAGAGGAAAAATAAGCAGTTTTGTTTTGGGGGTGGACTATCTCTTTAAGAGAATTATCAACCAACAATACAGTTCTCTTCATCTCTGTGGAGCATTTCAGCTCCTTGTTATTGCTGTACAGCTTGCAGATTCACTGTTTCTTTGCTCACGCACCATCGGTTTCAAATGCTGCAGTCGGTCAGTCAGTGACCATGATATCATGGAGCATTTTGCAGCTAATCACACCATTTATTACAGGTTATTTGCTGTTCCCATATTACCAAAATAAACAAACAAAACTACAATAAACATTATTCGTAGCCTGGTTCCTCTTCACAAACATCATTTCTATAAGATTGTTTTTGTTTTTGAGGTATATGGTCATTAGAGTGCAACTGCAAAAAAAAAAAAAAAAAAAGATTTGAGGTTTGTTTGTTGAGGAGTTTCTGACATTGTTTATCTCAGGTTGTTACCTCTGTCAGACGGTCTGACAGCTCTCTGTAAATTACATGTACATGTATCCTTCGCTAAAAATAACCGTGTCAGTGCAGAGTTGTTGCTAACAGTGACCCATCAGAGGGAGATGCTCTGATTGGTTAATCTATACACAAATGGTTCTGCACAGGCAAAGACTGAAGTCCTAACACCAAATATGTGACATGAAGCACACAACAGACAGCAAAGATACACTCGCAGAGCACACTTTCTTTCTCTTTGCTTTTTCCTCTCCTCTCAAGTCTAGGTTTCCTTCCTTCCCTCTCCTCTGTTGGTGACCATTATAAGCAGCCATAAAGACATTAGGATATCACCAGAGGAGATAGGAGCCATAAAACACCACACACAGAGTAAAATGTGACCCTAATGTGTATTAAGTACACAGATCAGCAGGATCCACCTGATATCCAAAGATAAGAAAGCTAACAAACTTCAGTTATTACCATGTAAGGTGTAGGTGGTTGACATGAAAACCTGCGTGTGGTGGTTTAATACATACTGTACAATCAATATATCACATTATCATTATTTATTGGTCAAGTTGGGATTTATTGAATGCAATCCAGTTGTCACAGAAAACTTCTTATTTACTCCAAACATACAAAATCTGTAGTCATTAATAGTTTTAGTTTGATTATACTGACTCAGTAAACATAACAAAAATTAATTTTCCAAGCTCTAATGACAAAAAAAGTGTATAGTTGATAATGTAATAAATACAATATATATTATGCATATTTTTTTGAGCATTTGTAAACTTTGGAAATAACAAAAGCCTTAGGTGGACCTCAAGTGTTTTCCTTTTTTTTAATGAAAAATATGCTGCTGACAGATTACCTCGTAAATAAAGAGTATCTGATATTTGAAGGGTAAAGGTAATTTTTGGGTTGTCCCCCTCGACTGTGTCTGGTATATTGTCTTGATTGGTCAGTCAGGGTCCTTGAGGTTTTAAAAGCTAATCCATCAGCACTTTCACTTACTTTTTTCAGCTGGCATCCACCCCTCATCCTCTTTTCATTTTGCACCTATTTCAAATCCATTCTTTCATCCCCAACATTACGCTGCTTGCGTGAGCAGAACTACTCAAGCGTGGCGTGGCTGTGCTCAGCTGTGAAACATCTAGGGAAAAGGAGTCTCGCCTATTTGCAGCATGACGCACATGGTTTCCAGCAAAAATATACAGTGAAAATGGTCTTTTGATAATTATATTGACATTATATAACCTTTCAGTACAGTTTCATCTGGTACAGGCACAAACAAATATAAATATTTCTTTTGAACTCAAACTTTCCTGTTACCATTTTTTAATTAAAAGCCTTCTTACAATGTGTCAGCAGCATCCCTTCATTTGATAACACAAGGCTTTTTATTGTGAATTACTGTCTTGACTGTATTAAGGAATATGCAGTGGCTTGCACTAGGGATGCACAATGATATTGGCACTTCATCGGTAGCAATTCAATTCAATTTTCCATTCAATTTTATTTATAAAGCCCAATATCACAAATCACAATTTGCCTCACAGGGCTTTACAGCATATGACACCCCTCTGTCCTTTAGACCCTCACAGCAGATAAGAAAAAACTCCCCGAAAAAACCTTTAACGGGAAATAAATGGTAGAAACCTCAGGAAGAGCAACTAAGGAGGGATCCATCTTACAGGACAGACAGACGTGCAATAGATGTAGCACAGAACAGATCAACATAATAAATTTACAGTAATCTAGCTGATCGGTATCAGCCGATATTGGCTTTAAAAATGATATCAGAATGATAAAATAACAAAAAATAAGTTGTTATATATTGGATATATGCAAAAGTTTTGCGAGAATCAACCAGCCACCCTCCTCCCCTGACAAGTCCCTCCACAAGTAAAGAACAGTTCCTAAAGTGCGGTGAGGTTTGTGGACCGTTACCTGCCATAAAGAGAGAAATGTGAACGGCTCGTTTCTCCTCTGACACGTCACATACCTGTGTGCCGCCACGGCTCGGATGTCCAGGTACTACTGGGCAGTCATGATACCAACTAAAGAGGAAATTACTGGACCTGGAGTTGGACTTCTGTGTCGCCGGTAAGCCGTTATCTTGCGCTGCAGAGCACTATGAGCCTCCGCCATAACGTTATTCCTCTCTGTGATCCCTGTTCAACCCACAACCTCCAGGATTAGCTGTTCCTTTCTGCTGCTGGTTGAAACATGATAATAGGGGCGCCCCAGCGCCCACTGCACTAACTTGACGTGGAAATGAGCGGTAGTCTAGAAAACTGGCGAGTTTTGTTTTGTTTTTGTTTTTTTGGACGAGTGCCCTCACATCGATTGCGCCCTGGGCAGTCACCCACATTGCCCATAGCATAACCCATCCCTGGGTGTACAGGAAATCTAAAATAACCTCTTGTCAACCAGACCTGCTGTCGACACTAACCTCGTGACAACTGCCACCCAGGCTACTGCAGGTGGCAGTTCTTGCGAGGCTAGTGACAGAGTTCAGTTTGGAGAGGCAGAGGAATGTTTTTTTTTTTAATTATTATTATTATATTATATTACGGGAGATTTATGGGAAAACACTAATACAGGAGGATGACGGGAAAGAGGGGGGTAGTTTCCCGGCCAAAACGGGAGACTTGACAGGTATGTCCCTAGCTTTAATGGCTCCATAAATGAGTGGACTATCAGCTTTCAATTGTGGAAATATAGTAATTAAAGCAGTAGGCACCTCTGCAGCAGCAAAACTGTCTGTGTGAACGCCACAAGCGCGCAGGCCACAGCAGTTTAGTGAGGTAGCTGTTAGGGCTGTCAAAAGCTATTTATTAAGATATTTTTGAATTAATTTAGTAGAGTTCGAATAATATTCAAATTTATTATTATTCTTTATTAATTTATTATTGTTATTGTTATATTTTTTTCTTATTAAGAAAAACAACAACACAAATATAAATTAGATGCTTATTGCTGGCGCAATATGAATGTGACACTCGGATGAAAACACCCGTTGTGACTGCAATGTTTGGATACTTAAGTGCGCCTCTAGTTTTCCCCCACAAGAGTGGATCCTGTTCGGCTCATAGTGGTGTCTCACTCTGGTAATGTTTCATCTCTTCTTCAAAAAGGGTAGGCAGGGACGCAGCAGGTGCAGCACTATCCCTGTATGTCTCTCCGAACAGGTCACACATTGCGGACAGCACAGTGGGTGCTGTTGGCGCAGCGGGTCCTCCGTCTGTGCCTCTCTTTCTCCGTCTCTCGCAGGAATGCCACTGGATGCGGGTCCGTTGCGGAACGGCTGCGCTAGTTATCCGCTGGGTGCACAGACACAACCAACATGCATCTGGTGGAATCTGGGGGTCCACGTCCATCTCTGGCCCTGCTTGTGCGCGAGCCATTTCTGCCCGAACGGGATTCGCCATGATGTACAACGTTATTAATAGTATGAATTATTACTGATATTCGAATTATCAAATGTAGGTTCGAACTTAAAAATGTATATATATATACATGTATTCGAATAGATTTCAAACTTCGAATTTTTTTGACAGCCCTAGTAGCTCTCATGCACAGCTCATGCAGGCAGTGTGACCCGGGTGTTACACATTTTAGTACCCTATTGTTTATTTAGGTTAGCTCAGGATCTGGTTCCAGTCCATGTGTTATGGAAGTTTTCAATGTCCCTGATGAATGGGAGAAATTCCACTGAACTCTTGAACTTAAAAACAATGGATAGGCAGGCTGTATAAAGGATGACATCATCAAGGTATGTAGATTTATATTTTTATTGAAAGTAGGCTAGTTTGCTCATATATTATATTCCAATTAAAATAAGGGCACAGCTGTTAGGTAGCCTTCGTGTAGGGCTGGGCAATTTTTTCACAAAAAATCCAATTCACGATTTTTTTCCCCTCCTAGATAAAAAAAAACCAAAATATACAGTCATGGAAAAAATTATTAGACCACCCTTGTTTTCTTCAATTTCTTGTTAATGTTAATGCCTGGCTCAACTAAAGGTACATTTGTTTGGACAATTATAATGATAACAACAAAAATAGCTCATGAGAGTTTAATTTAAGAACTAAGAACTATTCATTTTCCATGGTTTTCTTGATAATAACCAAAATTACTTAAATTCTTACATCAATAGCTATGGCATTGTACCGCCAAAAACACTACTTTTAAGCATTCCATGTTTTCTTTTCTGTTTGCTTTAAACACATGATACACACAAGAGTTAATACTTGATTGCATAACCATTGTTTTTGATGACTGCAGCCATGCGTCTTGGCATGCTCTCCACCAGCTTCTGACATTGTTCTGCTGTCACAGCAGCCCATTCCTGTTGGACAAATTCAAACAAATTTTCTTTGTTTTTGGGCTTGTGGTTCTCCATTTTGAGTTTGATGATTTTCCACAGGTTTTCAATTGGATTAAGATCTGGTGATTGAGCAGGCCAAGGCATGGTGCGAATGTTGTGGTTCTCCATCCAGGCTTTAACTGACCTTGCCGTGTGGCAAGGGGCATTGTCTTGTTGGAAAATCCAGTCATTCGAGGCAGGAAAGAGTTTTCCAGCTGATGAAAGAAGACTGTTTTCAAGGGTAGTCCTGTACATGACCTGGTTCATTCGGCCTTCACACAATTGCATTTGCCCTGTTCCACTCAGACTGAAACAACCCCAGATCATGACTGATCCACCCCCATGTTTTACTGTAGGGGCAAGACAGTCTGGGTTGTAAGCTTCTCCAGGCTTCCTCCTAACCAGTAAGTTGGCTGGAGTGGGCATCAATTCAAAATTGGATTCATCACTGAAGAGAACCTTAGCCCAATCATCAACAGTCCAATCCTTGTGGTCTCGAGCAAAGAGTAACCGGGCCTTCCTCTGCCTTTCATTGATGAAGGGCTTCTTGCGTGCTCTGTGTGACTTCAAACCAGCTTCAACAAGTCGGTTTCGAACTGTCCTTGCCGAACAAGTCACATTTCTCGACAGTGCCCACTCATTTTTAAGGTCCCTGGAGGTCTGACGACGATTCCTGACACAGGAACGGATGAGTGCACGGTCATCTCGTGGGGTAGAAAGACGTTTCCTGCCACGGCCAGGTAGCAATTTGGTAGTGCCATGTTCAGCTTGTTTTTTTTTGTTGTTAATGAACGGCTGTCTTGGAGATCTTCAGTTTTTTCGCTACCTGTCTCTCACTCATGCCAATTTCCAGCAGTGCCAAGATGGCTGCCTTTGTGGCTTCACATAATTCTTTTGTTTTAGGCATTATGTGAGAGCTGACAACTTCTGAGTTGTGCTACGGCTTGAATGTAAGCAGGAAACCACTCTAGGCCTTTGCATGTGCAGTGCTGCTTGTGACATGAAATGGCCTCTTATATACCCTGGGAATCAATTAAGCTTAAGAATGTCAAATAGGACATAAAGTATTATGTGACCAGCTGCATTTTTTGTTGTGTTCATTGTATTATACGTTTAGTGGTACCAGATATTAGAATGAACAAGAAATTGAAGACAACAAGGGTGGTCTAATAATTTTTTCCATGACTGTATATCTGCGGCCTGGTAGCACAAACCTGGGATCCAAAACTTTCAGCATGTGAATAAACCCCAGCTTTTCCACGGTAGCCTATATATGGGCACCATATCTCTTGCAGTATACATGGCGACTGCATCTGTGATCGCTTTCCACCGGACCCCTGTTTTATCATACGGCAGTGTTTCCCCTTACATCATATTGGATCACAACAGAAGTCATTTAAGGTTACCTTTCCTATAGAACAGGTCTATACGTTGTCCTTTTATCAAACAAACTAAATAGCCTTATATTACAGGCTGAGCCTGATGTGTGTGGCTTGTGTGGCTTGTGTGTGTGTGTGTGTATGTGTGTAGTTGATGTAGGAGGTATGAGACGTTAGTGCGCCGGCTGGGTGTGGTGTGTGATGTCAGACAGATGTGCCCCAAGAAGAAAGTGAGGCATGTGCTATGTTGTTTACATCGAGCAGCCACAGTGAAGAAGCCTACACAGTTCTGCATGCTGTTTTTGAGTTATTTCCCTCTGTGTAAAAGTCGGACACTGATGAGAGAGGCTGTGCATCATCCCTGCAGTGCTGAAAATAAAGTGCCGTTGTTTGTGTGTTGTTGCCACAAAGAGCTAACACAAGCTAAAAGAGCTAATGGTCTTCGGAGGTCCCTTTACTACGGTTCGGGGGTCTGACAGCTTGGAGTTGGTAACACTTATTTATCTTATTTACACAAAGGCATATCATTTATGTCCCTACATGGTGCGCGTCTAAAATCCTCCTCTGCTCTCTGTATCGCGCACGGCGGAGTTCGGCCCTGATGCGCACACACAGACACAGGTGAGCACACAAAAGCCCCGAAGAACTCGTTCCCTTTCTTTAGAACGAGTTCTTACCTGCTCGCTGCCATGTTGCCAAGTGTGTGGGGGGGAGCAGCCCACTCTGAACTACGGGAGCCCAGTGTGGAGCGGCGGTGGCGGATTTTAAATAGAAACTCGATTTTCATTAAAACAAATCAGCCTAAACTACAAATTCGAATTAATCGATAAAACCGATTTATCGCCCAGCCCTACCTTAGTGGTTTGTTTACATTATAACAGAAGTGCATGTTTAATGGCTTTAGTGTGGACAGAGAGAGGACACAGCGTTAGGTCTATATATTCTCAGAGGGAATTATTTTCAAAGAGAGCAAATGACCAGACCAAATTTGTCAGAGATTTTTCTGGGCAACAAAATGTAATAACAGGATTACAGACACAAGCTTCAGTTCAGATGATTGATGTTTAGGTTTTTCTCAAACACCAGGCCAGTTATTGACACCCTGCTGATGATAATACACACAGTATGAAGCTTTTGTGGCTTTTAAGTCCATTAACTGTACATCTGCAACTGATGGTCTAAGTGGTCTCAGCAGCCATGTGGATGACAGTAATTTACTGTAGGTGAAACATAATGCACTGTGGGATAATCACAGCCTCTTGAAGGCCAGCAACTACTGGCATTGGCCATTTAGAAGATAGATGTTTGTCTGTTTCATATATATATATATGTATATACATATATATTAGGGCTGCTCGATTATGGAAAAAATCATAATCACGATTATTTTGGTCAATATTGAAATCAGGATTATTTACACGATTATGTCTTTGAATTTGGAACAGCATTTATTGATACTTATCCACCTTTTCGTGTTCCTTCTTTCTGATGTTGCTGTCAGCTACTATCGCCACATCTACCACCACTGCCCTCTTCTGGTGTCTCTCAACCACCACTATGTCCGGTTGGTTAGTCAGAAGCTGTTTATCAGTCTGGAACTTTAAGTCCCACAGGATCTTAGCCCTGTTGTTTAACCACCCCAAAACCCATGTGTCCCACCATAGGTTTTGGGTACTTCCAGTCCATACTGGGTACAGATATTCCTGTACACTGTCCTAGCCACTTGGTTGTACCTCTCCATGTATGCTGATCCTGCTTGCATCTTACACCCTGCCACTATGTGCTGGACCCTCTCAGGGGCATCTTTGCCAGCCTGTACCTTGGGTCTGATCTAAGGCTGCAACAACGAATCGATTATGTCGATTCGTCGTGACGAAAAAAATCGTTGCCAACTAATTCTGTGATCGATTCGTCGGGTCTTTATATATGTCCGTGGATACCGGCGTGTAAACATCAGCAGGACGCACAGAAAAGAAACAGCCATGGCCGAGGCAGCGGTGGAGAAAAACATGGACACAACCCAACCCAAATCCCGACCTAAAACATCAGTGGTGTGGGAAAACTTCACCAAGACTGAAAAGGAGGGCGTTCAATGCAACATTTGCAACGCTCGTTTTGCATGGCACGGGAGTACATCGATGATGCGTGAGCATCTGAAGAGAAAACATGTGTTTGTTAGCCTGGATGAAGGCAGTGGCACTTCAGCAGACACAGGGTAAAGGGCCGTCCACACCAAGAACTATAACTATAAATATAACTGGTGGACGATATCGTTTGGATCACTTTCAGAGCGATTTGATGAACGATAGAAACACTGACAGCCAATCAAAATCCATCCGAAATGACAGGTCGAGAGGTTCATCACATCACGTATACCCACTAAGAAAGCTCCAGGATTTCCATACACCCACTTAAACATGTGCAAAGATCCGTAACAATATAATTTTGTGACAGAACCTTAACTTCAGTGATTTTGTTTTGCAAATACCGGGTAAATAACTGCAATAAAATACATTTTGCAGGGGAATGCGTCTCCTCTTTTCCCCTCCATTCATAAAATTCAGGAGCAGGATGAAGTTACTGAGGGGGGCAAATCTTTATTATGCAACAGAGGTTCACACAGTGAGTTATAAAGAGCGCGCAGCCGTGCGTAATTGTCGCGTGTAATGACAGCTCGTCGCCGGTGAAACACAATAAACTGCACGTCTTCATTCATGTTTGTCTCATGACAGATGGAGCTTACAGACAGACAGACAAGTGGAGCAAGCGGCAAATTGGTTTTCTTTTTCTTTCTCGCAACATACAGCAAAAACAGGTCGTCAATATCCATTTTATCCATCACTCTGCTCCCCTGCCGACCGCACCAAGCAGTGTGTGTTTGGCGTAACCTAGCAACACGACGATATCGTTCATTGGTGTGGATGCTGCCATTGTTATCGTTATAGTTAACGTTACAGTTATCTTTCTTGGTGTGGACGGCCCTTAAGTCATGCCGATATATTTAAAAACTGCCGTATTGGTAAAGAGGCGAGAAATAAACAAGTTATTGTGGTAGTGGATGGGTGACTGGGCGCCGCCATCTTAGTTTAACCCTCTCGCGGCCGCTATGTTACCGGAGCGATCATGTATAAGAATATAATACATTAAAAAAATATATTGTTGGCTGGAAATTTGGGAATAATACACAGCTTGATAGCCGGCCTAAAACCGGAGGTGGTAGACAGTAACTATTGGCTAATAATGTTGCAAAGATTTGTTAACATTCATGTTAAAGAATATATTGGTAGATTTGCACACATGTTCATAATTCCATAATCTACAAGCTCAAGGCATAGATCTTTATTTTATCTTGTGCTGCTGATCTGCTGTTTATTTTGCACTAGTTCCTCCCGTACCTGTTGGAATCAGTGTGCGGTTTGATTTATTTAATTTTTATTTATTTTTATTTATTTTATATTGTTGTGTCGTGCTGCTGTTCAGGGGAAGCACCAGAAGTAAGCGCAGGTGTTTGGAAAATAAAAATATTTTTGGAATAAGCAAAAAAAAAAAAGTTTCTTCGTTTATCCGATTAATCGATTAGTTATTAAAATAGTCGACAGATTAATCGACTATCAAAATAATCGTTAGTTGCAGCCCTAGTCTGATCTGCTGTGGTAGGCCCTGGCCTCTATGACCCTTGTGCTTAGGGCCTGTTCTTGTGCTGCAATGATCAGTGCCTCCGTGCTGTTCGTCAGTACAGCATTCTCCAGCCACTGGTAGGTCTTCTTGATATCAGCCATTTCCTCTATCTGACGGTGGTATGCAACATGTAGGGAATTGTCCATCCATGTTTGTTCCTCTACCTCTTTGCCCTTGTCAGGTTTCTGTTGTCTGAGGCATTCACTTAGCAGCTTGTCCTTTGGGGCCATCTTCTTGATGTACTCCTGGATTTTGGATCTTTCATTCTGGATAGTGGCTCTGATGCTCACTAGTCCTCAGCCCTCCATCTTTTCACTTAGTGTATCGCCTCAGGGTGCTGGACTTGGGGTGGAACCCTCCATGCACCTGCAAATTCCCATTCGGCTAATAGACTTAGACTTAACACTCAACAGATTTTTAAATTGCTTTTCTTGGCTTGAGAAAAGCTTTACAAATATAAAACTACCATGGCTCAAAAATTCAGAATAGAAAGATTCGTGACTGACCTTGTGTGCAGTTCGGGGTGCCCTGTCAACAGTTTCACAGACGTCTCTTTTACAATGGTGATCCATAGGGAAAATGCTTTTTGGGTTGCAGGGGATTTTTTTGCCACAATATTGGAAATGACTGCTTGGAAAATTTTGCAGCAAGGCTGAGTGGCTTTCCTGGAGGCCTGGTGGCAACCGACTGCAGACCATTCAACATTATGGATGACACGGGTCTAAGGGACTTGCTCAGGTTGGCATGTTGTAACCAGTCATATGCAACAGTAAGGCATATGATTGGTTACAACCTGTATGAATTATGGGTGTGACGATTGATATATCGATTCATTGATCAACAACCCAGTGTCATGGATACAAAGTGAAAACATCGGTCCATAAAATCACTTTTAGGTTACGCTTTTATTTTGAAATTCTTTGTCACCGTGAAAAAGCAGCAGGCAGATGGCAAGCAGCCTAGATAAAGGTGGAGAAGATAATGCTGTTCACTGGGGAATAAATCAGCAACGTGGAAATCATTTTGACCATGAACCTTGACAGTTATTATTGAGCCGAATGTTATGCTTTAGTTGAATGAATCCATGTTTTTTGGCTGTTTGGAGAAATCTGCCCTCAGGGCTTTAAGGCTGTTAACCCTAAAGTTTTAGGAAAAAGGTCATAGTTTGGGTTGAAATTAAGATTTCTTCTATAAATGGCTCTCTGGCAGAAACCTTTACTGCACTTAAATGGTACAATTATTGACATTATTTTTGTTGTCATTATCTTGTATGGCCAAAAACAGAAAAGTGTCAGCTTTTGCTGTAACTGATTGTGTTAAATGGGTGTATAAATTATTGTCTCATATCGATCGCAGGGTCCTGAATCACATCACGTCAAAATAGTGCGGCAGACTTGTAATATCAGCAAATATTGTATCATTGTCCAAAGAATCTATATATCATCATACTGTGATGAAATTAGTGATTTAACTGGTGCCCCTGAAAAGTGCAAATACTTTTTATTTGATTCCCAATTGAGACACTTGGGGTAAAAATTGCTTTACCTAGTTAGTATGGCCTTCAAATTTGTTTTGAATTCCATAATCGAATTTTAAATATGCAATTAAAAATATGATTAATCGCAATTAACCACTAAAATTAATTAATTAATCACCGTTTTTTTTTTTAAAAAAAATGTATTATTTTGTATCAGCACCTACGTCATCTAGCAGACTACACGTCAAGAAGTACAGTGGCTTGAAAAAGTATCAAGACTTCTTAATGTCTTCTCCAGTGGTGTGCAGCATCTATACTGTCGCTGATTCCAGTGTTTAGTCTCCTGTTGTCATATCAGACTGATGTACCTGCTATCATAATGACATCAATGTGACCGGGCAGCCCTGCCGTCATACTAGCACAGTCACAGCGCAGACATGAGACAAATTTAGAAACAGCCGGAGTTATTACTTAATACAGCAAATTAAATCTCTCTAAAGACTCTTAAACTCTCTGATCTATGGCTGCATAAGCAAATAAATGAGTTGAACACATGCAAATAAAACTTTATAGGTAACAAATCTGCCATGGCAGTATAGACATGCCATAAGACATGTTTCCTTCACTGTTAATCAACAGCACTTAAAACTTGTGAATCAGTGGAACAATATTAAAAGTTATCTGCAGCATCAATAAAACTGCTGCCTCACTTTGTGCTTTAACTTGATCACATATTCTGTATTTAATCAGTACATAACACTGTATGTAATGAAAATCTAAATGCTTAATTCTGACAAACATAATCCCCCTCCAAAAACACAGACACACACATAAATAAATAAAAGCGACATCTCTGTCTTCATGTCATGTCGTCTTGTTCTACATCCCTCCGGTGACGCAGGTGATATGAGCAGAGACTGCTAAATATAACCTTGCACTGGAAATGTCATCACTGTCACATTCCTAAATAAAAACCCCTCACCACAGCTTCATATATAACCAGGATACATGCTGGTGTCCCAGAGTAAACTTTTGGGTTTGAATCCTCTTGCATCTGTGTTTCAGTTCATCACCACCATTTTCATCTGCCTCCCAGTCTTTCTGATCTTTATTTCTGATGTGTACAGTTTAGTAATTTGTGAAACGCAGCATTGAGAAATGCAAATTATGCATGAGAGTATTATGTAATTGATACAATAAAGGGATGACAGACAGGTTTCAACTGGGAGACATGAAAACAGTATGGCTTCTCGTGACAACTTCAGCTTCACAACTGAGTGATTAAAATTATAAAATCACTCCCACTGACAATACCTGCAGTGCCCTTGTTGTGCAAATTGACCATTTTGTTGTGGCTTTATACCTTCATTTACTCGTGCTATGCTAATCTATTTTCAATGACTGTGCTGTAGCCATTATTTATAAACAATTTTCATTTTTAGTTACTGAGAGTTACTCAGAAGCCCCATTTCCACATAACACTTCCGGCAGTGTACCTTAGGAAACAAAAGTAACTCTTTAGTCATGGTACCTAGACCCTAGCGTTTCCACCGCAAACAATAGTCTTAAATGTGGGGGGGGTTTTTTCACTCACTGCTCCGTCCAGCACTCGCTGTATTTCCTCATTACCGGTGACACAGATTTATAACAACGGTGATGAAGTCCAACCAGCCATAGACACTGCTGATAATGGCCAGAGAAGAAGACAATGATGAAGCTCTTGGGAGGAGCAGCAAGAGAGTCAGGCGCTTGTCTGACGTCATCTTCATCAGTGATTCCAGCAGTGACATTGAGAAAGTTTACCCAGCGTCAAGTCATGAAATGAGCAGCGGGCAGTTCAGGTGCCTGTCTGACATCATCACCATCAGCGACACAGACAGCGACACTGAGGAGGTCAATCCAGCATCAGTGCCGTCCTGTGTCCCAGCACCAAGTGATGCAATGAGCAGCAGGCAATTCAGTAGCCTGGCTGATATCATCTCCATCAGCAACACAGACAGCGATGCCCTTTCATCCCCAGTTACTGTCATAATTAAGATATTCGACTATTAAAAGTTCCAGTTTCCAATGGAGTATATGAGAGTGTCCTAAAATGTAACTGTTTTGGTTTCCATTGTTTTTATCGAAGCTGCTTATAATGATAGCTACTCTCACCAATTTTTAGTGCACAAGGCAAACGTAGGTATTTCCTCACAAAGAGAAATGGGGGTGTGGCAATATGCTTATTCGAAACAGCAGGCACACACTTGTCAATTTAGACTGATTATAACTCACTAACATTCACATGGTGGTAAGGCAAAATCTGCCTGTGTGCACTTCGTGAATCTGACAGTAATTTTGTGGGTGCAGTTATTTTATGCACAGCAAAAGAACATTTCTACACACATGTTAGTGAATGAGGCCCATTGTTTGGCAGCATATTGGTCGAATGCCAGCGAAGAATCAGCGTTCTTTTCCAGCACATAGAAATAAATGCAAGTTTCTTTGATTTCATGAACAGCTCATCAAATGGAGATTAGCATGCCAAATCAGGAGGTGATCTCTTGATCTCCTTCTGTTCAGTCAGGCCAAACTACCAGACCTTAAAAAGTGGTTGGAATTTATTCTTGTTCTTTTCAGTCGTGTATAATCTCATTCTGTTATTCCCATCTGTGATGGAGGAGAAAAACTGCAACACAGGATTGTAATTATGTTTTATTTAGGTGTTATGCGGTTACTTACTTTTCATTCAGATTACTTTTTTTTTTTCACGCCACCTGTCAAAGTGTCGCAGGAAAACAAAATGGTTTTACCCTGAGAAAGCTGATGATGCCTGATGTGAGCTCATGCCCCCCCCCCCAGCAGACTGAGTGAAATTCAATTCTACTTCATTTGGCTTGATTCAATTTGCTGTCTGGCAAATTCTAATCATCTAATGGAAATATTGTTAAATTTAAAAATGTCACAATGAAAATGTGATGAGTGCTACAGACACACACATTTAGAGGCCACAGCAGCTGAAGACAGTAACTCTCATTTTGTTGTTCCTTCAGGACCTGCTGCTAATCACATGACGGATGTTGCTGCTGAAACAAACAAATTGAAGATAGTTATCATGTGCTCATATTGTCTCAAACAATCACAACGTTGCAATGATTACGTCAAAGCGTGAGGAATGCTCTCTAAAGATGCAGCGCTATTTTGGTATACGTACATATGTTCTGCTTCTCACAATAGTACACTAATACACATTGCCACATTGAAGTCACAGTTTTTCCTGTAAGACACGTTCAAACTGGTGGATTCATGTTTTTTAATTACTGTATGTATTACACTTGATGAAGTGCACTAACTGATTAAGAACTCCAGATCAGTGACATGGCTTATAGTGCTCAGAGGGGGATATTAGTATGACTTCTTGCAGACATGGTGACCTAATACAGTGACCCAACTGAAAACAGACTGATTGAAAAGCTCAAACAGACTAAAGGGGAATGCTGAGTGCCACAGAGGTTCTTACTTTGTACTGAGAGCCCTTTGAAGCTTTGTAACACAGAAAAATCCCAAATTCATCTATACAGGCAGCAGCACAGCTCATGTAGCTATGCAGTGGTATAGTAATACAGTGGAATATAATTGGGGATACCCTTCTAATGACAGACTGCAGCTCTGTTATATTGTTGCTTGCATTATATGCACACTAAATGCTGAATTTTCAATCGTTGTAAAGCCCTGAAGGGGAAATGGGGCTTACAAATGAGAAGTTGAATTGCTGCTGTAAAACAAATATTATATCAGTTTAATCATTGTGGGATTGTGTACAACCAGTAGGTTATGATTGCTTATGTTAGCTGATATTAGCTAGCTATTATTAGATACATTTTGTTGTATGACTCTTGTCTACTTGTGCTTCAATTGCATTTTTTTTAGTATTCAGCAATATCCTGCAATTGTTACTTGTGGCCAGAGTGGCTCCTCACTGTAAGACTGTGAAATCTGTTTAATAGGCACAGTAAATACTTAACTTGATTGCCAGAATAAATGTTGACATTGTATGTTTTGCATATAATGGATACATAATATTTGTAAGTTATTCTATAGAGGTTAAATATAATTTTTACCTTTCAAAAATGCTGTGATAAATGTGCGATCAGGTGTAGGCCCAAAAACCACTTGGTTAAGGGTAGGAAAAAAGTTTTGGCTTAAAATACCCAGGTTTTGGTGGCAAAAAACCCCACAGAAAATACAGCAAGGTTACAGTAAAAAATAAATGGTTTTGGTGGCTGGGAGTGAAACTAAGTCTCGGTTAACAAAACAACCATTTGCTTAAAAACGCCAACGTTTGATGGCTCAAGGCCCAGACACACCGAACGGAGAACTACAGCTGACGAAAGCTCCTTGCTGCGTCCCCTCACGTCGCCTGTGTCTTGGTCAAAAAGTTACACATGAACGCACTGCAAATACCTCAAGAGATTGCTACCCAGCAGGTGCATTCTGCACTTGCTTGAGGGGAAATAACTCTCCCCATCAGCAGATGGCAGTAGTCTGTAATCGTCAGTAGAAAAGAGAAACGAGAAGACAAACTTGACGCTAGTTAGCCAGTTAGCACATTAACAACACAACCTGATACTGAAAGAACAGAGCATATTCATAGAGTGCCAGTGAACAAAACACAAACCATCAGAGAACGTTTCTGCTAAAGAGCTCAATGGCTAAAAAAAATAATCTTATCTTATATAACAAGTTTGGTTTGGGCTCACTCCCTCTTGACTTAAGCTCTTTGTTTACTTTCCTCACTTCAGTTTTACCTCTCATGCACTAAACTGAACAGCCTATCAGAGTGATTGCATTTACCACTGGTGCAGTCACCAACGCTGAGTCAACATGCTGAATTTTAAAAAAAAAAAAAAAAAAAAAAGCCAGCTAGTGCTACTGAGGGCCAATAGTGTGGGACACACTGCAGGGACATGGTCCATGGTTGCTCACCAATGACCCAAT
Organism: Epinephelus cyanopodus; assembly: GCA_026686955.1. NCBI lineage: Eukaryota > Metazoa > Chordata > Actinopteri > Perciformes > Serranidae > Epinephelus > Epinephelus cyanopodus. The sequence goes on from CM048919.1 coordinate 15,582,677, forward strand.
TTGGCTGTGAGCTGACCGTCAGCTTGTGGTGTCAGGGCATTAAAAAGCTGCTTGAAGACGCAGCAATGACTCGCTAAAAAAGAGCCACTTTTGCTGTTTGTTGGTCTTGGACGGAGGTCTTCAACTTGGAAAGTGTCTTACCTCGGTGTCATGCCATCCACCATCCCCTCCAGCACCCAATGACCAAGGTAGCTCATGTCACTTTAGAAACGTTAATATGATGCAGACCAGACATACAGATGTTACGTATGTGCTTTGCAGTAAGGCACAGTACCAACATTTTATTCTGGTGACTGGGCTGAAACATGAGCTCATGCAAAGTCTTTGTTCCTTTTCTTGCAAAAAGTACAAACCAAGTATTATGATTCTATTCCAGTTCATCAATCATTCATCAGTTCATTCCATCAATAATTTACACTAGTGTTTGAGATGTTTATGTCTCCTTACTGTGTAGTTTAATGTCTTATAAATATTGAGTAGCAGTTATTATTTCTGTCACCTCTGTAATTAGAGACAACAGAAATAAATAAAAAAATAAAAGATGACTGGCGGCAGCAGCCTAGAATTGTCTTTTTAAACAGGACAGAAATGAAGCAGCAGGAGACGCACTCAGCTTATGACTTGACAAGTGCCTGGAGGGCATTCATCTTTCAAACAAGGTTTGGGCTTTTTTAAGCTGAGAGAGATTGCAGTAGATGTGTATTCTGTGTCCAAAAGTACTGTTTTTGTGTTTAAACCCATAGTGTATCTTAGGAATGTGCAACTTCATGTTTGTTGAGCTATCTGAACACTGCAGTGAACATAAACAAGCTAAGGAATCAAACAAGTATTGATTTATGGAGAGAGTAAACTTAAAATATTTCAGCATAAATACATGTTTTGAGCTGATCACCAAGATTTGAGTAGATTTTAGGTATTTATTCCCTATTCCTTTTTTTGAGTAGTTTGATGATAATTAGGGACCGAGCCTAGAGGCAGAGGACTGCTCAGAGAGCAGTCCTCGCCGAAGGCGAGGACCCTCTTGTATTTTGAACGCCAAATACGAACCATGCCCAGAGCCTAAACACTACTAAGGGAGGAGTCCTCGCCAAAGGCGAGGACCCTAGTGCATCTGAACTGTTCATTGGGGCCAGACCAGTCCTCGCCGCCTCTTTGAACTGGAATTTGACCCCCTAAACATGCTCAAAAACTCACCAAAATTGGCACGCACATCAGAACCGGTGAAAAATTTAATAAAATCATGAAATTAACCCCTAAAGTGCCAAAATGAGCTCTCTAGCGCCACCTAGGCACACGAAAATGGCCGCTACGGCCTGTAGGAACGTCGTAGAAACGTCAAACCAAAACTGTCGTGTTTGTCTCATCAAGACCTAAAACTCACGCGCTGACCCCTGACCTAAATCCAACAGGAAGTGATGTAATTGCCCTTTCAAAGTAAGATTTTGCCTTAAAACTGCATAAAACTGCCTTTCCTTAAAAAAACATCTTCTCATACAGCGTTTATCCCACCGGCTTCAAATTTGCAGGGATTCCAGATCAACTGCTTCTAATCAAAAGTTATTCGTACTTTTCCATTCCTCCCTTCGTTTGGATTTCGTGGGCTCCTGAAGGTGAGATGTCAGAAAAAACGTCCAGACGGCCGTCGAAAGCTGTCCCATAGGAAATGAATGGCAGCAGGGGGGAAAAAGAGACCAATCTTTGGGCTTTTTCTAGCCTTTACAGCGTCTCCATACTTTAACCTACAGACTCCATTCAAACTCTCAAATGTTGCCACAGGTCTCCTGAATTCATTCATGTTTTCATCTTTTCCCAATCTTTTATCGTTCTTCATCGCTGCCTCTCCGAGTACCATGAGCAAAAGTGGAGAAATTGTGCGTTTATAATGGGTGTCTATTGCGCGGAATGTTCAGCGCTACAGTGGAGAGAGCTCTAAAAATCGTCTAAAACTTTTGTCTTTAACTCGCTGCCATGGCCACAATTTTCACTGGACAGACACAATTTCTATCACAAAACGTAGGAAAATTTGTCCTGGTCACAGAAATGTTGTCATGGAGTCTGACACACGTACACATTTTTGCCGAACGGCTCCAAAGCGAAGTGCCGATTTTTCTCATTCACTCCCATGTAAACTCAGAGGAGAAATTTCTGGAAACAGCTGAGGTGCAACACATTTTAAACTCGCTCCCCTGACCACATTTTGGACTCCAGAAATATTAAAAAATGCCACGTACGTTCACGACAAGTTGCTGGTTCTCATCATCACTTTATTTTTTTGATTTGAACAACGGTTTGGTCGTGAGAGCAATTTGTTCGAGGACTCAAAACCCATGTTAAACAGCCTGAGCTGATCTTCTCTCTCATAATCTGGCTGTGTGGCGCAAGTGCAGGCAAGTCTTGATCGCCATGACAACGACTGCTCACACAGACACAGACACAGACACAGAGCAGCAGCTCTCTGTCTCTGTCTGTCTATGTGTCTGTGTCTGTGTCTATTTGTCTCACAGTCTTTACAGGGCAGATTACAGCAGCACAATCTTCATTTCAAACAGCAAATACACAGTATTAACCCCTAAAGTGCCAAAGTGGGCTCTCTAGCGCCACCTAGCTGCACTAAAATGGCCACTGTGGCCTGTAGGCATGTGGTAGACAGATCAAATCACTCTCTCACTCTGACCCTAGCTGCACCTACTTAGTGATCATGGCAACCACTGTCACAAACTCACAGAAACATGACGTGCGTGTGATTCTAAAACTGACCTGATGACATGACAGCGACAGAATCTCCATTTTAACCCTTTAGTTGCCAGAGTTATTTGAGGAAAATATTCATTTCTACATTTCAAAAGGCTGTGGCTTGAAAGTGGTGAGAGATAAAGGGAAAGTGTAAATGAGAAAACTTATTAGGGACCAAGCCTGGAGACAGAGGACTCCTCCGCGAGCAGTCCTCGCCAAAGGCGAGGATCCTATTGACCCCCTAAACATGCTCAAAAACTCACGAAAATTGGCACGCATATCAGAATCGGTCAACAATTTCAGAAAATCATAAAATGAACCCCAAAGTGGGGTTCAAAATGGGCTCTCTAGCGCCACCAAGGTACACTAAAATGGCCGCTGTGGCCTGTAGGTGTGTTGTTTTTGTCATCTCATCCTCAAAATGAAGGAAGACGAATCTGATGGGAGAAAATTCACTCATCTAATTTGCATATTGTGATGTCACTTCTACATAACTACAGCTACAGAAAACATTCAAACATCAAAACGATCAGCTCTGTGAGAATTTTCTGATGTTTGTGGCAATGTGTGCGATATTTCTAAATCATTCGCTGGAGTCCGAAATGGACGCGAGGCGAGGTCCCGCCAAACGCTGCTTGCAGCTTTAATTCAGAATTATTTTCAAAGTTAAATTGTTCTTGCATAAGTGTAAACTTGTGAAGTCTTTACAACTACCCCACCTATAGGACTGTAATGTATCAATCTTTGCAAACAGTGTGTTTGTGTGTGTTTACACTGTATGCTTACTGTCCTCCTGCTCGGTCTCCTGCTTGCTTTTTGCTCTGGTGTTCAGTTATTTCTCTCAGTTGGTTGTTATTTGGCAGCCACAGTAAATGGTTGGCTGATATATGGTCTGCTGTGTGTTAAAGATGCGTCATGCTGCTGGAACCAAATTAAATAATTGGCAATGCACGACTGCCAAAGGGGAAATCAACTACTCATGAAAATTTCACTTTTTCAAGCTGTAAGAGTTCTGCATTAAACTTACAGAATGAGACATATAAAAGATTTATGTCCACACTATGCCATTGTGAATATGAATGAGACAGAGGCTCTGACTGAGGTCAGTTAACATGAGATCTCATCACTATCATGTCTGAACATGGATGGTGTATAGACATGGTTTGTGGTTGCAAAAGCACATGAAAAGTACTGTACATGTGAATGCATGCTATGTTTTGAAAATGACATAATCTGAAATGGAGAACTTCTGACTTTTTGATAACTGCTTTGACAACACAGAGCCAGATGCTATATTTAGTGAGTCAGACTTAAAGTACCCAAAGTCACTGATAAACATTTAGTCAGGCTGTGCAGAGATTACCATGTTTCTGTGTTTTTTATAGAAGTGGCAGAGAGGAGAATAAACTGCTTGATGGCATCACAGTCATGCATTTAGCCTGTGAGCTCCATGGCACAGCATGTATCTATGTGCCATCTTCAAAATATTGAAATTGTGAATTGCATAATGGAATCATGACAAAGACCTAATCTACGAAACTCGTGTGCAGTTAAAATGTGTGAGCAAATGTGTGATCATATTTTAATACATGCATCAGCACCTAGTGACAAACTGACAACTATTGCTTTAAGTAACATTTCATATTATCTATCATATACTGACATTCAGTTTATCCATACTGTGTTGTACGAATAAACAATGCACTGCATTGTGAGTATCACTCAAAGAAACAATGTGTTTCTCACAGATTTATTACATCCGGTTGTCCACAGAACATATGTTTCATTTGTTTACACTGAACTAGATGACCTCTAATGGCTGCACTTTAAACCCTGCGGCTGGTGTGTGTGTGTGTGTGTGTGTGTGTGTGTGTGTGTGTGTGTGTGTGTCTGTGTGTGTGTCTGTGTGTCTATACATGTGGGTGTGTGTGTGTGTGTGTGTGTGTGTGTGGGGCGTCTCAAAGAAAAACAGAATGACCAAGAGAATCGATCAAGTCAATCTCCAAAAGTAGAACCGACTTCACAGCTCTGAACTGCCGTCAGAGGACTGACATCAGTCTGAAGAAAAAAAAAATGACAGTGTGGAATGAATTCTCTATAAATAAAGTGTGAATGGGGGATATCAAAAGTTTGTTCAGTGACTGTAGAGGCAGTTAATTTGAGAATAAAATATTAATAATGTAATAATAGTTATAATTTATTTATATAGCACTTCTTAAAACATACAGTTAAAAAAGCGATTCACATTTTGATAGGATACACACTTAAAAATACAAGCACATGTTACACACAATTGTAAATACATACATACATACATGTGTATATACATATACAAAACAAAACTAATGGCACATAGAGAGAATTTATAAAAAGGCCAACCTATAGACACAAGTTTACAGCAGCCAATGAAGCGAAACACAGATTCAGCACTTTCTTATGATGATTTATCTTTCACCACATAAATAATTCAGTTCATATAAGCCTAACACAGACTCTTCTACTGAGCGTCCAGCAGCAATGATATACCTAAATATTGAGATTCTGATTAACAAGAGACAATGTAATGTTTAGCGTGTTTCTCATCTTACAAGTACTTTAGCATGCTAACATTTCCTGATTAGCACTCAACACAAAGTACAAAAGCGGCTGATGGGAATCTCAGTAGTTGTTTCAGATATTTGGTCACAAACCAAAATATTGGTCAAGAGTTTGACCAGGTGATGACACTAGGTAAAGCTAAGGAATCACAGAAGTTGGTACAACTTATCGCGTGTAAAACATAATGTCTGGAACAAATATGGCGGTCCATCCAGTCCAGGTTGAGACATCTCATATTAAACCACAAATGATCCAATTAGGTAAGAGTTTGAAGGCCAGAGGAGCTGTGCAATTGAATCATTTTTTTCCAATCAAGTTAGCAGAGGGCTAAACTAGAAGTTAGCCACTTGGCCAGCCAAAGTCTCTAGGGTGCCTGCTCTGTGGGGCCAACAGTGAGGAGGCAGTGTAGGAGATTGGGGTACTTTCACACATGGAAATCAAACTTTTTTGCCTTCATGTGCCACTCAGTAACTTTCATATGAACATGGACCCACCTCCAACCCTGTATCCCGTTCTATTTATACATCCATGTTTACTTATCCCATTGGAGTGAATTAACTCAGGATCTGCTCAGTCTCCTAAAGGGATGGGACAGTGGCGAAATCCATGTGATCCAGATACAGGAAATGGCCCTTAAGTGTTCTGTCATGTTTCTGAACAGTCTCATAAGTGAATACTTTGACCTGCAGGTGGTGCTAGATGAAAGGTCAGGGGATCATTAGAGTAATGATGAGTGCCGTCATAGTCATAGAGGATTCAGTAAATTTCATCAAAATCATGCCTCATAGCTCTTGTTGGATTTGTTTTCTCCAAGTCTTCATGTAGCAGAGGGACAGAGGAAGCTAAATGACCAATGTCCTTTCCACAGACATAACAGAAAGACAAGTGTTTTGCCCACAACAGATAGGCAAATGCTGACAGCGTGTGGGTCAATTAGGCTGAAAAGCTGTCCTTATGGTCACTGTGTGAAGGATTGCTGCTGAAGGACATTGGCTCTGCAGCCCATCATACTTTACCTCTCAAGGACATGATTGCACATCCTGCCACTGAAGTGGACCTTTCTGTGCTGCTGTTAATTACTCCGTGCCTAAGAGTCTCTTGAGTAATCTTGGCTTTGAAGCATGCATAGCAGCTAAAGCAAAAGAGCACAGCAGAGATCCAGACTTACCTTACCTCATCTGTAAAATTGAAAGTCTTTCTATGAATCAATTCTAATGGTAGTTCATGGAGCACATGTATGTTAAGATACAGAGTTCTTGAAGGGGGTACTTAACCTTTTTTGTTTTCTCTTTGATAATTCGCAGCAACAATCTAAAGACTACATGAAACGAGTGCAGCATTAATCTTGAAGTCTGCTGTGTTCTCGTTGCTCCATCTGATCACCTTCTCCACAGATGACAAGATATAACAAGCTGCCCAAATATTAATCTGCACAGACCAATTACATCACTAGACAAGCTGACCAATACATGCCAGGGGAAAAAAGATTCCTCTCCTCTATCATCTCATTCTTCCTGCTCGTCTTTACTCTTCTGGCCGCACTGACTCAACTCTGCAGAATGTTTTTCATTTCCCCTGTGGGACCACACACACCTGCTAATCCTCCGCTAAGCATCAAAAACCATTTCATAACCATCCAGCGCTGCCTGTATCCATCTGTCTTCTCTCTTCGTTTTCATCTCCATCTCTTGCCGTCATCCAGATAAAGAGTTGAAAGAGTGGTTTTGCTTTCCGTCATCTGAGTTGCTTCTCTATCATCTATCACTTTGTCTGCTTTTACAACCTCTGGTTCGGGCATTAGTGTATTAAGAAAGAGGACATATTCTTTGATACATAATTAAAATATCCAGCCAGATTTTCTGTCCCCATCTGGTTTGCCAAAACTGGAAGATACACCAACTAGGTAACAGCACATTATAAGCTTGTTTCCAATACCAAGCTGCAAAAGAAAACTCAGTTTCCTTTTGCATTATCAACAGTTTATAACTGAAGAGAAAACAGTGGTGGTGCACTCAGAGTGGTGTTGTGCTTATCTTTACTGAGACACCCTGTAGGACAGACAGGTTGGAGAAGACTGAGCGAAGGATCTGCTGAGCTTCATTTTAAGGCCAGTGGGAGCACATATGGGTTTGCTCGACCAACACTGGGTGCATTTCCTAATCTTTCAGAGCTGGTTTGCTTGGTTTTCCAGGCTTAGAGTTGGCTGCTGTTTTTGTTTACACCAGCTGTCAGTCCTGTTCTCCAAGACACACTGCCACCCTGTGGAATAAAGCTCTAACTGCAATATGGAGCTGCAGAAGTTCCTCAATGCACTGTAGTCTCATGTGGGAAACACACGAACCATAACCACATCAATATACAGGGTAATGTTTATGAATTAGGGCTGCAAGACATGAGGAAAATATGCGGTAACATCGTTGAATATCGCGATGAGATTACTTGCAATGAATAAACAATATTAAAGTATTCTCAGTTTTGTCGACCTGCTGCTTTTAGAAAACAACTAAAATACAACAAGATTGTTGAATTAAAAAGAAACAAAAAGAAATTATTTCCAACATTATTTTATTGAACTACTTGAACATTAGCTGAGACTTGGGTGTAATCACTAACTAAACTGACTCAATAGGTTGTTTTGATGTACACTTGGAAATGTTGCTCTTGGACCCACCTCTCAGTACACAGATATGATACCACCTTGTTCTTTAGGCACAAATTAGCAGGCGTATGTATATATGTATGTATGTATAACAGAGCTTACAACTAGAAACATTTTATCAGCTGTCAGCTGTTAAAGGGGCAGTTCACCCCAAAATAAAAAAATACAGATTTTTTTTTCCTTTTATTTGTAGTACTGTTTATCAGTTTAGATAGTTTTGGTGCGAGTTGCCAGTGTTGGTGATATAGGCTGTAGAGATGTCTGTCTTCTCTCTAATATAGTGGAACTAGATGTCACTCAGCCTTTGGTGCTTAAACAAACTGAACAGCAATGTCTCTTTCTGGAAATCATGACGTGGTTACTAAAGATAATCCAGAGACCTTGTTGTGGGCTTTAGGAACTATTTTCTCTCTACCAAACTATACCTGTCAGCCATATCTCTGTGCAGAAAGAAGCGTGCATCTTACAGCTCAGCTGAGGAGGATGAAATTAGTATTACATGTCACAAGCATGGCCGTTTTGTCCATGAGTACATAGATACTCCGCTTTCTTCTATGCAGTTATGTGGTTAGCAAGTGTAGTTTGGTAGAGAGAAAATAGTGCCATCTTGTTCTTATTATATTAGAGAAAAGGCAGACATTCCTACAGCTGGGATATCTCAAACACTCGGCAACTCACACCAAAACAACTGAGATTGATAAATAGCACTACAGGGAAAAATATGTATTTTTGATTGCAGGGTGAACTGTCCCTTTTATGTGTTTATGGGACAATGGTGTTATTTGCTGTGAGTGTCTCTGTGTGTGATATGAAGGTGGAGCAGTATTGCTTTGAGCTGTGACATTGTAAACTGTTTGATAGATGTTCCTGCTTACAGTATTGTAGCCAAAAGAGATTGAGATATCGCAGGCAAATGAGTGTCAGAGGATAACGTGTGGTGTGGAGGTAGGAAGGAGCTGTTCCCTTTACTGTACTTCATACTTTAATGCCAGTTCTAACGGGGAGCCAGAGTAAGTGGCCAGTGGAGAAGCCAGTGAAGTTGAACATGAGCCAGACTTTCAATAATCTTACTATAATGATGATGAAAACTCTCTGTTCCACGTTTTTCTCCTCACTGACTTGGTCAATCCATGTGAAATTTGGCATAGTGGTAGAGGGTCATGGGAGGATGCGAATGAAGCAATATTACATCAATTGGCCAAAAGGGAGCGCTATAGCAACCGATTGAAATTGTCGTAGAGACATGAAATTTTGCACAGAGATGCCTCTCCTCATGAGGAACGAATTTGCACCAAGAACCCATAACTTCCAGTTATATAGATTTTCCGCCATTTTGAAGTTTTTGGAAAAACACTTAAAATTGATTTCTTCCTAGGAAGTTTGACCGATCTGCATGAAACTCGGTAAACATAATCTAGGGACCAATATCTAAAGTTCCCTCTTGGCAAAATTTGGAAAACTTACTAAAACTGAGCTTCTATAAGTCAATGAATATTGCGGAGGGCGTGGCTCATCACCGATGACCATGCAACTTTGTAGGCATATGACCACACATAATCTGAGGTGACCCCTCCATTATTGACCCCATCAAACAAAATGGGGGCGCTAGAGAGCTAATTTCTTATTTAGGCCTAACCGCCATATTGATTTTTACTAAACTTGGTAGATATGTAGAACAGGACGCCTCAAGGTGACTGGAGAAATTTAACTCTAATTAGCAACTGGGTGGTGCTGTAACAACAGAAATATGCTTAAAAATGGCTAAAATGAGACCGATCACTGTGGCTGAATGTTTTTTGTTTTGGTTTTTTTTTCAAATTTTTGGTATGACTAAGTCATGGTATGGTATGCTGTACATAATCACGGAAACTGTCAGTGTGTCATTCTGTCTGTCCCACGTTTTTCTACTCACTGACGTGGTCAATCTATGTGAAACTGCACATAGGCATTGAGGATTGGCATAGGTAGAAGGTGACAAAGCTACCTATGGGTGTGGAGTAGTTCAATATTATTCATCGTTATACATCATAATTTTATGCATTTTCATATTGTGGCATATATCGGAAAATTGTTCTTATCAATGTGATACTGATTTCCACTATATTATTCAGTTGTATTACTGGGAGCAATTTATGGGCACTTAATGAACCATCAGGGTTGACAACTTGTTCTCACACTCAACAGCAAAGGGCGTATGATCCCATAAAAATCCCTTGAACTAGCAAAACTTAAACATCCTGTCAATTTAAGCTGAACTCACAGTAATGATTACTGGTGTCAAATGATGAAAACAAGTCAGTCTTTATGTATTTATTTTTATTGATGGTACGGCCTGTTCTGTAGAATAGAACACCTCATTCCCTGAACAGAAAAGCTTGTTTCCCTCTTTACTGAAAATAAACAACTTAATTCCCTGTATTTCTGTTCTACTGTTACAGTTTCATCTTTAAAAAAAAGTTAACATGACTATATGTGTTGCATACATTTACAATGCAATAATAGTTCCCAACACAAACCGAAGATAAATCAACATACTGTACAAATAAATGGCCCTACAGCAGGTTTACTGTTTGTAATAACTTACATTCAGATGATTCAGTGGCAACACACAAAAGCAAGCACACACGCAAACACACACCAACTCCTTGTCGCATCATATCATTCTTAAATACTGTTAATTGTTTTTTTTTCCCAAAAAATGTGCAGCTGTTACAATAAGCAGCATCACTGCACTGTAAGCTTGTAGACAGCTAACTGTACCCATTGTTTTAAATGGAAATGTTTCTATGAAGCCATTTTAAAAGCCCCAAAGAAATGTTTTTTTTTTTTAACATAAACAGGCCAATGAAAAATGATTCAAAATGTCAGTGCGACCATTAAAAATATAAATACAGTCTGCAAAAGTCCTTCACTTAAACATGTACAATGGACATTCAGTTATACACGTGCCTCTAATAATCCAAGTATTTAATAAATATATTTGATGATTATTAATCTCCCGCTCAATAACATCAACCCCTTAATCATTAAGGATTTCAACAGATCACTGCCAGCATCACAGCCAGCCATTTTGTCCATTCATTCAGTGTCAATCAGACAGTCAGTGGCCCAGTCCCAGTGTCCAGCTTCAGACTTTAGTTGACACACGAACAGCATGAGGATGCAAAGGATCAATGTTAATGTGGCCAGTAAAGTGTTTGTGTGAGGGTCATATTCAAAATATGGACTGATAAAACTTAATGTTGCTCTCTTTTTAAATATAAGACGTAGGGGTGTTCCCGAGTCTGGACAGTGGAACTGGGTCAGTGACACCAAAAATTTCCCTTCAGCAAAAAATTAACACAATCTCAGTCTCTTGCTCTTAAAAACCAACATTTGGATATTTCAAGTCACTCCTTTTACATTTACATTCAGAAACATACACATTTTAAATATGCTTAATATTGCTGTTTTTTTCACCCACACATTTGTTTGATTTTGACAAAATAAATTATATGGCATCATTATGTATGCATGTGACAAGCAATATGGGAAAAAGTGAATCTGACAAAGCAAGTTTTGTGTTTTCTGCCGGTGTGCCTCTTGTTGTCTGTAGTCACAGTGTTTGAACAGGTGTCTGTGTAGCTGGACCTGTTACTGTTCATGTGCTACATGTCCCTGTGGATAATAAGTGAAGCGGGTGCTTCACCCAAACTACTCGAGACGAAAACACAAATGTGTGGGGACCCTCAGCAGGTTCAGATGCAAATACATTAATCTGCACAGTTATTCTCATTTACTTGCTCTACTGCATTAAAATCATAAAGTAATCAAATATTACAAACCCATCCTCCAATGAGATACAGTATGTTAGCTGTTTTTAGGCACGTAAGAACAGGGAGTCACAGCGAGGTCACACATTAAAGTCCCAATCTGGATTTTTTTTTTTTTTTTTTTTATAAATATGGATTATATAGAGGCAAAAAAAAGAGATGCTGGTGGAAAATAATCTCTAGTGCTAACGTCACTGCATGTGACAATATGACTTCCATTTAACTCCAATGCAATTAAAGGCTTAAATACAACCCCTAAATAAAGGCTCTGGTAAAAGGCTCCATTCAGGCCTAGCAGTCAACTTAAAGCTGCAGCAGGTAGAAAGCCCGAAAATTGTTGATTTTTGAGTCTCATCTGAGTTAGGTTTCATTTGTCTCCACCCTGAGCCCCTCCTACCAGACGAGCATGCGAGTATTTTATCCTACTTGGTTCTATTTCTCCTTCTCTGGGGGCCTTGGCTCTCCCTCACCACACATCCCGCCCCATCCCTCCCTTGCGGCCCCGCACATTTACTCCTAAGGCTCGGCACTCCCTCTCCACATAGCAGCCCTCCCCATCCCTCCCTCGCGGACCCGCACACACTCCCGAGACTCGGCTCTCCCTCACCGAGCAGCAGCCCGCCCCGCACATACTCCCGAGGCTCAGCTCTCCCTCTCCACGGAGAGCCCTCGGCTCTGCTCCCACGGCCGACCCTCGCGCCCTCCAGCCGGGCCCGGCCCGGCCCCACCTCACCCTTCCCCTCCCTTTGGGGCTCCGGGGGAACTGAGTTCTGTCTTCCTTTTTTTGGGTTGTTTAGCCATGTAGGCAGATGCTGTGCTGGAATAGCTATTTTATTTGGTGCACTGTTCGCCATTGCCGCTTGCTCTCCACTTCTGCCGGCAGCACAGGAACATGCATATGCAGTAGAACAGCCAATAGAAACACAGTAGTCTGAGCTGACCTTTGATTGGTTGATGCACATTGGCATGATACTGATTCTTTAGAGGCTGAACACAGAGCCATGGTGAGGTGCAGAAACCTATTGTTTGTCTCAGACCACTTGATTTACGTTATGCTTAGAGGAGATAAAATGTTTACTCAGTTATACCAAAACAATGTTGCCAACTGGAGCTTTGACTGTATCTTTACAATGAAAGAGACTTACTGTTCTTTTCCTGGTTGACTTTAACATTAGTTAGTTAGTTAGTTATTATTACAGACTGAACACTGGGATAGCATTGCTCAGTCACTTTGACAACATTTTTACAGATATCAAATATTTAATTCTGAACCCAAAGACCATAGATATCTGTCGTTTTTACTGGTTATTAATCCTTTCTGGAGATTTTTGTGTTGCAGTACCATGGTTAAACCTGCTAGCCGAGCCACATTCAGGCTACAGTTGACCCATGACACAGCGTTACTTTAAAGTGCAGCAACAGTAACATCTGCTGATTGAATGCGTGATGGTGCAATCCTGGAATATACAAGCCCCATTCCTTCATTAATACCTGTAATCTCAATTAAAAAAAAAACAAACAATGTTGTGTGCGGGCCAGTGCAGTAGAATTAATTTTCACCAATATGTTGCCTTTTTTTCTCTCCAAAAGTGCACTCATTAAGGTTAAGGAGGAAAATGAAACTGAAAGGGGTTGTGAAAAAACTCTGCTGTACTTCCACCAGATTGGGCCTTTAATATTACACAGTATATGACACAGTATATTGCACATACAATATACTTTTACAGTGGACACAGAGGAAGGCAACATACTCCATCATTGTTAGTCTGACAGTATATGAGTATAACACAGTGTAACAGTGTCAGCCACCACTGGTTCATTCACCACCGTTTCATTGAGTTTACATTTACTGGTGACTGTAGATCAGTTGGAGTCTGGACTGGTTTGGAGAGAGGACTTACTTGAGTCTGTAGGTGGCCTGTACTGTTCATCAGTGTAGCTGTTTGGTCTACTCTATAGTTGCAGGAAGTCTATAAGGACACGTATGATGTTTGGTTTAATAAATAAACTTGTATGTGTGCACATGTCTAATGTCGTATGTTTATGTGGTTCTGTGAAATGTTATATGCAGTAGTTGTAATATGAGCCAGTCTGCTGAATATCTCCCTTTATGTCCAAGTTTCATCATCACTGAGTTGGTCATTGCTTGCTGAGTGCCACAGTCCGTAGTTTGGCCTGGTGTGTCTCCGTTTTATCGTCTGTGGTGTGACTGCTTCATGTAGTGTCTGCGGTATGTGTGTGAACAGTGTGTGATTTGTTTGCATTTTGTCCTTTTCCTGTGTGTTCACTGCCTGTTGAGTTTGTGGGGTTTGCATCGTATGTGGTATGACTATCTCTGTGCTGGGGGGGCCCCCTGGGTCTTTCATAGCCATACTGGCCCCTACCATGGCGGGATAGCTTCGATTCCTCCTCAGCCCTGCATTCAAACCTGGAAGCCCCCCACCCAGGGCACTGCTCCCCAGTCCAGTGGAGCCAAACGGGGCTAACAGAGTACTCCCAGATGAAACAGAACCAGCATGAGGGGAGAGAGTGCGGAAACGTTTCAGCTTGTCCACAAGTCGCAGGTTCAGCTTCTCTGTTTGGCCTTCATCATCTGTTTGCCCCCCTCGCTCCCGCTCCGCCTCCCCCAGCACTTCCCTCAGAATGGTACGCGCCGGCTTAGAGGCAAGGAAAGTGTCATAAAATGGTGGGTCATCAGCGGAAGGGCTGAACTGAAAGACTGGGCGGTTGTTGGTAGAAGAGGCAGATTTAGAACGAGGGGAGTTAGGTGGGGTGGATGGTTGGAGAAGGAGGGTATCTGGGCGTTTCTTCAGTCGTCTGTGTTCAGTCTCCCCTGGTGTGTCCATGCTCCTCTGTGCTTGTGCTCCTCCCACGGGTGTTGAAGCTCCGCTTGCATCCAACCCTCGGTCCCAGCTGCGGGGGTCGTACACTGAGGCAGAAATCCCATGCTCCAGCAGGAGGCGCACCAGGCCTAGGGAGGTACTGGTGGTCTTGGTGGAGTCCCGGAGGTTGGTGGAGGACTCGGCTAGTGAGAGGGAGAGGGAGAGGCGGCGTGGGGTGCAGCAGGGGGTGTAGGAAGGTGTATTTGGAGCAGAGAAGGGTATGGGAGAGGAGGCAGGGGTAGGGGTGCCGTGGCAAGCACTGCTCTGACAAGAGGCCAGAGCCGAGCTGGAGATGGAAGAGTAAGAGGAGAGAAGGGAGTGGAGAGAGGGAGAAAGGGAGGAAAGAGCAGAGGAACAGAGGGTATTGGGTGTGCATAAAGCATGAGAAACAGTATGGGTGATGGGACACAAATGAGTGGACATGAGTTATTTTAGTGACAGTTAGGACTCATTAAGAATCACATGGACAAGACCTAAAACATAATGCAGGAATTAATCCTTTCTTCTAATTGGGCAACTGAGATGTGGAGATCAGTTTAGGTCTGCATAAAATCACAAACAGCCCCATCATCAGTGACAAATAACACATTTTAAATGATAACCACAGTCAGGAGCATCAGGACATACATCCATTCAATTATTTGCCACACAGTTAAATCTAGTAGCTACAGATTACAAAGAAACTAATCACAAAAATCCACTTCATCCAGCAAATTAAACCCACTCAGGTAGCATCACATAACCTGTATCTGGTCATTGGGTCATGTGGGTAAAGCAGTCATACTCAAGGAGGATGTCATTACCCCTCTTCTCAATTTAAGCAGACCTTTGGCACTGGATGCAAATGATCTTTTCTCAACCAGTGCTGTGAACTGTTTTGGGTCTGGTGTTCAGACAGCTGCTGTTATCGTCTTCAGGAGTTAGGTATAGGAGACATGTTATGCTCATTTTCAGGTATCTACTTGTATCTGGGTTTCTACGTGGACATGTTTACATGCTTTGATGGTCAAAAAATACCTGTATTCACCCTCTGTCCTAAACCCTCTCTTTTAGCGCCCGTCTCTTTAAGCCCCCCTCCCGAAAAAGCCCCATCTGCTCTGTACTCTGGTCAGCGTTTCTGGGTCCTCTATATCTTGGCATCTCGGCACCGTCATTGCAGCCAAGAGATGATGGTAATATTAGTATATCAGCACTTTCTACCGTTCAAAAAAACTCACTTTTTAGCACGCAGCTACATGTAGCAGTGTATCTAATGTAAACACTTGCAGTAGTGTGACTGGAGCAGATGACCATATGTAGAAACACATCAAGAGCTGATGCAGCTTGTCACAAAAGTAGAAAAAAACAGAAACCATCTATTGAGAATGGCCAAAGGTTTTTTCTCACAGGGATGAATTTTGTATACATTTACTTCATTATTTGAAACTTTGGCTATGTTTAATATTGAACATCCGACACTGTAACATCATGTGTATGATAGAAATTAAGGAAAATCATATTATGTCCTTTTAAGTCTCTGGTCCTGGGTCTTTTCCCCATTGTCCGTCCAGTCTTTCAGGTATTCCAGCAGAGGTCTTAAAATGCTGAATGGCCTTGAATTCAGACAAAGGGTTATAATCTCTCTTATGTGTACAACAATTAGTTATCAGCTGACTGAAGGACCAGATTAAAGTTACATGATGACACCTGAGCCAGTTCCTTTCACTGAGTGAAGATAACTGTATGGTTAAAAGCTCTGAAAGACAAGAAGTGGTACATTGATTAGATCAGATCAGATTAGATTATTTCACCAGTATAGTTTTTTTAAAGGGCAAGACAGAGCACCTATGCTCAAATCCTGATGAATTTAGATTCGATCAATGATTGGAGTTGTCAGAAGCTGATTGTTAGTAAAGAACATGGTGACAGGGAACGTTAGAGACAAACTACATGTAGGCCAACAACACTGTGACTGTCTGTAGAGTTAGGGCATATCACTGATGTTATTCTGGTTTACACACACCCACAGTCTTTAGGAAAGCACTCCCATGCATTGCCTCACCCATGTGCACCCCAAAGGGTGCACTCAATGGGTCTGCTCTACTCCGGCCATGACAACCATATGAAACAACTCCACTTCATCTTCGTCATCACATGACCTGCCAAGGCCAATCAGACAGCAGGGACACAGAGTATGAAGTCAGCCAGGTGTTGTGGCATCAAAGTAGCCCTGCCTCAAAATCTACAGGAGGGGAACAAGAGGGGGATTTGCTCCTTGGCTGAGAAGCAGCTATTTGATTGAGAGATTTGAGCAGAGATTTGATTGATTGAGTGGTGTTTTTTTAAAGGCTAAACTATCAGACATTAACTGTTCAGTTTGTTGTCATTCATTTCTGTCATGGGCTTCATGTTTACAGTTGATTTAGTAGCAGCTCTCTCCTTAATGTGCCATTTGGTAAAAAATTTAATACAAAAAAAAAGAAAAGACATCTGCCATCATGTGTTCATGAAAGTACACTACACTCAAAGGTACACACCAAAAACTAAACAATATTGCAGACATTTTCAATCGGAGTACAGTACAACTGCAATAATAAGTACTCACGCATTTCATTTGCTTACCTCGGGGACACAGAGGTCAGCTGATCAGAAGGGTGGAGAATCCTGCAGGTGGTGAAGGTGTATGTAGAGGAGGTATGGGACATACACTTCCCTGGGAAATTAACTAGAGGAGAGGAGAGGAACAGGAGATTAGAGGAGAGGAGAAGGCCGTTAGTACTGAGACAAAGTGTACCAAGCAACACTGTAAAAATCACTGTACACAAAGTGGAGGAAAAACAGACCATGATTATAGTATGAGCCCCAAGCACCAGCTCCAGCACACATTAGCTCCTTAATTTCTAGGATAGTGAAGTGATGAAGAGGTGCGCGCAGCGTGTACTGTTTTGTTGCTTACAGTGAATGCTGTAATCATTCCTCCTGTTCATTAACTCTGAAGCTTTATATTTATGTCAGATACATTTTCAATTGTATTTTTTTTCTACAGAACAAGGACATTACTTACATTGGAAGCACATGGGGGAACTGTTAATGGCCAGTGTGAACAGGAGTAATGATTAAAGCAAGCGAGCTGTTTCAGTGGATGTCTGACTGTTGTCTTAGGGCTGAACAATCACAATTTTATGGAAATTGCAAGATGAACCAGTGCAGTATCAAATTGCAGGAGCTACATGGTGAAAGCAAAATATACCATCCTGAGTTAAGTATTGTGGTGCTGCAGAGATGTCCAGGCTTACACAACTTGTCCTCGCAAAGAATTACACCATTATCACTTCAATATATTTTCCAATAAAAATTAGGGTGACCCAGATCATTCCCTAAAATATCATTAGTCCTGTTTGTCAAAGTAATTATTAGATATGTTTTTTTCTCCAAATTGTTCAGCCCTAGTTTTAAAACAGACTTAAAAAATTGTGAGCTCATGCTTTCAGTCAACTATACGTGTAGTCTTGTGGTTTGTGTTATGGTATTTACATTTGACAGTGACTTAGTCAATGTTGTGTCCTCAGTCTCGCTTAAGGCCAAATTCATCATATCTTTTGTGTAAAAATGTTGACAGTGTATTTTGGAGTTTAGCCAAAGAAAATAGTTAATGAATGTAATGACTATTCACTGGAGAAGAAAACGAGGTATAAAATATTATATGGGCTATTAGTCAGATGCATCTGGCACGATATTTTACATAATGTGTATTGTACGGACTGAAAAGGGTGAGTGATTCATAAGCAAGACAATGCCGAAAAAAACCCCAGATGCACTAACATAAAAAGCCGGCCACATTAAGATAGAAAAGCAAAGCTGTGAAGCTGAAGTCACTCTCGGTTCTATTGATGCTGACATAAACTAACACAATCTGCCCACAATATTGCCTTTTTATTCTCCTCTCCTACTGTTTATTGTCATAAAATAGGGTTACAGATTTTTTATGAAATTTTCAGTGTCGTTATTACTGCAGCCTTCAAATAATCCTTGCCGTACTTAGGTGTTTTAATTTTGGGTGTTTCTTCTTTAACTTGGATTTCAGGATTTTCAGGTTCAATTTCATATTGAACATCTTGTGTTTTTCTTTTACCACCATTTTTTTTTAGATGTCTGCAATCCTTAAATAAATTCATCTTGTATCATATGTGTATGAAGGTGACCATGCATTGAGGCTACAAGTCAGCTCCTATATTATCCAGCCATGGTGTCATGTGTTCATGTGACATGGACAGCTGCACTAACAACACCTGATATATGCGTACGTGCCTGCATACTGGACTCAGGCCATGATATTTCTGTGTACGTGTGTTTGTGTGGTACACTGGTGTTTTAGTGTTGACTGCTGGAAGAAATTACATAAAAACTTTAAGTGCCAACATATTTTCTGAGTCAAATTTCTAAGAATTACACCAAAGTATGAAAAAACTCTCTCTCACAATTAAGAGAGAGACTGAGATCTTGTAAAAGACACCCTAAAGTTAAAGCCCTGTTGAAGAGGATAGATATGGTGTGATTGGTTGGAAAAAGGCAAGGTGTAGCAGTGAAACAAGATGTGAAGTGAGAAGGAAGAGTATGAAGATGTAAATGAAGTAAATTGATGAGCAAAAAACATGTACTTGATGGGGTTCGATGGCTGCACAGACAGGGGCTGCCGGTGGGATGGGTGGGTGTGCAGGTGTGACATCAGGTGCAGGTGTGTGCATCACATTGGGGTTGTGAGATGTCCAGTGAATGCCTTCCCCAATCCCTCACCACCCCACCCCTCCTCTTCACCCCCCTCCCCTTTATCCCCATGCTCCAGGGTTACAAGGGTGGGTGAATGCAGTGCAGTGACCTCAGCTAAGTGCTCCCTCACCAGGCATACGGTCTACTGCGGTGGCCTGTAAGGCCTGGAGCTCCTTGAGATCCACGTGCCCGTTCATCTCAGAAGAAGAGGGGAGAGGAGAGGAAGAAGGGGAGGAACAGGAGAAGGAAAGGGGCATGTTTGCAACATGTCCGTCTTTAACTTGAATCGCCTCTCTAGCCCTGCACAAGTCTCCTTGCAATGTTTGCGACTGGCTATTATCATCAGCGTCTCCCATCTTGTTGCAGCAGACGGAGGGAGAGGAGGTAGAGTGAGGCAGATCCATGGGAGCAGAGCTCTCTCCAGACAAGCCGGTGAATGTGTCGCAGAAATCTTCGTCCTCCTCTGGTTGGTCCAGGTGCCAGCTGTCTTCCTGTTCATGCTCCTGCTCGTGAGCTAAAGTGCGAAAGCCCTTTGTGACTACACCAGGTCGATGATCCAACAGAGCGCCCATGTGGGGTTGAGCCAGCTGCTGCCATGCGTGGAGAGTAGCAGAGCCTGGGAAAACAGTGTCAGAGGAAAAAACTTATGTTACCTAAATCTGTCTTACGATGATTTCTGCCACAAATTCATCTCATGAAAATGATACATGGCCCACAGTGTGGTGGCAGTGTTGTGATAATCACAGAAAATGTTGGCTTCAAATGTCAAACCAAAAGATGTTCCGGGTTTCAACCTTGAAATACTATACATACCACTAGTTAAACTACTCGCTATCAGTGTGTTATCTTAGGTTAAATTATATCTAAAAATTGGTGTGTTGGTATTGGTATACAGTAGGTTAGTCTGATAATTACGTGACTACTTTCTGCAATGTTTAACTTCTGGTTGCGTAACAGCTTTAAGTGGCAGTTAAATGCCGTGCTCAAGGGAGCTTTCACTGAATTTAATACTGCTTATCAACTTATATCACATCAGCTCCACAGGATAATGTCTTACTGCTATACGTTTTACATTTCATTACATGATCATATGCTGTGTCCAAAAATTTGCACTATACTGTATGTAGACATACTGCTGTTATATCTGCTCAGTAAATGTCACTTCTATATTTAAATGAGTAAAAATAGATCAGTCCGCTCCATCTACTCCAGCTGTTTACTGGCAGACATTGTACTGTATATACTGTAAACACATACACGGTAAGCAGATCGCCAACACACACACACCAGAGGGGACAAGTCATGCATATAAACAGTCCAACAATCCATGTCACACATACATGTACTCACACAGACGGGACAGACATGCAAAGGCATATTCTCAGACGGTTATAATATTTCTTCACACAGCTCACACAGACTGTCAAACATACTGCAGTGACACTACACAGTCTGCAATGTCTTTAATTATTAAACTTCCTGCACCTAGTAAATTGATCTCATTTCAAGTCCAATGAATGGTTGTTTTCTCATGATACTCAAAGGTCCTTTGAGAGATGTCAGTACACAAACTCATCAGACCAACACAAAAAGAATGAGAGAAAAGGGAAGGTGAGAAAATTAGTGAGATTTTATTCAAGAAAATATCAACAAAGGAAACAGACATGTTGAACAGAAAAGGGAGTAAAGTGTAAAGACAAGACAAAACCAAAGTTAAGAAAAAAGGTGGAAAGAAAGAGGAGTGAAGGGAGAGACGATACATACATCTCATTAAAAGGCTCACACTGTAAAATCCTAGAGAGCTAGTATTGTTTTTATTTGATTTCTGGACTGTTTTAAACAGTATAAAAGCCAAAATTATTTTGTATGAGAATTTTACATACAACCTTCATTAGACTTGGAATTAAACCCTACCACATGCTTTATTTTCCTTTAACTCTGACACAGCACCAAGTTGTGTAACTAAATTTTGAACAGTAGGTGGTGCCATGAAACAGGAAATACTTTTGTGACAGCAGTTTTTCCACAATTTTTGATCTCCTCCAGTGGACATAATTTACAATAAATGCTTAAAAGGCAACACACTGCACATGTACAATTAAAAAGTATCTTTAGGTTTAGGGCTGTCAGGTTTTTTTTGGCCAACCCAACAATGTTAGGATATAATGGGACACAATCATATCTTAACTGCCGTCTGCTCTGTAATGTATCAATTCAATTCAGTTCAACTCAAATCTGTGTCTGTAACAAGGGCGTCATTGTGTGGGAGAAATTTCTGGCAGCAAATACATCCACAATTCAAATCTACAAACTCGACAACCAAAACGGTATGAAAATAAATAATCATATAATACTAATCATCCTCTACAAAATATGAGGCATTAGAAAACCTTTTGTATTAAAATACACGTGCCATTTTTTAAAAATACCACACACTGACTACTCACTGCAGAAAACAGTGTAAAGTGCTCATCTTTTGGGTTGGGTTTGTGATAAATGTAACACTGGAAACATGCTCTTTTGTAAAATGTGCTGACATTGGTATGAAACTGTATACCATACCATAAAGGGATATATAGAAAATGTCACGTTTAAATTTCAGAAATTTAAGAAAAACAACCACTCAGATCTGATTTGAAAAGAAATATACAGCAAAATTCTCTATATAAATTATTAACAGGTGTTAATGGCTTTTTGATAACTTATATGCATCAAACCAGCATCATACAGCAGCAGCCTGTCTTCTATATTTCAAACCAGCAGCGTGGCTGTGTGTGTCTGAAGTAAAATGAGTGCTGGAGATTTAAACTATCTTCCTGTTGTTCCACCACCTCCAGCAGGCCTGTGACTAAAGCCAGTGGAGCTCTGAGGTGAGGCTGTGAGACAGGCAGGCTGCTCAGCTCAGACAAACTGGAGCTCCTCTGCAGGATCTTAGGATCCTGTGAGGCACTCAGAAAGATTTTGGATGGACTGCGGTGATGAAAAATCAGATACTGATTCTGCTGCTGGTTCTGAAGGGCTTGGCGTTGGATCTGTGATTGTGTCTGACTCATCTGAGTGTGGAGAAATCTAGTGTTTGAATTCTGTGCCTTCTGAAAATGTTCATTTTCATTGTGCGAGGCATTCTGGTTTTGATTCTGTTTGTCATTATGTGGAGGATTAGAAGACTTGTCTCTCTGAGAGGAATAATCACCTTCTAGCGGCTTTACAATTTGCAGCTTCTCCGGCAGGTAGGATCTCGCTGTGAAGGAGTACCCTGACCAGACGCTTCCTAATGAGGGATGCGAGCACAGTGACAACAGGCTCTCCATTGGTGTCCCCGGGCCTCCGCTATTCCCCTCACCTCCCTTTTCATCCTCTTTGGCCAGGTAAGCCAGCTTTCTCTCCCTCTCATCTTCAAAGAAGCGTTTTTCTGAGAGGTAGTTGTCACGACGGAGCGACAGACGCCGCAGGGCCGCCTCCAGATCCCTGCTGCCCGGGGTCCCTGGGGTTCCAGGGGGCCGCTTGTTAGAGTCCTCTGACCTGGGGAGGGGGACACAGTTGACATTGTCGGGTTTCAGTGAAGATTTTTAAAAGCAGTATGTGTCTCTGTCTGTGTTTCATTATTTTGTGAAGCTCAGTTAGTCCCTGTTGTGTTGGATAATAAAAAGGCAGGAGCTGTAGAAATAAACACCAAGGTTCCCAAACACAAATAAATAAAAATAGAAACACATGATAAAATGGCATCCCTGACGTTACTGGAGACATTGAGGAAGAAACAGGAAACACACAGAGCCAGACACTAAAAAGTATACAGTACAAAAATATAAAACATATGTTGGAGAGTCGACCAGTCCATACCCATCGTCTGGACACTCCAGGATACTGCTTGTCCTGTTGTCCAGGATGATCCCACTTCCTGTCTCGCTACCATATATGGAGTTGGAGCGCGGCGTGCCCACCCTGCTGGAGAGCCCTGAGGTGAGGCATGATGTCTGGTTGGAGCCTGGGATGTTGAGGGGTGAGGGAGCCAGCGATGATCGCTGCTGGCGCATCAGGTTCAGGTTTTTCACCGTCTGGAACACTCGCTTTGGGTGCAGTCTGGAGAAACATGATTGCATATGTACTCATTTTACATATTTAATATATCAACACCTGAACATTTCACTATTAAGTTAACAACCCTTTATCTGTGATTTCATTTCAGGTTATATACCTCTGCTCTTCTACATCTGGATCATCCATCTGAAGTTCCTTCCTCATGGTGCCCTCTATTTCTGCTGCCAGAGTCCTGGAGAGAAAATGAGGGGGAAAAAAGGTTGAAATTATTTTGTAGCAGCTGAGACCACAGAGACGCTGCGATGCTGACAAAGAATGTGAGCTCACCATCGGGAACAGACCAAGAGAATGGAAACGCCTCGGTGTGCTGAGTGGTAAAGTTTTATTTCTCAGGTTCTTCAGCTCCTCCTGAGCCTCATGAAGCATCTCCATGCACTCGGCATACTTATCCTGTAACTCTCGCAACTGGAGGAAGGGAAAAGATTTAAAGAGATGAGAAGAAATTTAGAAAAACATGTTTTCGTTATGGATTTAGTTAAAAGCACTTTATAGTGTAGTTTTAAGTATAGACATTAACTGAAACTGACAGGTATATGATGTAACTGGTGTATGGTTGAACAGGTTTGATTCAAAGAAGCTCTAGTTTACACACTGAACCACACAGCAATACTGCAATTGTTCTATCATGATTTGGATTGTGCTATTAATATCAGATATATCACATATAGTGCTAAAATAGCACCACGACTATCGCGGTATATTGATAGTGTGAGTAGTCAGCAAGTGTTAGATTGCCTTACTTCAGCAGTGAGTTGTCGCTGGGCATCTTTGGCTGCACCTAGGTGCTGAGTCAGCTCCTCATTCTCCACAGCATACTACAAAAACCCCAGGTGAAATAAGATGTGAAAATCACTGAATCCAGTGTGTTCAGTCTCTGCTTCATTGCATTGCACACAGGCTTTGTAGGGAAACAGTGGTCATTAAAAATTGAATTGATTTTATCCTGGAGGCTTTATGGCATGATGGAAAAAATACTGCAACCTCAACATGTGGGCACATATTGCTAGGGCGCACCAGGAAACCACCAGGTGGCAGCATCATCCCAGTAATCGGTTACTGCTTGCCAGTGGAAATATGAATGGAGTATAGTATTTCAGTATGCTGTCACTTTTATGTTAAGAATAAACATGTATAAGACTGTGTTTTACCTTTCTGACTTCTTTTGTATAGTTTAAGCAAGTGCTGTCCAGTGGAACAGAGAAATCCATGATATTCAGTGCATGTTGTAACAGTCCTCCCACTCAGGAGAATAGCGGCTAGCAACAGATGTGACATATTAAGTTTTGATAGCTAGGTAATAATAGTGTAAACTATAATTAGATATACCTAATGCCATGGATACAGTATTAGAAGTTTGTTGATTAAGTAGAGCATGGATGGGAATTGTTAGGAATGCCTTAACTGGTGTGCTGTTCCTAACTGTGGAAACTACAGCCTGGCTGCTCAGTTTTAAAGGACAACAATTGCATATATTATAAAGAGGAGAAGTTTCCTCGCCTATAGGTGTTTATAGTTAACATGTAAGATTCAGAAAGTGACAGCATGTTTGTTTATATTGCAAACTGTATTCTATACTCCATTCATATCGCTACTGACAGATAGTAACCGTTTACTGTGATGAAGCTGCCAATACCAATGGTTTCCTGGCACACCCTTAGAATATGCGTGTACATGAGCAAACTGCAGTATTTTCTCTGTTATGTTATAGAGCCTCCAGATTATTATCCATTTCCAAAAGCAACAGGCACACAGTCATCTACGGTCCTTTAAAAGAAAAGAATCTTTTTTTTTTTTTTTGTAGTTTTTTTACAATGTAAAAATTAAAAAACAAACATAGTACATGCATTTGAGATAACTGAATACGAATGAAGAGTTGAACATATTTAGGCCCTTCAAAAGAAGGGCGTCTGGGGTAATTATATTTTTTCCAGTTTTTCTAAATTTCCTCAAATTTAGTTTCCTGAAGCCTCACTGGTAAGGTTATTCTTTCCATTACAAATATTTCATGAATGATGACATACCAGTTCTTTATAGATGGGGCATCTGGCTGAAGCCATTTCTTTGTAACTGCTTTTCTGGCAGCTACACTCAGTATTCCTAAAAGTATTTTGTTTTAATATTTGTAGATATTGAAAGTAAAAGATCAAAAAGGAGTTCATCCCACTTAAATATAACTGTCGTCCCAAATATAGTCAATGGTTCTGACTAAATCTCACAACAAAAACATTTACTTTTGATAAGGTCCAAAACAAGAGGTACTGGTTGGCTATCAATGTTTAAAAATGGCTGTTACTCCCCTTTTATAAGACAGAATATAAATAACCCATAAACTGTACTGTACCATCTTGGCTTTTTTCTGGAGGTCTACTATCTGGGAGAGGAGGTGTGTGATCTCCTCCTGCTGTCTGGAGGCGTCTTCAGTCTTCCTGGCCAGCTCTTCAGCCAGAGAGGAAATCTGCACATTGGCATCACCTGGAAACATCAACACAAGTTCATCTACAGTGAAAATCTTTCAAAAATTGCCTCTATACTGCCTCACTGCATTTACAGAGTGAGAGAGTAGCTAGAAATATAACATTGAGCATAAAATGGCTCCAGACAATCCGATACTTACGTAGTTCTTTGACACAGTCATTGACAAGTTGCAGCTCTTTCTCCTCGTAGGAGATGGTTTCTGTCTCCAGGTGACTGGCCTGAAGAAACACACAGACATTAATAATCAATACCAAACACTGTAGAGATTATTAATCACTATAATAAATAACTTCTTCTAAAGGAAATCCAGAAGGTCAGGTTGTTTGACAGACAGTGCTCCTGCCGACAAACTAAATTCAACAAATTAGATTTTAATGGTGCTTATTCTTGGCTTGAACTTTGATGTCGCTCACTATTACATGTGGTTTTATTAGATTTAGAAAATAATAATTTCATGCAATTGTACTTTAGAAAGTAATACATGCATTAATATAGATTTATTGTGAGCAGAAAATGTGTTCCTTAATGTATAAACCATTCATAAAAAAAACATTGAGTGTGTATGTGTGAGTATATGTGTGTGTACCTCAGATCGCAGTGATTTGTTTTCTTCCTCCAGATCTTTGAGTTTCTTCTGCAAAGAGTCGAGAGGGAAACTAACCGGAGTTGACACACTGGTTTCACTGGGACGCACACTGTAAACACACACACACACACACACACACACACACACACACACACACACACACACACACGAGAAGGAAACGTGTGAGTCATCAGGTCAATCAATCAACCATTACTATGCTACAAAACAGTGTGAAATGGCCATTATGTTCAGTAGTGTTAACAGACTCTGTGTGCAAAAATGGTGCGTAAATTGTGACAAAGACACTCAATACTTACAATGAATTCATCATTCTGAATACATTAATTAGAGAGGAAAAAAATGTAGTTTTAAACAAATACTAATCACCGGTACATGTTCTTATGCCTCAGGCAGCTTATGAAAGCTTAAGGAGGGAGTTTGTTTGCATTGGACTTGGATTTCATTACATAACAGCACTCCATAATGTTTTACCAGGAGAGGAGGAGAGATGGTGAAAGGTGAGGAGAGCAGGTGAATGAAAGGAGACTTACGGTGTGGAGGTGGTAGACTCCCCCTCACTCTCCTCGGCAGCGGTGGTATAAAACTGTAACAGCTCATCTTTCATGGACAAGTCATGACGCAACTGAGACACCTGGGTGTGGAGACATTGAAGGATAGATGTAGACAGAGGAACTTTAAAGTAAAAACAGCGATTCTACAAGTCACATTTGATGACCAAATACAGAAGCACACCCGCTGTGTCCCTACCTCCTCTCGTATGTGCTCTACTTGCTCCTCCAACAGTTCGTTCCTCTCACTGAGGGCTTTGTTTTTCTTCAGCAGTGACTGTCCGATGCGAGCTGCTAACTCCAAGTCACGCTCTTTCTGCAACGGGATAAAGTTGTAAGTGTTTTAACAGCAAAACAGTTACCAGCCGAACAGATATTAAAGAAATAATTTACCTTTTGGGAAAATGTGTATTTGCTTTTTTGCCATGAGTTAGATGACACTGATACAGGTCTTGCTTTCAGACAAAGCCAGGCTAGCAGTTTCCCTGTTTCCAGTCTTAGGGTGTTTTCACACATGGTCCTTTTCAGCCTTCTACACAGACTCCACATACGTGAACACTCCAAGAGAACTGAGACCCCTCTGCAGGTCTGCGTTCCCTGAAAGCCGTACTCAGACCACCTCCGGAGGTGGCTGCTGGCTCCTGCTTAATATTCAATAGGTTGATCTTTCATCTAACTATCCAGGAGAGTGAACTAGTGAGGTTCCCCAAATGTTGAGCCATTCCTTTAAAATGACAGCAGTGTAAATTTGCCCTCTGGGAATAATGAATGCGTAGGACAAGCTGCATCATCCAATTTAAAGCGTGAGGGTGGACTCAAGTCTGCAACCATTGGGAATGAAGAAATAAACAACAGAGGGTGACAGAGACACAACATAATGTCAACACATTACTCAACAAGAACCTTTACAGTCTCCTTTAACAAGGACACCTACAGTAATACCTCAATATCTTACTGCCTACAACTACACAAATCTCTTGTGAGTGCAAATCCACTGGAGCCACAGAACACTCCCACCACCTAACACTGAACTATAATTAAAAGCACAGTATTAACATGTACAAAAGACTTCCAGGCAGGCACTCCTCTTCTTCTGCACGTCTCGGTGCAATCAATAACAATATCACTGGACATTTATGTGCTGCTGAGCAACACAAAAGTCCACACCTATATAAATCAGGAGGTTCAGCTTAGCTTACAAAACTCTGAATAGAGGATATTGTCTACTGAAGGAAGTTAACTTCAGTACAATGATCTCTAAAAGGGTGTTAACAGTTTGTCTGATGATGCTAGGACATCTTTAAATGCCATGTTTAGTCAATAGCTTGATGGCTTGCTGTTGAACGTCATGGTTCCTTTAACAATGGCACCATTCACATTTTTTATTTATGTAGAGAAAGCCGGCTGAACTCCTCACAAGCAACTGATGTGGATCACTTAGATTTGAATATCAGCTGTCGGCAGCTACTTTTATGATGTGGTTCCATCAAACATCCTTTGCCATGAGCCTCATGAAGCAGCCTGTGTTTAGACTATCAGACCGCATAATAACATTTACCCAATGTGCCCCATGGTCTGCATATACTTAAAGTTTCTTCTACTTTAACTGCTCTTTTTCAA
Source organism: Epinephelus cyanopodus (assembly GCA_026686955.1). Classification (NCBI taxonomy): domain Eukaryota; kingdom Metazoa; phylum Chordata; class Actinopteri; order Perciformes; family Serranidae; genus Epinephelus; species Epinephelus cyanopodus. Next base: position 15,611,455 of record CM048919.1, read on the forward strand.
CATGATCTTACCTCTTCCAGCAGCCGAGTGACAGCATCAATGTCACTGTAGGTCTTCGTCATCTGGCCCACTCTGTCAGCACACAGCACTGCACAGACACAAAGAGAGAGAAAGGATCAATACTAAATTCCCAACAGAAAACTACTGAGCAGCAGATTCACTTAATCATACATAACAATAGTAAACCATTTAATAAAATCATGACCATTTAACATTCATCACAGGCATCATGTTGGTACGACTCTATGTTCTCCTTTACAGTATTTAGGTTGTACGATTGGACTCCCCTTGCTGAAGCACCGTCAGCTTTCTGCACTTCAAATTGTATGGGCTCACAATGTATTTTAGAATAAAAGGTGTGCAATATGTATATATATCTATTTTCAACTTCGATACAATACCTACAAAATATTCATATTGGATACCATTCTCAATAACGGGTATATCCTGACAATGAAGACTTTTCTTGTCTTGGTTTATAGCAGAGAACGGCAGAATGAATGTAGTAAACTCTAACAATGAGAGAGAGAGTGAGAAAGCTCAGTTGGTACCAGTCTATCGATACTGTGGAAAATGGGTATTGAAACCATTTCAAATATTTGATATCGATATTTATAAAAAGATTTGTACAACACTGACTGAGTTTTCAAATGCATGAATCATGGTTAAAAATCTACTTTTGATCCACATAGACAAATAGTGTATCATAAAGGGAAGTGGTTCCCAACTGGTGGATCGCAGTCCAAAAGTGGGTGGCGGGTCCATTCTGAATGGACAATCAGTGACTCTCAAACACATCAGGTTTGTAAAAAACAAAAAACACTTTATTTTTAAGTACAGTGAATTTCCAGCACAGAGTTTTTAATCTGAAGTGCCATTTCCTGCTATTGAATGACTGAATAATGGACAGCTACTTGGCAGGGACAGCAAACTAGCTCGACAACATGGCCAAACGCAAGTATGATGCTAAATATTTTTTAACTGTGTAGACCTTGAACTAATGACTAAGGACAAATTTGGATCCCATGGCTGGACCAGTTGGAAACCATAGATGTGGGGGTACACAATAACTTATGTGTAGCTTTTTGAATACGGCATTAACCTGCCTGAGAAGTCTCCCACCTAAAGCCTATGTGGCCCAACACAACTGCCCTACAATAAATCCTATCTTTATTAAGTTCATAATCTTCTGTTTTTGATCAAACAGCTTTAATAAACTTATATTGTATTGCATTATAAATAAAGTTTTTTCCAATATTTACTCTGTCTTGAATGAATGGAATGGAAGAAGTGCATTAGTTTTAGTCATTAGTCATTAATTCTGGATTACCTAACTCAAGATTATATAAAAAGCTTAGTGTTTCTAAACATTGCTATGTGCAGCTTGTGCTGACTGTTGTCAGTTCGTGAATCCTGTAGTATTCCCAAGAAGTGCACACCTACATGCAACACTCAAGTACACCTTACAGCCCACAATTAATCAACCTTCATACCTGGTGACTCAGAAAAGATAAGCAACTGAATGCAGAGTCAGTGGTGACCGTGAGAAACCACACCCCAGCACTGCTATTTCAGCTATGAGCACAAGTTCATTATCAACTCCTCACGTCCTCATACAAAGCTCTGACTTTAGTTGCTTCAATTTAGACTGGAAGCTAAAACAGTGTCAGAATACATCACCTAACTGTATGACCCTCCTCTCTTATGACAGGGACATGGATCCTGAGAAAAACAACAAAAACACTTTCTCTGCTCCTTCAGAGTGGTTTTATTGGCTCATTAGGAAATGTGTTGCCCAATTGGTTTGGGCTGTTTTGAAGCTACATTTCCACGTCAGTCCGGATAAAATGACTGGGTGGGGATATGAGGATGTTTATTTTTGAACAGTGTTATTAGTCACTTTTAACACGGTCAGTTGGAGAGAGAAGATGTGTGATGCTACACTGTCTGGAGGTGTTATGTCAAACATAGCATGATGTGTCATACAGTACCAGGAAGCAAAGCCAGATAATATGACAACAAAGAACCATGTAACTATTTCACTTTCCACAGGATTAATGTTTTACTCAAATTTAGAAACACAAATGTCGCATCGAACACGTACACAATAGAGCCAACTCAGAGGCCTCCCACAATGCAAAACAGAGCTGGCCAATGCAAACAATAGATTTTCATATCCTCATACACCACAGACTGTGTACTGTATGGCTGCTGGACACAAGGCCTCGGTTGGCTTTTGTTAATGATATTTCCCATTGTTATCCATTATTAAATAGGTTGCTCTTTTCCTACAAGGCAATTTTAAATGAGCGCAGATGACACTGAACAGTTTCACAGAGGCATTCTGTTGAGGCATTTTTACCAAAAGTCAGTTTTCCTCTATAAACCCATCACTCGCCAAACAACTCTAGACTATAAATACTTAAGAGGTGATACAGAAATTCTAGTTCAACAGGGGACTGCACAAATCATCTACAGCCATGCCAGCAGGTCTGTAAGGCTGTACTTAGGCATAGGAGTTAACATACTGCTGTTTGGTATGATGTTTATCATGCTCAACATCTTAGCATGTTAGCATGCTGGCATTTGCTAAATAGCACCAGAACCCCTTAGTTTTGCAAGTGTAGGGCCATGATACAGTCACACACACAGTGAAGCCACACAGACATCACCATGCAAAAACAAAACCCAACAAAAAAACATTTGTACACATAACCTCCTCTCCTGGGTGACCTGTGAAGGCACAGAGTGTCGCCCAGGGAACAAACCAGCATGGTAACAGCCAGGAAACTTGCATACATTATGTTTACATGCAAGGACACATACACACAACAATGCATCACTTGTATCTGTTTGCCATCTGACCTCTAATGAGATTGTACAATTGATAGCACAAAGTGCAGCCTGTTTACCTGTCACATTGTCTGTATATGTGAGTGTGTATCTGGTTTCTTTCTATAGAACCTCATGCTGATTTATTTCCACGGCAACACTCCGCCCAAGTTGGATCAATAAGGGTCCAACTAAAAATAATTAATGGATGCTTATATGCCAATGGAGAGCCTTGATAGTGACAGTGGACATTTTACTTCACCTCTACTTGTTGCTGTGTAAAGATAATGTGCAGACAGGAGGAATTAGGTTGATTCTGTAAAATCCAGCAATTCAGCACAAATGGGCAAAGATGACTAAAAATATAAGTTTTCCCTGCTCTTCAAAGTAATGTAATATTCTCTTACTGATTTATGTTAGTTCTCCACTTTGGTCATAAATGGGTGGTGAAGGAAAAGGTGAAGACAGGTTAGAGAAGGAAACTGTAACCTCAGTTACGTAAAAGGATGTGTAACTTAATATTGTAATGTGATCTGGATGTTTTCATGGTGTTTTATACGAGGAGCTTGTAACTGAAGACTGATGCACTCACTCACCGTCTCTGCCTCTCTTTCTTTTTGTGTCAGGAGGACGATGAAGTTAGTTTAATTCAAAAGCACCCGTGCAGGTGACAACAGGTGTAATGTTAGAGGTTCTGCCTTTACAAATAAGTTTAGTAACTCAGAGTCCTGAGTTGAAATGTAATTACTCAATCAGGACCTATTAGCAGACTCTTGGTTGTCTGCGGGGGGCTGATAGAGCCAAACGTCTGGAGTTCTGGCTACCCTGTTGCTACTGGGCAACAGACAACACACAGGTTCAAGGACAACAAACTAACACCAAGACAAAGGACAGAAAGGAGTTTGTTATTCTAATCAATACCCCAAACACAGCCTAGATTTCAAAATGGACTGTCAATGTGTGATAAAATGCAAGTATGTACCACTGAGTACCATTTCCTTGTTGGACCCATGTTGATATTGACCTTTATTGCCACTATAAAACCATGTTTATGCCACAGTAACCTCTGTGTCTTATGCACTGACCCAAATACTTATATAGTACAACGTGAACCAATCGTGTTTTCTTTCTTCTATTCATGCATATTTTGTGATAAATTCACATGTAAGCAGTTTACTTTCAGTCGACCAAATCACTGAAGAGTCCTCCGTTGTTCCTGCATGAGACTGCACCTGTAGTTTGTATACATATCTCAAAATGCTCCTTCTGTGTCATCATCAGCCCCTGTCTCTCTGTCTTTCAGCTGTCTTTCTAACCATGCCTGTGAACAATTAAGAATAGTAACTCAACCCTGAAATGAATCCCACGGTAATTAAACTCAAGCTAAATACTAAGCAAGAATTGTTGTGCATTTGTAAAAACAAATTGTGCAACAAATTGTGGCACTTAGTTTTGAAGTGACAGCTGGGATAAAGAGCCAAGCCCATATTTGAACATGTCAAAACAGCATGCACAAGCTGTGCTGAGAACAGCAACCTGAGGGACTGCACCTGCAGCACGTAGCCACAGCCCACAGGAGACAGTAAACCATTTAAAGGGTTACACAGGTATCTTATAATTCCTTTCACAATCTATATAGCTTCATAACAAATTAATTAATTAAGACTGAAAAATCTCACTACGAAGGTCAGATACATTGAGCAAGCTAGCACAAAGACTACAGAGAACCAAGAGGAACAGCACAACAGAGATGATGCCCTCGATTACTAAGCAGACCACAAACTACCTTCACACAGAACCTGTTGCTCTTCATCCATCTCCTCTTCCTCCTCCTGCTCTGTGCTTCCATGACTGGGAAGACAGACATACTCTTCCTCATCCTCCTCTTCCTCCTGCTCCATGCTTCCATGACTGGGTAGACAAAGAAATTCCTCATCCTCCTCTGGCTGGCTGGAGTACTCCAGCTCGTCCCCAGTACCAGCAGCTGAGAGCAGAGCCATCGTCCACTCCAGCACTAAGGCTATCTACTAAACCACAGAGCCTGCAGGTGCAATGCCATGTCTCCTACCTGTGCTGTGTGCATTTGTGGGTGTGTGTGTGTGTGTTTTAACCTATGAATCAATAACTAATCTGTGTGTGCCTAGATGTGAAAGTCCACATCTAACAAAGTGTTTGTTCCAAAGAGGACAGTAGGTGTGTATAAAATGTGTCTCTCTAAACACTCCATTGTACATGAGTGACAAAGTCTGTCTGTGTTTATCTGTCGAGTGCCATACAGTGTCTGCTGAGTGAGTTTCTAAAAGTGTGTGTGTCATTTGTCCCCTGAGAAAGCTCTGCAAGAAAACCAGATAACCTGACTCCTCCCTGTCTCCTCTGTGACTGGTGAGTAAATGGCTTACTCCACTTTAATGCAGACAGGGGGGTGGACACAGGCATGTACTACAGAGGAGGCTGTCCATTAGCCTTTAAAGTCATAAAACTAGGTTAAAATAGATTTAAGACAACAGATGAGCGCATTAATAGTAATCTGCGATATTTATCTTTAACCCTATAATCCTCAACCTGTTGACCCATTTCAACATTTTCCAGGACATTTTCCAGAATGGTTTAGGCTGGCACCAACAGGAGCCAATCAGAGCTGAGAGAGACACCTGTTTCTCAGGTGAACTTCAAGTCCAGTGGTAGCATGTCATTTTACAACCCCCCACAAGTGAAAGTAACTTGGTACAGTCCTGGCTCGGCCTCTATGGTGACAATAGGGCAAAGCAAACAATAATAGACCTGCACCTGTTTCCAGGGTGTGCCAGTCACAGCAAAACCTTTATCAGTGAATGTTTTTACAAATATTTCACCTCCCACCTGTATTATCAGGTGAGATTTATGGGCCAGCAAGCTTAATTGGGGCTAAAAGGCTGAAGCCCCATCAAATGAATAATGGGATATTCAAAGCTTTTACAATATGCACCATACTGTCAAGTCATGACAACAGGCAAACATCTATGGAATGGGCAGTTTACTCATTTTTCCTCCCCCCAATTACTCTTGAATAAAAAAAATGATTTCTTGTAGGCAGAAAAATGTAATTACCATACAATTCCCATTATAGATACAGCAGCCTTAATAGAGTGGTGCAGGAATAACATTCTTTAGTAGGTCAACCAGGAAGTTAATGACATATTTTATGACGTAGAACAAAATGTCAAAGTATCTTAAGTTTGTGTTAACCACAGTCCTTACCTCAGGCATCGAACTAAAAACCCATTCTGGGAACCCATTGACAAAAGGACGAGGGAACCAGAAGTGCTAAAATGCCAACACATTTCCCGGAGAGTTCTGGTAGGAACCATTTCCAGATCAGAAGTAGCCGTTACAGAGGCAGGGTTCTGAGTAGGGGTGGGAATCACCGGAGGCACCATGATATGATACATTTTTTAAATGTGTTGCAATAAAATATATTGCGATTTACTACCTTTTATCAACTGCAAATTTTGTCTCCAAAGGAAAACTTTGTCATCATCTGTTTTATCTAAGAAAATAAAGTTTTATTTCAGTCTTCATTTTTAATGCAACAAATATATCTGTATGTGTATGTATCTAGTGGTCTGAAAAAGCAATTGATTTTATTATTCCAGTAGGCTACTAAAAGTTGAATTTGTATTCATGAGATCTGTAATATAGATGATAAAAAAAAATTGATATTCCACACAATATTGCCACGAAAAAATATTGCAATACTATGCTGCACCGATTTTTCCCCTCATCCTTAGTTCTCTCAGAGTTTAAAACCAAATCCTAGACCTGCTAGCCAAGAGTGCGCACTGTCAACCACTGAGCTAAACTGAAGTGATGAGAAAATGGGCCTTTCTCAGGAGACTATGAATAGATCTTAAAGCTCTAAATCCATATATACTGAATACAGAAAAAGCTTTTAAAACCACTGCCCTGAAAACTGGCACAAAAAGACTGTTAATATCAACTTTAAATGCAAGAAAAGACATAACTGGGTCAAGCTGATCAGACCATGCAGCACCTTCAGTAGGAGCTTATGGAAAATGGACACAAAAGTAAGAGTTCAATGTCAAACTTTAAACCTGTATCCACAAGCCAGTCTCCCTAATGGTCAACTTTAAATATATGGAACCATGAGTTGAGCCTTTGTAACGGTTTCACAAACACCATCGAGTATCATCCTGCATGCTGGTCTACGTACATTTTAATAAACTGTAATAAATGTTACTGTTTTTGAGAATTATTACCATAATACACCTTCATATTGTCAAGACTTTGGCTTTCACATGCATAATGACAAAAGAAATGTATGTTGATGTCACATGTCTATTTAAGATGAGCTAGTCCAACCAACAGAACCCAGTCTTTTATAAATGAATATGGGACGCATCAAAGCAGCCCAATTTTCGGCTCATTAGTCACTGCTCAAGTGTTATAATTACTGTAATTGGTCTAGAAAACTGATGCCAGCTCAGTACCGTCCTGCATGCTTGAGTAGCTCCGGTCAATGGTCCTATGGATGCAATGCTGCAGGCAACAAAGGACTCCTGGACAAACACCGCTTAGGGCTTCAACGTACTGTTTTCCTTCTCCCATTGCTTTTCTGGTCACATTCACTCTTTCCACTCCACTTGGTTTTCTGTTTTCCCTTTCATACACTCACCCAATTTTCACCTAAATTGTTTGTAATGTCTCTGTTGACATGCTTTGTACAGTTGTCTGGGAGAAAATTACAAAACTTGACAAGGTATTTAGACAAACAACATTTTTGACAGTTACATTAACGAATCCACCCAGCTTAAACGAGATTGTCTGATATGGCTCAAGGCTTTACATCCCTCTTCTTTTGTCCTTCAGACTTCTTAGATTCCTATTCAGTGTTTTGGCACAGAAACTGTAGGAACATTAACAACAGAGCAGCAACAGCTAGGGAACTACTATCTGTCCTGCTTGCTGACTGAGTTGCTAAAATACAGTGACAAAACTTCCAAGATCAGATAATTCTTGCAGTGAACAGTTTGGACTCCTAAAGAAAATGCAAACTCATGTGATGTAGGGGAGATGTTTACAATTTGGAAGCTATAACCTTTATACACTCAAAAACAATTAATTTGTGCTGGTTTCTGAAACCAAATTAAACGCTGACATAAAAATCCATGTTTTGTCTCCCAGCTTCGTTCTTGTTTCCTATAATTATCCTCCCCGTCACATCTCCAGTGGAAGAATTGTCTGCCCTCTTTCTCAGCCTTTCTCTGCCCTGGTTGCCCTCCACCCATCCAGCCATTTGTTTTGAAGGCTGCTGAAAGTGCCAATGAATGTTTGGCCGGCTGCTATCGACAAGGGTGGCTTAGAGCAGCATGCAAATCATTTGGGCTAAATATAAGCCAACCTACTTCCCCATCCCTCCCATGCATACCTCAGAATAACACCAAACCAGCTGCTTTCTATTTCTGCCTCCACACTTCACAAGAAGATTTATCAAAGACCCCCCCCCTTGCCCTCGCCCTCGCCATTTGGTTATTTGATCATTTCAGCATCGTTTCAAAGTTGTAAAATCTGTTGTCAGCGTGTAGCAGGAACAGGCTGTTTCAAATAAGTCGAATAACCAAGGACTGGAAATCAAACCTGGGCTAGCTGCCTCGGCTAAATACTACTGCAGACGTTTAAGCTGCACAGCTCACACTGAGGAGGTGCTGAGCTGTCTCCAACTGTTATGTAAGAATCTCCACAGAGCATCCCTGCCACACATGCATAATATAGTGCACATAACAACTAATAGATCATAGAATGCACAGATGTGTTCCACCAAAAGATACTACTATCAAATTCACAGAAATGCACCTGTGTCGAGCCAAAGGGAAAGCAATTATTGCAAGTTACAGCTGCATTGAGTGAAATGGATTACATAGCACAATAGTACATGGAGCATAACGAAGCTGCCTCACAATACAACAAGAGGCAAACGCAGACAGCAGTAGAAAGGTGTATAAGGAGAGGAGGCAGGAAGAGCCAGAGGCAGTGCCAACAGGCTGGTAATACACCAAGCTCTGCTATAGCCTGCTGTTAGTCACAGCTGTCACATGACCGGGCTCCATCAGTCCCCCACATGTCCTGACTCTGTGTGTGTGTCTGTGTGTGTGTGTGTGTGTGTATATCAATCTGTAGAATCATTATTCACACAGGTTACATACTGCTGGTCTGCGAGACAATACAACAAGCTCTCGTAAGAAACTGGGGTACATTACATAATGCACATCACTGCACCAAATTCTACCATTAATGAGCAAATTTACAGATCTTTTATTCATTATACTTATTCATTCATTCATTAATGTTTATGATGTTGTTGTTTTTCTTGACATAAATGGGGTTTTCAGTTTTTTGGGGGGAACTAGTCATTATTTATGAGCGCAAAGCAGGTGGTGCAAAACGAAATAATTAATAATTTTTAATTACTGGGGATGGACTTTTGTTTTTTATTTCGGGTAAGGGGAGGGACGTCCAACTTTAAAGGTTGTATTCTGTAATAATTTTAACTACCCTGTAATCCCCCAAATTGCCAGTGAAAGCCGAAAACAGAAATCATCAGTCGATTTTTAAATTTCCAACAGTACTTGAACATATCATGTGCGACAATTGCTCCTGTATGGAAACATAACCAAATCTAAGCTTAGAATAATGATATTTAACATTTTGCTCACTAACCAGATCTTATGTATGTGTATATGTATATGTATATATAATTCTGGCCGCTGCTGCCACCATTATGTGTGTTAAGCTATGATTTATTTGGAAAAACAGTCATTATATGCGCAAGTTGCTAATGGTGGTGTGCACACTGTGATGTGTGTGTGTGTGTGTGTGTGTGTGTGTGTGTGTATGTGTGCAGGCCTGTATTTTGATTGATTTGTAGGCTTATGAAATGTTGTTGGTTATTTATGGTGGAGCAAGGGTCATGTGTTTTCCCCAGTCACCCAGGGAGGCTCAAGGAAAAATATTTGTAACTATGGGAGGGTCAGGATATAACAAAGTCACACCCCAACCTCAACCCTTCCCTGATAAACCATCAACAGTACCTTAGCTAATCCAGAGTCCTAACAAAATGACATTAACATGTCATGCCCTGATATTAAGGTTATTACACTGGTTTCACTGTCTCTCAACAAACTATGATTCCTTTCTCTCAGCAACTTTGTCACATAGACAGTCCACCAGCTGCCAAGATCTTTATGACATATTTCTTCTCACAGTTAACTGTCTGTTACCTGTGACTTCCCTGATTCTCTACAGGTCAGCTGGTATCTCCCTCTTTCTCAGCTGCTGTGATAAGAAGGTAGCTGACATCAGCACAAACAACCGTGTACTGATTCAAAACCTGCAAACAGGAATCACATCCATCCCCATTTGTAATTCCTACACCCACAGCTAGACATATAAGCCACTCTGTGGCTCTGTTTTAGAAGCCACACTGACTCAGCTACCACAGGGCACCTGTTACAACACCTTCTGCATGCCTGCTGTAGCTAGAGCTTTAATGCTGCTGTGTTCGTCCTTAATGTTACATCATTATTTTCTTGTGTCGTGAGTGGCACTCCACAAGGTCACATTCTCCGGACAGTCTTTGATGGAGACTAGCAGAAATAAATCAGTTTAGTCTGACTCCATTGGGGGTTTTGCTAAAGGCCTGTTATCTTTTTTGAGCTTAAGTACCTTATAATCCACTTTTGTTCTCTTACATTGGGGGTATGTGACTGCCTATTGTCCAGGCTTGTTTAATATTAACCGATCCAGCTTTATCCCATCACTACCTCTCTTCATGTTAACTGCAGCCTGTGTGTCAGCAGGGGACACGTTATACAACCTGGCCAGTGGTTATCAAACAGTGTTACAACATACATACATCAAAAATATCACTTTACATATATGAACGCAGAATTTTGAAATCCCAAACTCACCTACCAGGAAGTGCTTTGGACCATTAAGTCTGTTTCAGTTTCTTTATTGCTGTGATCTGGATCTAATGAACTAAGCAGCTCACTTGATGTGTCAGTGTAGTTTCTAGACAGCTTGTGTCTAGCTTTGGTACCATCAGAATATCACAGAAGTTACACTAAAGCCATCACTGTTGTGTTAGGATATCTCAGTTCAACTATCCAACACAAAGTACCATGTCTACATAGCCAGTAACATCAGAGGTTTAAGTGGTTTGCGTCAGCTCTTCAAGAACTAGGTGTCACTGCGTGAAACCACCGTCTTACCATCAGTACACTCCTCATAGTACCAGTCCAGTTCATAGTAGTCTGCCTTGACAAACCTCCGACCTCTGACCTGGCCTCGTCTGTTCATCCTCACTGCTCTGACAGACAGCTGTGTTGTTTCCAACGTCCCAGCATACTTAGCCGTAACATCTCTGGCAAATCCAATGTCCCAGCATGCTTTGAGACAACCATTTGACCCTGGGGTCTTCCTAGTTACTGATATTGTCCGTTACTGAGTCAGTCAGTGGCCAGTTCTGCTATCCCAGCATGCTTAGCAGTTACCAGCTGGCACACAGTCATTAATGGTGACAGTCTGCCCATTCTCATCATATGTCCTTTCTGTCCCACACTCATTAATAGCAAACTGTCAAGTTAATATGCTCCATATCTGTGATGGTGCCAGTGCCGTTTCTGCGTGTCATCCCCCAGAACTGTTACTTGCGTCATTGGTTGTCAGCAGACAAAAACACTGTCACTTTATCATCCTTTTGTCCATTGTTAAATCCCCACTGTTTCAGCAAAATGTGTCAGTTGCAATCTGACATTTTCTGTTAGTCTGTCCTGTCTCTTTATCCTTTGGTCTCTGTCTGTCTTCTATCTTCTCTGTCCATTAGTTTTCCTCAGTCCCTCAAAAGCTTCAGCAAACGTGCCAGGTTCAATCCTCTCACGTCTCCATCCATTTATAGCTTTCTGTCAATTCATCTTCCTGTGCTCCCGGCGGTCTGTCCTCTGGCCGAGTCTTCCTGAGGTCATATTAAACCAGTTGTCTTCTCTTTTGTAACATCCCTTACTCAGTGACAGCACTAGATCTACACATGGACCCACCGCATCTCTGACAATGACTCAATAAACACAGAGCATCAGCGAGTGAGAGAGAGCGAGCAGCAGCAGTCACGGGTTTTGCAGCAGAAATGATGATAACCATGACACAGTGGGGTGGGCGGAGTTTGAGAATGCCTATCAGCCAATCTGGGGGAAGAGTATCACTAGCTTGCTCCCGCCCTCCATTTGTATGTAAGCGTCGCCCCCCTCCTCTCCTCTACTTTGTCCTTCTGTGAGGTTGCTATAGTAACAGGCTCATGCTCCAAGGCCTGACGCTGAGCGGCGTAGCATGTGAAAGCAGGAAAGCAGTACAGTGTTGGAAGAGGTGACGTGGCTCTCCGAAAATGAATGGGCATTCAAGGATTGGTCATTTTATCTGGGGAGGGCTGAAATAAGCACGTGCACTATGCATGGCAGACAGAACAATGATGTTTCATCAGGGCAAAAGCAAAATACAAAATACAATCATTTCAATGACAATAGGAGCTCAATTCAATGTCAACCAGCCTGAAAATGCTAACAGAGACTGCCACAATGCATATCATGGAAATAGCTCTGCACACTCGCATACTTGCAGAATGAAGCTAACACAAGGCCACAGCCAGAAGCTATCAGGCTAAAGGCAGACTCACAGCTGATGTTTACAGGGGGTCAGTTGGCTTTAATAATGTGCCTCTAACATAATTCCTGCTAATAAAGTGACTTGCACACTGTAAAATGATAATATGACATATAATTGCTCTACATTTTATGTGTGATACAGTGAAGTCACATCACCTCCACAACAGATTCAGTTACAGTTCATTACTTGTCTCTATGTATAGGAATACATAGTGTTTATGGTCACTACTGGATAACAATGACATATATCTCCATGTTTTGTAATTACAGTAATAAACCATATACAATAAAAATGATCATTACAGGTATACTGTGCAGGATTGTTGGGTAGTGTCTTCAAACACACTCACTGGCAAAAGTGAACCCCAGACTCATTATCATTTGGGCGTTTTGTCTCATTATATTTGCATATTTTACACACTGTGTCTCCTGGATGTCCGCTGCTTACAGTCTGTCAACTGGCTGCTACCATTCTAAAAGCCCAAACCTCACCTGAGTGCTGTGAGAGTACACGCCCATAAATGTAACAAACACAAGAGAATAAGAAAAAAAATAAGAAAATGCAGGCAGACGGCTGAGATTCTACAGAAAAATGCACCAACACACACTTCTATAGGGCCATAAATGATGACTGAGAGGGATTACATCTGTGTTTGACTATATATTATTTTTTGGGAAGATCAGGTTTTCAGTTGCTACACCAAAAAAAAAAAAAGAAGAAAGAACAAAGACGAAGGAACAGTAATGTCCATATAAATACCTTATAACTAGGAGGGCTATGAGAACATCTATCAATGAAACAACCTGTCTCCTCTGTGTAGTGAGATGTGGGTGTGATGTCATTATCATGTCCTCATGCAGCAGGTTACATACTTCAATAAATCAATGACCAACCTGGTGATGTAACAGTCTGAATATTCCCCTGTCAATTCATATTGCTTCTATTTAACCAACCAGATCTCCAGGGTAAGATGAATATTAGACAGGACACACAACTGTATAAATGCATAACTGTATAAATGTAAAAATAATATCGCCATATGGCTAATTCAAGATGGTTAAGAGGAATAATATCCCTCCACCCCAACACAGCTCCAATGAAACAGCTTTATGACCAGGATGAAACCAATATGACTCGCCCCTCCTCATTCATGGCCCCCAGGGTGTTGATACCCAGCCATCTGTTTGAGACAATAATGAGAAGCAACATGCCTCCAGGATCAGGATAACCAGAAAAAATATGAGGGTAATACAGGTGATAATAAAGCACTGCATTAATATCAAAACACCCCTTGCAGAATGTTTCATACTGTTTCTTATGTAACATGACCTTGTCATTGTCTCTTAGCCGGGCTAGCTGTGATGAATGTCAGGGCCAAAGTGACCGTGTCAGCGCGGGGCAACAAGGTGAGATTACAGTTCTCAGTTAAACCTATTTCTAAGACGCGTGATCTATTTTTAGACTCCGTTTTTTACCCTGAGTCACTTTACAAGCAGACGTGAATTACAACTGAATTATTGATGGTGAAAAACCCACTTTGCGTTCCCTCGGTCTGTCGTGTGCCGTGAGTGCACGTGTTTTATGTGAGCGTGTGTGTTTAGTTGCCTCCAATTGTGTGCAAGTGGGTGTGTGTGGTTTACAGCTGGTGTGGCCATCAACCACAAGGCAGCTCTTAGTTTGATAAGACGAAAGCAGACACGTGCATAAATACACAACAGAGGGCTGTGTGCAAGAGGGAGCAAAATATCAACCAGCAGAGAGACAGAGAGAGAGAGACACAGCAAGTATGTTTGTTGTGGCAACCATGGTCAGCTGTTGCACCAGCACTGATGGGCAGATAGCCATCTGTCTGTCTGTCTCTGTGATTCTTGCTCACTCAAGGTTAGAATAAATCTGAAATCTCTCACCTCTCAGTCCTAAAGCCTCAGTGTCACTCACCAATAACACTTTCCTACAGGTTAAATCTAGAAATCAACTTAATCTGTCAACAGGCAGATAGAAGATCAGCATTAAAGATGGCAATTTCAGGAAATACTAACACCTGTATATTAATGATAATACAGTATTTGAGAAGGGGGCAGTAATACTGGGCATGATGAGTCAACTGATGTGGAATTACACACTTACAGCGTTGGGGTCTGGACAAAGTTATATTGTTGAATTAGAAAATTAGATTCTTCATTAGCATGTGATGAACTTACGGAAGTATTTGAGGGTCTCCTCTATCTGTTCAGTAGTCAGGTCGAGGGCAGAGACGGGATCCACCAGTGGTGTGTGCAGCCAGTCATCTTGGTCGTAGCCGAAGATGGTGTCAGCCCTCAGCTTGTAGACTGGCAGCTGTTCCTCCAATAAGCTGATAATCTCAAGCTCCGGCAAATCAGTACTGTTACACACATCTGCGCAGAGAGAAAGACAGACACTGTTCAGTATATGCTCTTTTCTGTGACAAAACTTTTTTTTGAAAATCATGATGAATAGGCAGCGTGAAAAGGTATTATTATCTTCAGCAGCAACGATGATTCATGATTGGCCGAGTGCCAAATGTCATCACTGGGTTTTTGTAACAGTTTCTCTCCTCATTTATAATCAGGCCCAACAAAACATGTTGACAGTCCATCAGAGCTGAAAGTATAGGATGCCCTCTAGTGGTGAAAAGAGGAACTAACAACCACTCCTTGCATCTGATGTACAGCACTAACAAATGGAGACCAACCGAAGAGCAGGTTCATTTGTGTCAGAATGCTCAGTTAAATTAATCAAATGCTCAGTTGGATTTGGGGCTGTACGATTCATACCCTTTTGACTAAGACACACTGCAGCAAATTAAAATAGAATTCTGTGTGTTGTGTCACAACCTTATCTGTTAGTGGCTACAATAATGCAACCCTAGCCCATGGTTTTAGTCCCATCAGGCAAACATTCTCAGATAATATTCACTACACAGTAACTGTACATTTCAAGTGATCAAATAAACAGCAAACATGGCAGCAAAACCGGTCCACAGAGTCTGTGCATCTCCTTAGCAAAGTCAACAGCAGCCTCCCACTGAAAACCACTGAGTCAACCAGAGAGTCACATTTGTGTGCTGCTGTGGAAAACTAAGTAATCTTACCTAAGCTTTCAGCTATGTGCCTCTCTGTTAACACACCACTTCAGTGTGCTATTAAACAGAGCATTCATTTAGGGTCTCTGAGTACACATTCTTACTGTTCACACACAGAGTTAAGGTTTCGGTCACTTTTTTCTTTATAGAAATGTTGAATTAAGAAGCTGCTGGTTAGACAGAATGGGCATAGACATGGAAAGAGAATTAACATACAGTAAGAAATAATGTCCTTTGTTTCCCCGTCTCCCTCTATTTCTGTCTGTGTCGCTCTCCTCTGCTGTCCGTCTCTCCCTCTGTCTGTCTGTCTCTCTAACAATGCTGTCTCTCACAGTTTGCTAATCCAGACTGAATGACGGACTGTGCTGAAAAAGGGGGAAACACACACACACACACACACACACACACACACACACACACACACACACACACACACACACACACAACAGCTGGGGAATCATTCAGCAAGCACAGCCAATGAGGTTTCAACACAGAAGTAAGTACTGAACTGCAGTTCCAGCCAGTGCTGATAGAAAAAGGACATTTTACCATTAATTGAGGTTTTTACTTATTTGTTGAGAATAGTGTGAAGAGTCTTTGACTGTTTCGGTTTAATCTTCCTT
The DNA here is from genome assembly GCA_026686955.1 of Epinephelus cyanopodus. Lineage (NCBI taxonomy): Eukaryota > Metazoa > Chordata > Actinopteri > Perciformes > Serranidae > Epinephelus > Epinephelus cyanopodus. The sequence continues at coordinate 15,627,724 of CM048919.1, forward strand.
TACATTATCAATCTTTTTGCTAGTCAAAATATACAGCAAACCTTTTAAGCCATCTTTTCGTGTGTTTCATTCTCAAGTATTTGATCTTTTTACCTCAGTCTTATAACAATGCATGGAATCAGTGTTTGCCTTCTGGATAACACCACTTGAGTGTTAAATCCCAAACCTTAAAACCTGAAACTAAATCAGTACCATTATGAGATAATAAGCCAGATCTCTGTTTCAACTAATTGCCCCTGTGAAGCCAGGAGTCTTATTAAGTTAAATGTCAACTCTCTGAATGTTTTAACTCATCTTAAAATTGTTTGACTGAAAATCCAAATGGATTTGAATAATCTTTGCACAAATGATCCTGATGGGGATGTTACTGGTCGGAATCAAACAAGTTCTCCTCTGCTCTGATATGAAATATGATCAAAGCACTACAGCTATTAGTATGAGTACTGATAGGACGTCGATGAGGATAATTATAGCACAAACCCCTCTATGCTGTGTGTGCTGACTAAAGGTCAGTGGAGACAGCAAAAGTGTGTGTGACCCTGTCCATGTTTTTTTTGGTCAAACAAACATTGCAATTTCTCTTTCTGTCAAATCAACAAAGGCACCCTGTATGAATAGCTTTTATTTAGCTGGTGATTATTTACAGTTATGAAATGGAAACTGTGTCTCTAAAAAAGTTGCAAAGAGTGCAAAAAAAAGTAAACAAGGACTGTCCAAAGTGTAAAGTAAACAGACTGTTTGCATGTGATGTGTGTTGTTGACTCGTTCTCCTTTGAGACCATGACCTGTTTCACATTTTATCAAACACAGTCCACCAGTAATGAGCAACTCAAGGGCTACTTTTTATCTTGTAGAGGTGTAGTAACAGTATTTACTTATTTTCTACTCTTAATACCGAATAAATGCATCCAAGGAGCACCTTGTAGAAACCAATTTAAGTTTTGACTTCATTAAGACTTTCAGTTTAGATATGTGATCAATCATTGTTGACACATGACTGGAGGAGTTCAAGTTCAATATTCAAATGTAAAAATAGACTGCTGGCCAAAAGAACACAACCTAAAGGGTCGTGCCGACCTTACCGTAGCAGCAGCTAGAAGTCACCAAATGAAGACAGTTCAAGTTCAAGTGTAAGAATAGGCCACTGTCAGATTGAACACCGACATGGACAAAGGACACAGAGTCAGAAGGGCATAAAGACTGACAGACAAGTGTCAAAATCAAGATCAGGTCAGTCTGTAAGCTGGAATACACTAGTAATATTTACACAGATCCAGAAACAGAATTCAGAGATCAAGCAGATCTAGCAGAGGTGCAGGAGTGGTAAAAGTGGCAAAGCCATAATTTAAAAATACTCTGCTACACATAAAAATCCTGCTTTACAAACCTCACCAAAGTAAAAGTGCTCTTAACACCCCAAAATGGGCTCCGTCAGTGGTATTTTATTATTATTACTATTACTATTATTATTATTATTATTATTATTATTATTATTATATAGTAGTAGTAGTAGTAGTAGTAGTAGTAGTAGTATCATTATTAATAATAATGCAAGCAGCATTTAAACATTGTAGCAAACTAAGGTAGAGCTAATTTTAGTCAATTTATAGTCTGCCGTGTGACTGTGTTTTTTATAGGATCATTATAGGTTTTTTAAACCCTATCTGTGAAGAAACTCCTAACTACAGCTGTCAGATCAATGTAGTGGAGCATAAAGTACACCCCTGGAGTAAATGTACTTAGCTACTGTACATAATTGCAAAAGAAGCAATGTGTTAAAATATATATGCTCACTGCCTTACTAACAGTTGGCCCACACAAGTACCAACACTTCACGTATACTATGACTACCTGTAGTATCACTGGACTGAGACCCCAAATTCGGTCACCAAAGATCAGATGGTTTAAATCCTATTGCAACGCCTCATATGTCCAACATGGCTGCCTCCTGTAAACTATTAAGGTTCAGAAGTGCTACTTGTGGCAGAGAGATGGTTAAAGCACCAAGCTGACCTTTCTACAATACAGTCATTGCAGACTTTTGCCCTTTCAAAACAAATCATTGAACTAGCAATATAGGGTGTGAAGTTTTATATTTTTCACACCTATGACCAGACTTACAGTGTAGACTTGAAAATACAAACAGTTAACTCGTGAGGGCAGATCCCTGAAGCTGCCTTAACAATGCAAGTCCAAATAGCTGATTTCACAGACAGGCAGAAAGGCAGACAAAAAGAGGCAAACAAACATAAAGATACAGAGATAGAGAGAGCAAGACAAGCTCTATCTCACACTATCTATCAAAATATTAGCCAGACTCGTCTGAAACTTGACTAGAAAACAAATAAAATTGGCAAAAACCCATGCTGTGCACAGTGTACTCACTCATGGTGCCTGAAGCCCGACAACCACCAACTCTCCTGCCCTCCAATCACATTTTCCAGTGGACCAGGAGAGGGCAAGGTCGCAAGAAATAACACGGAGAGGAGAGAGAGAGAGAGAGAGAAAGCGTTGGGAGGGTGAGGGACAGGAAGAACAAGAGAGAGCGTGCTAAAAGTTTTGGAGGACGACACAGGGTGTAAGAGACAGAAAGACAGGAAAAGAGGGAGGGAGGAGTGAAGAGGAGAGGAGACCAGAGCCAAACTGGTTCGTCATGCCTGACATGCCAATGACGATATCCACATGGACCGCCCTGCGGCTTTCTCTGCCCCCTCTCTCTCTCTCTCTTCCTCTGACAGCCAACAAAACCAGCTGGACTCTTCCTTCGAGTTGTACTAACAACACTCTCTCTCTCTCTCTTCCTATCCTGCCTCAGTTCAAACACACTGCAGCTAACGGCAAGCCTGAAGCTGTTCTTGTTGTTTTACCATTTGTCAACATTTAACTCTTGAATGGGGAGACATAGACCTGATGAAAGATACTATGTGCTGAGTGCGAAATCATTCTTAACTGCCAGAGCAACAGGTTTAGCATGAAGCAGATTTAGGTTCGTTCAGCAGTAATCATGGCGTGTACAACACGAGCAAAGCTGCAGCAGAACAACTGCCAAAACCCCACTCAGTGTGTTTTACATGTAATCCTACAGATGCCAGTGTGTTTGGCACTGAATGGCACCTGATATGAGTACATTTGTTTTTAAGCTTGTGTATAAATGTCTTGACTAATAGCTAAACTAATCCGTCTCTAATTACTAGTTACAACACTTCCCGTTTTGAGTGGTTAGGGTGCTTCAAAAGTAGTTTACACATAAAAAGTAGAACAAAAAAAATCAATGATCAAAAGGTTTTAATTCAGAAGTGTTTATATCAATTTTTGGAAACTACTCTGAATGGGAGAGAGACAGCATGACTTCAGCATGACTGGGGGACATGCAGCAAAGGGCCACAGGCTGGAGTCGAACCCCGGCCGCTGCGGCAACAGCCCTGCACATGGGGCACCCGCTCCATCCACCAAGCCACCGACGCCCCAACTACAGACCATCTTGCAATGGGATCAAACTGGCCACAATACAGTAATCTGCAAGTTAAAATAAATGTGGGTCCGGGACATAAAGTGGGGTGGCCAATGACCCCTTCCCTACTTCCTACCCAACTACTTCCAGCCCCTATCCTCGGACACACTCCCATCTTCAAAGTAAACCTTCATTTTGATGTCAGCTACACACTATCAACACAATACTGTATCTTGCATGGTTGTGACACTGCTGTGTTGACAAAATCTGTACAGAGACAAACAGATATATAAACTTGGCAAAATACTTGAGCTATGATTGGTGTCACCTGGACCACATTTCCCCATGACTGTTCACACACACACACACACACACACACACACACACACACACACACACACACACACACACACACACACACACACACACACACACACACACACACACACACACACACACACACACGATGAAAACAATACCAGCTGTTGTGAAATTGTTGCGTATGGTAAAGATCATATTTTGGACACAGCACTGTATGAGCAGGTCCATGCTGCTTTTGAGACTCTCAGTGCACCTCTCATGACAAACGTAAATAAAAACAATGGCCAAACTGTAAACTATAATCCTTTAATACTTAGAACCAGTTTCCTCCTTTGGACCCATTGCACCAAATACTTCAGTGCGGTTCTCATGGAGCTGTAGCACAACCCTGTCCAGAATTAGACTGGGCAACAGTTGAAAGCTGCCGCCGGTCACAGAGGGTAAGCACATGAACTACAGGAGAGTACGTCAAGGTGGTCAGATATCACTGGCAGCCTACAAGAGCTACGTGCGTGAAGCTGTACTAAGGTGCTAAAATGTCTGACTCCAGTATGTGTGTGTGTCGTTCTTGTATATGATATTAGCTTATTCAAAAACAATAACCACTTATCCTTGAGTCAGAGTAGATGTTCAGTTCTATTGCAGCTGTAGTTTTCAACTATAATCAATCAATCAAACTTTATTGCAGACTCCAACATCCAAATAGACATACAATCACATACAGTACATAAAACAAAAATACAGTGGAAAGGCGTTATATCACATAATATTAAAAAAGTACTTGTGCATATTCAGTAAAAAGGCATCTAATAAATAAAAGCAGCAAAAAATGCAATTTAAAAAGTGCTTATACACATTTTATAAAAGGCACAAATACCAGTGTTTCCACATATAGGATTGGTATCTAACAGAACTACACCTTAGATTGGTCATCTGTATAATAAGATTATTCTGGGACCCCTGCAGTCTACATATAAACTTAAACACCAGTCTTCTCAGGGTGGCCTGGAAGGTGTTTATCCCTAAATCACAAAAATAATAAATCTGACCACCATTTCAAAGATAACTCAACTTTAAAGAGAATGACAAATACCAAGTGATTATCTCCAACCTGGAGACAACGAGACAGGAAATCCAGGTGATTTGGTTTCATCCAATTGGGGAATCAATAACTCTAAACTGCCTGTAGCTGTGAATAGTAATCTATCTGTATGTGTTAGCCCTGTGATAAACTGATGACCTCTCCAGAGTGCATCCTGCCCCTTGCTCAGCGTATACTGAGGTAGGCTCCAGCGCTGTAAGAAAATGCTAGAGGATAAGCTGGTTTGCAAACTCAATACATGGATGAAGCTCCAGATTTCTTAATGCCTAGCTCTGTAGCTGTTGCAGGGTAGAGGATGAAGGGTGTGCAAATAATACAAGGAACCTAGGACATGGTCAAGGGTGGGACAGTGTGTGCTATAGGAAGCTACAGGAGAGGCCTTCTCCTGTTCTTTGTGTGTGTAAGAAACTGCCATAGGTCAACAATTACAAAACAAACCTGCAGAGATAGCGTACATATGATTTCAGGATTTTATGATGTTGCAAGATATGGTTTGGTGTTGGTTTTGACAATCAAGAGTGGACAAAGATTTAAGTGAATCTGACCGATTGACCTCCTCCAAAAAATGATACAAAATCACTTCAACATTCAAATTTTCTGCATATTTGTGTAAGCTGGTGTTTGTGATTGGTTATTATTTAAAATACAGGAGTAACACACTCCAAGTAACACAACCAAGCACTGATCACTGGAAGTTGATTTGATTATAGAAAATAAGTGTCTCACACTCTGCCTCCATGTACATTTCTTTTTTTTTGATGATGTTTCGGTCTTTGGGTCCTCTTGAAGATCAGCAATCAACAATCAACAAAATTGACTGTTGCTCTTGAAGAAGGCCCTAAGGCCAAAGCATCATCTAAATAAAAGAAGAGAGTGTGACTTTTGTTTTCAAGCGATTTTCAAGCAGAACATGTGGGGAGGGGTCATTATAAATATAAACTAATGGAATATAAGAGAGAGATAGTTTTATTGGAGGGATTTATGATATCTTATGAGTCGAGCTTACCAATAAAAGTAACATAACATATTTTTGTATGACAATACAAGAGGAGAGTAAATGTTTAAAATGGAATATAACTGGCTGGAAAAATTGCAATAAAATGCTTCTGTTGTGTAACATAAGATACAAGAGCTGTAAACAATCAAGTACTGTAAGGAGGCGCGGACATGACAGGACATGTGGCTGTATCAGATATGTAAACACGCAGCGTCACATGTCAACAACACCCCTTTCATAAGGCTGAAAAATGAGCCCGAGTAACAAAGAAAGAAAACAAGCAAGAACTGTGCACCTCCTTGTCTGTGTTTGGCAAAATCAATCTGGCTTCATTTTTCACAAACTCTGTCACAAAAATCAATGTTTTCAATCATATATTCAGATGCAAAGGATCAACCAGTAAATAACAATTATATATATATATATAAAATATTATTATTATGCAGCAGGACACAATTGTTTCTGCAATAATCAAACTAATGCAGCCAGTTCAGCCCGTTCTGCCAAGTAAGGAGCAAGCCAGTCTCCTTGCTGTCGGTTCTACATTAGATGATTCAGACCTTTTATGTACAAAAAACACTGTATCCATGGCAACACTGTCAGATGTGGCACACATCTGACGAACCCCAAGTTCAAAATCCTACAAAATGACAACACTCGCAGACTGCCTGCAATAGCTCACAGAAGCCATTTTCTCCACCCATCACTGGGTCAACACAGGTTCACTCCCATGCTACCTGGCTCCTGTCTGTCTGTGTGTGTATGTGCGTGTGATAATGCAAACAGTGAGCAGGAACCAAGCTCTGGTCTGAACATTACAGCACAATGGATGTTTTCACATGCCGTGATTTGATCAGAGTCAGGAAGCACACTCAGCACTTTGGATTCTACTCCGTTTGACCACTTACGTAACTTTGCCTCTGTCTCACTCAAAGTCCTCTGTCCTCTGTCTGCCTGGTTGCTCCTGATCGCTCCCTCCTCACCAAGCACCCCATAATTTCCCAGTTACTCAACTCTTTACATCACTGCTGGCTGGTAACCACGGAGAATTAACCTCACGCTCAGGAACTGCCCCATGGCAATGAGCTGCTCTATTCAGCTCTTTGTGTTCATTCATCCTCTAGACTTAGTGAAATTACACACACACACACACACACACACACACACACACACACACACACACACACACACACAAACTTTCTCTCGGCGAGGAAGTATTCAACTAGTAATTTAGGCAGGAAGATGTGACAGACAGAGAAGGATGAGAGAGAGAGAGACAGAAGCAAATGAGACAAAAAAGAACTTTAAAAGCAACAGATAATAATGAATTTTTTTTTATAGTAATGCTAGATACCAGCAGATGGCAGCACTGACCTGACTTGCTCAACATCTCTGCCATTGAAAGACACATGATTACACTGATAACAGCCCAGCATGTCATCATTTCACCATCTGATTTTGCAAAAAAACAAGTGTTACACTGTTATTTGTTGCACTAACAGGTTGCCAGTCTGTTTCTGTTCAGTTTGTTTGACAAAGCTGAAATTCAGATGTGATTTTTTTTTCCTTTGACACAGTCAAATACAAATCTTTAGAGCTCAGAACGTTGAAACAGAATATTACATTAAAACAAAGATGAAAGATGAAAAATGTTAAGATTTGAAACAACAACCAGGAATTTAAATATCATTTCAGCACCAGAGAAAGAAAACAGTTCTTGAACTAGTTCTGCAATGTTATTCTTTTCCCAGATTTGCCAAAAGGCTCAATGGCTGGCGCAGTTTCATAGAACATGAAGATGCATTTGCAGTCACACACCATAAGCAAATGCCTTCTATCTGACAATATTCCACTGGATACTGGCTGTCATCAATTCAAGCATACCCAGAAAGTTCTGACAGGCCGAGTGCACCCAAACAGCACCCGAGCAGACACCAGCCTTATCTAGTGCCGTCTGCTGTGACCCGTCAACATTGCAGCTCCAGTTACACTGCACATGTGTCATACCCCATAGGTCCCATGGTGTCAAAGACTGTGTCCCAGCCTACATTTAACAGCCTTGGCATGCATTAGGAAGTAGCCATTACTGCACCGATCCAGTGACCATAAAAAAGTTAGTGCCCCCTTCCAGTGCAGTGACATCAAATCTTCAAGTTACACACAACATTCAGTAAATTGTGTTCTGTTGCTCAAAATAAAGCTAAAATCAACCATAGCATGATAGCACTGAAGCCCAGTGAGGTTCCCTACTACTATTAGTAGTAAGTAAGCAGCAACCACCACAGCTGAGAGGTGAAGCGAATACATAAGCATATACAGTATTAAGATGCAGTTCTGCTTCCAAGATGTCTCCCGCTGATACCCCGGTTCTTGAACCAGTTCCTTTCAAGAGTCTTGGATCCTTAGTTCTATCGAGCAAACCAGCCTGCGTTTCCACCAGCTTTGAGCAGAACCATTATATTCAAGGAGAAGTAATCAACAGAGGGCACAACAGAAGTGAACAGCAGTAGGAAAATGGCAGATCGCAAAATAAGCTGTGAGCATTTGTTACAGTTTTGTTAAGTTTGGCCAAAAAAAAAAAAAAATAGCCTGGACCAACTATTAATGAGATCACTGCTGCTCCTTTCTTTCCATTTTCTCACTTGACTTCTCCACTGTTGCCTTCTTCATCCTCCCTTCCCAATCAGTAGAATATGAAACACCCACTGATGTTGTTACAGTTCACACTTCAGGTGAAGAAAAATCTACTATTTTTTGGTGCCAGCTAAGTCCCAACTTTCTGGGTTCGGACCCATTTTATTTTTGGTTGATATACTCTGAATGGTTCAAAATTAAATGTGGAAACTGGAACTGAACCCGTTGCAAGTTGGTGCAAAAGAAGTATGAGTGAAATCAGTAAACCAAGACACTGTACGCAGTAGGGGTCGAGTTCCAACTCTGTGAGATTAGCGTGTGTGAAAACCGTTGCTGTGGTTGGGCTAAACGTCAATGATGTCTCCAACCTGGAGACAACGAGACAGGAAATCCAGGTGATCTGGTTTCACCCAATTGGGGAATCAATAACTTTAAACTGCCTGTAGCTGTGAATAGTAATCTATCTGTATGTGTTAGCCCTGTGATAAACTGATGACCTCTCCAGAGTGTATCCTGCCCCTTGCTCAGCGTATACTGAGGTAGGCTCCAGCGCTGTAGGAAAATGCTAGAGGATAAGCTGGTTTGCAAACTCAATACATGGATGAAGCTCCAGATTTCTTAATGCCTAGCTCTGTAGCTGTTGCAGGGTAGAGGATGAAGGGTGTGCAAATAATACAAGGACCCTAGGACATGGTCAAGGGTGGGACGGTGTGTGCTATAGGAAGCTACAGGAGAGGCCTTTTCCTGTTCTTTGTGTGTGTAAGAAACTGCCATAGTCTCAATCACTGCTCAGCTGACTCTATAGTCTAGTGCTGTACAAGTGCTTGGCAAACCCTATGGCCTTGTTGAAGTGGCTTTTGGCCAGGTTGTATCAAGCTTCCTTTCCCTTCCTCTGGGCCCCATTTTCTTACTGTCCCTCAGGGTCCTAAGCTCCCTGTTAAACAGTGACTTAGTGCTGCTGCATTTAACAGTTGTCTTTAGAAGTTTCCTCACAAGAGACACAAGATGGTGTGCTGGACTTATCAGTAAGTGTCATGGCCATTTCTGGGACAATCTAGACTGCTGAGAGATTAGGACTGCGGGAAAAAAATGAGAATCAATATCCATTAATCTTTTATCACTTCAGTTGTTACAAGCGTCTGCCAGATACTTGGTCCAGACAGGCTCATGCAGACTGCAAAGAGACAGAAGATTTGCCACAGCACAGCTAAACTGTGACCACTGGAGACGAGACATTAGTGTCCCTCATCTCCCTCGGAGAGTAGGATGAGAGAAAAAGAGAGGAGGAGATGAGTGAAAGAGTTGATAGAGAGAGTCCACTGGGAGCTCCTCTCACATGCTGGCTTATACACAGAGCTGAAGTCCCCTGGAGCTGCTTTATTGACAGGATGTGACATTAGAAAAGGGTCACACAGAGGGACAGTTTCTCACAGCTCCACATGCCTCACTCTTACCATCATACGCCATCTTTGTCAGACCACAATATTCCTCCCAGCTTATTTCAAAACCATCAGGGATGGTGGGTTTTATTAGTGTACTTTAATTGGATTAAATTCTGATGAAGAAAGTCTTTGATACATATGTTTTATTGAGTCAGACAATGCAACCAGATGGAAGCATTTTTGACAGTTATCTAGTCATCTTGTGCTGACTCAACCCTGCCAAATGGATTCCAGTAAATTTTGTCTACCTATGGTTATAACGTATGCATGCAACATTACCGGTAATGGTCTCTGCATCTCTGTAGGTGGCTGTGAACTCCTGGAGTGCAGCCGGCAGACTCCCTTCACTGACATACTCCTCCTCTTCCTCCTCTTCACCGGCAAATCGAAGCCCTGGGTAATGAAGTCGCACTGTGTGTTTGGAAGACTTTTTAGGGGGCGGGGCAGAGGAGCAGGAACAGGTGTGGGGAGGCGAAGTCTTCGGGTCCAGCTTGGCGCTGAGTGGTTACCGATTTAAAACACGACCAGCCATGGACAAAACTTGGACTTGCCAAAAGAGGAATGGGACAAAACCAAATTAGATTTGTCTCAAGTGCATTATTGGACTGGAGCAGATAAGACTGGTCAGGATGTCTCGAGCACAGGACAGGCGGGAGTCGGAGAACCAGAGCGACACACGAGGATGTACAGAGGTTATTCACTGCATCTGGAAGAGGAAGAGGAGAGACAGCAAAAGATAAAAGAAGACTTAGTTTGCAAAGTCTGTAAAGCGTAAAAATAAAACACAATGTAACATTAGGTTAATATGTGCAAACATGTTCCTGTCTAATAACAGAACAGAAACAGCAGGATTTAAGTGAAACAACCCTCTCTTTTTCGCACCCACACCAGGCCCTGCAGTAGTATTTATAGACATGGTGTCACACTCATCTGCGTGACGGCTTCATAAACAGAATGCAAGCTAAAGCATAGATAATTATAGACACAACTTCACTTTACCCTTAGTTATAAGTCTATTACTGCAGGTGTATAATCTAACACAATCCAACACAACAGCCTTGCATCTGTTGTGTTGTCTCTTTGAGAAGTTTCGATGTTTCGATGTTCTGTAGTTGTGATATTTGATCTGATTGTGTTAGACCTAGCAGTTTTTCTGTCAATCAGGGCTGCAACTAACAACAGTTTTGTCCGAAACCCAAAGATATTCAGTTTCTGGTGATATATGGCAAGCTTGGTCCTGGAGACTGTTTGGCATTTTTCCACAATTTTTTGCTTAAAAAAAGATTGAAACAATCAATTATTCACAGTTGCTGAATACTGTTTGAGTAATTAACTACACATTTCAGCTCTACTGTCAAACTTATACAGGGGGTCGACATAATATCAGAAAAACCTCTTAATATATCTGCAACCCTACCACTAACCACAGCCTCCAAATGACCACAGAACTGTATCAACACCTCTCTAACACACTAACGACCAAAACTGAATCTGAACTGAAACTGAAACATCACCTTCACAAAGATGACTTATTTAAATGTTGTTGTGAGGGGTTCCTAATAAGCTCTTCACTCAGAAAAGCACAGAGTGGATGCAATAAGAAGCCAGTGATTATAGTCAGCTAAAGCACATGAGCATCAAATGGATGCAGCAGATACAGTGAAGTGTACAGTATAGTGGTACAATATAGCTGTAAAAAAATCATATTAGTACACTGGTATAATGCACTTTAGTAACTAACCATTTTATAGTGAGACACCGCTATCAGTAAAATTAAGAACAACCAATAGTGTCAGTGTCAATAGGACGAAAAAACATGGCTGACAGGCTAAAACGTGGACAAAAGCACAACATGATAACATTGCGCAGCACTGAAGAGGAACTTGGCTAAGTTTCTATTAATAGTCAACTCTTGAAACACACACACACACACACACACACACACACACACACACACACACACACACACACACACACACACACACACACCCCAAGACAAGCTGCTTGCTTGATATGTACAGCTGGACTCTCCTCTCTGCCATCATTAAAAACACAGCTGTGGTTTTCCTGTTTCTCTACTTCCTATGTACCATCTTTCTGTCTCCTGTTTTTATCTACTGTACACTCATCTGTCCTTTTACACCCAGGCCTCCTCTCAGACATATTGAGTCAGGTCCTGGTGCCTTGTGGGAAGTATAATTTAGGTCACAGTTTCCATTATTTAGGAGTGAAGGACCTCCAAACACTGTTGCTAATGACGACAAACCATACAGTCACAGCAGAACATATGACAGGCTGCAATGACATGTTTCTTCTACAGAGTCTTTGTGATGACTGAAACAAAAGTCCCATGGTGGATACTGGGCTGGAAAAGTTAGAAACAGGATTTCTATGGATTTGAAAATCTAATCTGAAGACCCAAACCTAATTCAGATTCACAGAAGGTGACTGATAAAGAAGAAAGTCTTTAAAGGTCTTTATAACAGAAACACTTCAAAGCCAGTGCCCTGAATCAATGATGTCATTACAATTACAGTAATGCTGACCAAATAACACTGTGTTTTTCCAAACTTAAGTTCAGCAGTACCAGGATCAACAGCACCAGGATCTTATATATTGTGCCCACAACATTCCCACCGTTTACTGTCCTACAGCAAGGCTTACAATAACAGGATTGGGTTGAGTTTAAAGGAAGTGGAAGATTTCAATGGGCTGACTGAGCCGCTGCTCAAGAACAACAGTAACTGTTATCACCCTCTTGGGGACAAGGTGTGGTTTTCCACTTTGATCCTGTTTATTTTCTTGAAATTCCAATTTGAAACATTTTTCCCTATATTGCTTCAGTGAATGTTCGTGTTTACAATACGTTGGGTTCGCCCTGCCTTTCAATTTGTTTTGTTCCTTGGTCCAAAGAGGCAGATGGCAGAGGCAGATCCTGACCAATGCAACATATTTCTGAACTGGGTTAGTGCACGGCGATACATATCTTAACACAGACTACATATGGCAGGTGATGTAATGAGTGGGAAGAGCCACTTACAACCACAGGATCTGGGTTCAAGCCCCTGCATTAGCAAGTTTCATGACTGATTCTTATAGAAAATTACAGTGATGGACAGTGATGTGCAGTAGCTGTCACACAACATGAATATGGGTACTAAGGGTACATTTAGCTTCCATCTGCTTAACATTATTTCAGTTACTGGCTCTGGTGTCATAGTTTTTTTTGTTTTTTTTTTTAGACAAAACTAGGCCTATGCATCAGAAAGAAAGGTAGCCTAAGCATTAGTTACAGTCCCAGTTGCTCTTAATGACCCCACAAAATACCAAGTCTGTTGTGTAGTCCAGGGTCTCTGAGGAGATTCTCAAACAATGATGTATGTATCCCTCCCACGGATGATTTCTCAATGCACTGTTAATCAGTTACTCCTTTCAACTCTGACAATGTGGACATTACAACACAGACCACAGACATTCAGTTTGACCTCCTAAATGGAAACCAGTGCTGCACCACCCAAACCTCTGTCAGCAACAGCACTTCAAACTCTTTCCATCCAAAACTGACATCAGCCCTAAGAAGACTGAGTCAAGCCCAGCTCACTGTTTTGGTGCTTCAACTTGATCTCCTAAAGACCATAAGATCGTAAGACCCTATCATCTCTTAAATGTAGACACACAAACAGTTTACATCAAGCACCTAAAGCAGGCCAATATCCATTTTAAAACTCTACAGTGTATTTTGAATGGATTTCCAGGGCCATAGGGCCAAATCCACTTAAGTGAGGTCTAACTGATAATACAAACTCGTCATGCAACAATTGATGCATGATGCATGCACAGAATAAAAGATATCACACCTCACCGTGCAGAGATATTCAAGCCCAACCTGATCACATCATCACATCGACATCCTGTCAACACACGTTTTAATGTATGTGAACCCTACAGCAGTAATCACAACAGTGTGCCTGATGTTCTGTGACAGATGTGATAGCATGTAAACTCACAATAATACAAAGGTGTTTGTGTGTTCTCCTCTTTCCATCCTGACATGCATACCATATATGGATACACTGAGCTACAGTCAATCCTCAGTGATACATTATTTAATAAGAAATGAAAGCCATTTAATGTAACAATATAAATTAACAGTTTAATGTAGCGTAGTTTAACAGTGTAAAGAAAGGCTGTTACAGCTGCGTCGCGAGATTAGTTTAGTTTACCAGGATTAAGATTAATCTTGCGTTGACTGATCCTCACAAAAAAAGTTTAGTCGAGTTTCAAATGTATCTACTATCTGTTGATCAAGACACAACAGCCACAGCTAGGCTGGTTTACACTGTAGCCTACACTAAAAAAAAAAAAAAAAAAAAAAAATTATATATATATATATATGTATAGAGTGATGATTATGCATGCTGTGTATATTTTATATCGAATAAAACAGTTATCAATTAAGTAATCAATCAGTCTTAAGAGCCATAGAGTGAAAAAATAATGGACAAAGCTACGGTGAGGTCACCTATTGGTTTGTGGAAGCCTGGAATTCGGCATTCCTGCCATCACCATCTTGTTTTTTTGAGCCAAAAGTAACCAAATTTGGGTGAGAGAGTGGCACTCTGGAGGAGCGAGGGGTGGACCTGACTGAGAAGCTGAGGACAGTATTGGGCAGCCTCAAGTGGCTATTCAGTGAACAAAGGTTTTTGGCACTTTCATGTTTGCTTCATATTTGAGCCCCAGAGGTTGGCGCTTGTTGAGAACACACCCTGCTGCACCTTTTCAGTTCGTCCATAGTTGAATGTCTATTAATCCACAGTATGTTTTACAGTCTTTAGCAGTCTATCCTGAAGTATGAGTCGGCGCAGGACAACTAATTATGGGTATCCACTTATTAATCAGCCTATGAGCTAACCTTTTGTAGTCAGCTTGCCTAAAAGTTTTGAAACATTGTCTGATGCTGGGTGCTATTGCGGCCAATACATCAATGCACAAAACATGCCTGTGCTGTGCAGCACTATTCAGAAGCTGAGTGCTGGGGTTTGTCCTTGCCAGAGGGGATTTCCTTACTCTCAACAGCTGATAATTTAGAAGCACTTTGACTTGGAGCAGAGTTGTTCAACATGTGTGTGTGCGTGTGTGTGTGTGTCCGTCCTGACTAATGGACTATAGTAGAGACATGCTGGTGGATAACTGTTTCCAGTGGTCATCTTTCTGTGAGGAAGAGTGTATCCACATGCAGTGACTGCCTGGCTTTCAGGTCAAACACAGGAAACACTGTGTATACCATAAACAACTTCCTCCGAATGTTCTTTGCTGTTAAACACTCAGTAGGATTCGTGCCAGAGACAGCTCTCAAAACAGCTTCAATACATGTTATAGACACTGTATTTCCATCTGCATTGTGAAACAGGTTACGGCCTCAGCGACAGATGGGATCCATACTCCTGTTCAGTTGTTAGAAATCTATATTGGCTCTAAACATGTAAACACTGGCTTCGTGACATCACCATGGTGAGAAGATCAACACAAAAATCTCCCGCCATAAAATCACCTGTTATTAGAAGCTGAAAGAGATCAGGAGAGTAAACATCGGTTGCAAAACTGCAATGTCATCATTACCCTGTGTACACAAATATAATTACACAGTAGCCATGTATAAAAGCACAAAGGCTCAGGTGCTGCTGGATAAAATGTTTTAAGTGGAGAAGATTTTGTTCTCAGCCTGAACCTTATAGGTCACAATGACCTGATGAGTTCAGCCCGGGCTCAGATTTCTCTTAAACTCCCTCTGGCATGACTGAGTTGAGTTTCATTTAATCCTCCATTCTTTTCTCTTTCCATGTGAAAGCCCCTCAGTCTTTGCAGCACCTTTTGTCAGGGTGCCCTACTGTAGGTTTAAGATATTAACACGGCAAAATATTGATGAAAATGTATATAAAAAAATTCTCCAGTAGTATCATAGGGTTTGCATGACCCTGCAGCGTCAGTGTTTGTTATAAAATGTAACTCGCAGTCAACAGTACCAGTTAAATATGATCACATAACTGTTTTGTGGATATAAGAATGTGAACAGACATTACAACATCCAACAAATCATTGGAGTACAGCTGTAAATGAAGGTCAGTTCAGGCTGCAGAGCTTCCTGTCGGTTTCTTTATGATCAATGGATCCAATCAATATTCCTCTGTTTGACCAGGGATACAATCAATATCGATCAATATTTTTACTCACAAGCAAACAAAGATTCATCAGAGATGGATCTCACAAAAGAAACTGGTAATACAGAGCTGATAATAGGCTATAGAAAAACCTTGCTGTGACAGAGACCTAGATGCTTGGTGGGTTTTTTGGTGACGTTATGCATCACTATACTCAGAGACTCTTTATCTGATGACATAGTTTCTCTCGATGGCATTGCTCTGGCCTCTAGCACTACCATAAGAAACCTCGGAGTAACATTTGATCAAGATTTGTCTTTTAATTCTCATTTAAAACAAACCTCACGGACTCTCTCTCTCTCTTTTTTACATGTCACTTTCCCAGTAATTCATTGATCAGAACTCTTGACCCTTCAAAATAAATGAAGGCCAGACACAACCAGCACTGATAAACTAGGGCAAAAAGAACAATTTTCAAGAAAGTTTTATCATTGTAAACAAGAAGTACTGGTGTATCTCGTACAAAGTGAACTGCTTAGCTTAACTTGAACAAAAAAAGACCTGCTCTGTCCTGTCAGGCCGATTGCGTCACTAAAGCATGTTTGAATTCTGATCTCAGTGATGTGATTTGTTGACGGTGAGCAGAGTAGGGTTTAAAGAAAAGGAACAGGCATACAAGAGAAAATCTCTTCGGTCCCTTGTAGCGCTGTGCAGTTTCAGCAGTGTGTGAAAAATCATAACCATGATTTTGGTCAATATTGAGTTCACAATTATTTAACATGATTACTCATTGGCTTTGGAAACATCATGCATTTATTGAACTTTAAAAAAAATGGTGGATTTTCTTGAACTTTAATTATAATTCAACAGGTTTGAGGTGAGACAAAACTCGTCACAGTTGCGAGTAAGTTTGGGCTTCCAGGGACAGGTGAAAGAACACCGCTGTAAAGGAAAGGGGTGTGCTGGATTTCTAACACAAGACAAAACAAGAGCATCATTGCAAAATGGAATGTGGCTCAATGATTGTTTTATCTCAATTATCTTGTTTTCATAATCGTTTGAAGCAAAATTGTCACTGAAAATCAAATTTAAATTGCCCAGCCCATAGAATGCCTAATCAGTGCATCTGACAGATCACATGGCAGCAAGTTATCTGTTTTCCAACAAACTAAGATCAAGCCAGATTTTTGTTTGACAAAAGAGATCTGATGACATAACTCCCAGAGACACACACAGTCTCACTTCAAGTGTCCTCACAGGAAGGAGAGACAAAGAGGAAGACAAAAGAGAGAAGTTAATGGGAGATTAGAAGAAGGAAGCTGCTGGTGGATTTTAAAATCCAACAAGTCACACGATCAGTTGAAGGAAGTTGAGACATCCTTTCCGAAATCCTATAAATCCCTTCATGTAATGTCAAGACACCTCCTGGCTGGAGAGTGTTGTGTTCTTTGTTCCTTAGGAGCAAAGTAAAGTGGAAAAGACTTGATGGATGTTCATGACCTGTTTGAAAGCTTTGCTGGGTAGACGGTCCCTGCTTTCATGTTACTCTGAGCAGAGAGGAAGAAATCAGATTCAGGAAGAAGACAGATGAGACGGAGGGTCAAGGAAGGGTGAAATAAAACAGTAGAGTGGTGGAGGGCCTGATGGTGGAGGGAAGAAAGATGTGAAAGAGGAGAGAGTGATAGAGGGATGGAGGAATAAAGGTAATGTAAAATAAGAGGAGCTGTTATTCTGCAAGACAACAGGAAGACAAAGAGAAAAGCCAAAAAACACAGCAGAGGGCACAGACACTCTTTACGGCTCAGAAAGCCTTACAAGGCGTTCTGCTGTATGTCTAATCCTGTTGGAAACGAACAAAATTGGCAAAGCAGAGGAGTCTTGCTAAATCTCTGAGCCTTCAGCCCTGTCAGGTTGATTTTATCAAACATGCAGCAGGTACAGTGTAAACAAGACCTGGGTTAAAGTTCCTATTGTTTTGTTTTGTCCTTACGTATTACATAAACATGATTTCCCACATGTGGAAGAGAAAGACAGACATAACAAAACTTCTGGCAATCACATTTAAGTGATACCTTGCCAATTTTCAACCAGCCTTGTATCTTAGCAATGTGTGTAGGATGTGTACATGAACTGTTAAACATCCCTCCATCTTGCCAGCGCCCAGATTTCCCTGCTCATCTTTCACCTCAAACACATCGTCTGGTGGATTTTTACTGGCTTTAGGGCTGTTGCTCGAACTACAGGTTTACTGCTGCATTGGGACAAAAGAGAAAAGGAGAGGGAGCCAACCCTCTTCAGACTCAGGACTTTCACCCGTAGTGTGCTGTTTGTGTCCCGTGTGAAACCAAAAGTCAATCCAATTATTTTAATAACTGAGCTGTGTGCTAGTATGTTTAGCATACTATGTTAGTGACATGACATTATCTTGGTAAGAAACATAGTTATTTTAAGTCATGTTTTTTTGCCTGAACTTAAGAGAGTAAACCTAAAGACTAATGTTCTAACTTTATTTAGAAAAGAGACTGTGTGAATTTAACGAGCAGAAACTTTACATTTCTTGTGAAAACTGAAGTTTATTTGAAAATGCACAATGCAGGTAATGAACGTAATTGGACACGCCATCCCTGTCACAGGAGGGGAACCTAAAGGGTCCTAGTTTGGTGCCGAGGGGCACTGACCAAGCGTCAGTATTTGACAAGTTGGGAGTGAGAATGTGTTGCAAACTCAAACCAACTTCAGATCAAACGGTAAAACAAGACAGCGCTGATCAAACATAAACCAAGATTCTACTACTGCATTTTCTATTTAATGGCCCTAAATGACAACTACTGATCGACTAGGAAACTCCTTAGTCGGGGGCAGTCCTAATCTATTTCTTGTCTAAGATCTTCTCAGAAAAATATTTAGCCTACTACTTAACTGTATCAACTTATCATTTGATACCAGCCCATCGCCATATTGTTTTCAGATGCTAAAGTTGCATTACATCATCCACCATTGTAAGTGTTTATTGGTTTGGTGTGGCGCAGTGCATTCTGGTAGTTGTAAGTTTTCTACCTCTTGAGCAAAAGCAAATGCCAGAGCCCTTTCTCTGTTTTTTCCCCCTGGTCATTTAGCATCAACTTCAAAAAAATTTGCATCTTTTTTTCTGCACAGACAGCTGAGTTTTATGAAAAGAACATCTTTCTTTACATAGGCTGCCTGAAATACAATCCAAAAGTTTCAAAGCAACTGCAGTGCTGTATGTAAATCGTCGGGTACAGTCACATCTGTCATTCCTTGTTAATTAAAGACATTAAAGTTTGTTTATAAGTGCAAGTCTGACAGTGACACACTTCAGCATGATTCATTATAACCTCCTCCAGTCTGAACAGTGTGCTTCACACACAACTGCATTTCATCGTTCAGTGAACTGTAACGCTGACACTAAAAATAACTCATCCTGTTTACAAATTTACAGGCTTTATTTTGTTTTTAAATAGTTTAATTGCATCCAAATTACTACTAGATTTAACAGTAGCATGTTGTCCATAACACTAAATTGTTCTGTATCACATCATGCAGACTGAAGGATTGTTACTTTGAATGCAATTGTGGTGAAGTCTGTCTACTTTAATGATCCACATATTTTATTATCTTCCCCCTTCACCTGATTTTGTTTACAATTTATTCTGAGTTTACTGTGGCTAAACTACTTTTCTGGTGCTGTTATTGTTATTGCAGAAATAAATGGCAGTAATATCAGTATGGTGATATCAGTGTGCCGGGCCGGCATATCGGTCCAGTCCCCGTCAGTCATGATCAGCCAAACAACAGTCAGTCCCAAAGGCAGCCAGCTGATAAAATCCCCTCACTCCTCAAACAATGTTTATTGAACACACACATGCTGACTCAGACCCTCCGTCTTGCAGTTTGTATTGTGCTACATTTTTATTGTTTTTCCATCTGATATTTTTTTGTAATTTTTCGACTGAAACTGAGCGAGCCATAAATCCATAAAGCTACTCCACAGTGATAGTGCTCCGTAAAAGAGCTTTGAAGTTAATACTGAGGGCCATATAAAAAGCAACTTTTGACTTTTTCTGTCTTTTCAAGACATTTCTGCCAATACAGCCTCAGTCATCAGTCTGTAGCACACTTACATAAAAGCCCATGTGCAACATATTACTTACTGTCATAGGACATCATACCAGAATAAATACACGCAAATCTGAATATTATAAGTGATTTACCATATGTCCCAGGCTGTGTGTGTGTGTGTGTGTGTGTGTTTAGAGGGAGTCACAGAGGTCAAATAAGAACAAACGACCCCCCGCCCGCCCATCTGTCGGTCACTCTACAGTATCTGTATGACTCTCAAGCTATCTGTTCAGGTCCAGCTTGGCTGTGTGAACATTCTCAGAAGTCTGTGTGTCAACAGTGAGGCCTGCTGAGTGTCCGTGCAGAGACACGGGCCTTCCACAGATCATGTGCTGTTTGTTGGCAAAACTAGCTGGAACCTTATATAGCTCCTGGGGCCTGGCTGAGACACCCTCCTCCTCAGCAATAAAAAAAACCACTGACCCCTCCATAGCTTTCACACTGAACTCATGATCTTGTGTTGCAGCCCCTTTAACACAATCCACATCTCTGTTAAGTTTTACAGACCTTCTTTAACTGGCCTCAGGCTCATTAAGTTATCTCAGTTGTAACTGGTTTGTAATGGGAAATTAAATAAGCTAATTCTATTTCTATATTAGTTATAATAAAGAAAATCAATAACAGATAACGGGTTTAATTTGAATTCACAAAGTAATTGTATTTAATGACAAAAAAATCTCTCTAGCAGATGTGCAGTACATGAAAAGATGTAAATAAATAAATAAATATGAATGCATCACGGTGCACAGAGGTTGCTTTCTTTAGCTCTATGACGTTATTTATATGTTTAATATAGCAGGTTATGGTGATGGAGGGTATAATTGGAAAAGTACTGGCTTTTCAAAAGCTTTAAAAAGACAGAAGATGACTAATAACCCTGATGACCCTGACAAGGAGTATTAATAAACATATCACTTGACACTAAAGGCAAATGTTTGTTCACAGTTTCTCAGAAGTATAGGTGTGATAATTACCCAGGCTGCTTGTGGAGACTTCAGTCACTTTTAATGAGTGCAGGCAGGTTTACTCTGATAGGATTAGTCCTGGTTAAATCTGAAATCAATCTTATTAAACTTGCCCACAAGCTGTGACAAACTCACAAGGCTCAACATTTTCACTTCTGAGTGTGCAGGAAACACAGGAAACTCACCACATCAGACAAACATTAGATAAGTTACCACATAGGCAAAATCTATCACACAGCTGAGTAACACTAACTCGACAAGGAAACGACGTGAATTCACTGATGGAGTTCAAAATTAAAGTTATATAGCCTGATAGCGGTTGTCCTATCATGAGTAACCGCTGTCCAAGTGAAACCATGTGGTAGCCTGCTCTGCACCTGCTCCGTAAACTATCACCAAACTTTAAGTATGAGGCGTTCACGTTCTCACATAAGACTTCTTACCGTGTCAGGCTTCCTGTAGAGGCAGAGTAATTCCGTTTTCTGTGTTTGACGAGTAGCTGTCCGGTTCACTTCACACTCAGCGCTCCGCTCTCACAATGAGGCTGCTCCAAAATGCTACCATGCAGCCGGTGTTGTGTCACACCGTCGACGTGTGTATGTGTGTGTGTCCCCTCACATTAACCTGGCTGAGCCTAACCTCAGTCCTTACCACAGCCAGTCGTCTTCTGAGAAGCTAAACCTCACCCTAGCCGTACCCTAACCCCTAACCAGTTATCTCTGCTACGCCCAACCATAACCCTACCTAAAGCCCGACCACTCCACAGAGGGGGGCACCCCCACGGGAAACACACTCCCACACAACACCGGTGACGGAATATAAAGTCACAGTCAGCCGGAAAACACTGCAGGTGAACGGAGCATTCAAAAACATGTAACTGTGAGTAAGTCCAGTGTCTGTTCACCCGCCGTCAGCGGCTTTTTTGGCTTCTTTTGCAGAAGTGATGGAAACAAAAGCTGCTGAGTGGAGTTGTGGCAAAGTAGAAAAAAAATGCAGCTACATCCGGTATGAAGAATTTCAAAATAAAAAGCAGTAATGTTCTTTGTAATAGTTTGTAATAGTTAATGTACATATTAAGCTGGATAGACAAAATTGTGGCACATGAAATAGATATCTTAAAAGAAAGATGTAAACTTTCCTCTTGCCTAGGAAATATATACAAAGTGGGTGAAGTCAAATAATTCGGGACACTTTTTGGTAGATTACCAAGAAACCCACCTCAAATTCTGAAGACTAGCCTGCCATAAGTGCTATTTCTAGAACTTGTTAATGCATCTCTGCTATTCATAATAAAATCATTGCCAGTATTGTAAAATATTTATGAAATTGTGGACCTTCAAACGCATGAAGACCCCTAACTTCACTCTGATGACATGTTCAGGTAAAACTGATCCAGCGTCTAAGGCATATTTAGAGAGTCGTGTTTGTTTGTTTGTTTGTTTGTTTGTTTGTTTTTGGGGTTTTTTTTAAATCCATAAAAAAACATAAACACTAACACCAACTCAAAGCAACATCTGAAATATTTTCATTTTTGGCATTATCTGTGTTTATCATGTGTCGCTGTTGTTCTGCTCTCCATGCTGGCAGTCAGTAGTTGAAGTAGGAAACTGAAGCTTTGCTGGTCAGTTCTCCGGAGGTGAAGGGAAGATATGCTACCAAAAAACAAAACAGAGGTAAACAAACAAACGAAAAAAACAAAAGGTAATCTGGGGGTGTCTGAGTAGCAGGCGAGCACGATCACAACACAAAAAGGACTATCCTAATTTGTCACCAGTCATTAAAACAGCCTGCTTTTGAAAATCGTGGTGGTCATGACATTTATCTATTCACATACAGTTGTCAGAAAGATCAATGTAGCCTATTTCATGCTTTTATTCTGTAGAATAAATTGCGCTCACAGGAAATGGTACACTCAGCCTCTACAGTTAACTTTATAGGTTTTAAGTTGTGCGCAGTGAGAGGATCTGTATGTTCGCCTATTGTTCACTTTTCATTTTTATGCGATCAGTTGGGGCCCAACAGCAGACTTCTCCCTCTACCAAATCAACCAGGACTCTGTGCAGTCGATTAGCTTGCAATTTTGAAAATCTGCACACCGGTGGTGGAATGTAACTAAGTACATTTACTCAAATAGGCTGCTGTGTTTTAGTACAGTTATGAGGCACTTGAGTAATTCCATTATACTTTTATTACACTGCATTTTGAGGCAAATATCATACTCCACTACAATCGCTTTGCAGATTTAGATTATTAATACAAAATATTAAAAAAAACTAATAAATCATGATATATTATTATCAGCAAATCTACCCAGCAGTATATAAAATACCAGCAAGTAAAATTGGCCCCACCATTACCAGCTGCAACAACAAAGTGATGTGCATTGCCCAGATGTTTGTACTTATATAAATACATATACTTTGACTTAACAGAGTACTTTTTTAATGTTGTAATCATATTTATATTAACTTACTTTAAATCCATTTAAATTGCTTTGAATTATTTGAATTGCATCATTTTTGAAATTTAACTGAATTGACTTGCATAAATTAATGTAAATGTTTGTTTTTTTGTTGTTTGTTTTTTTTGTTTTTTAATTATTTGAAACACTTTGAATTTATGCTCTGGTTAAAATGCTGTCCTTGTAGCTGCACCACAACTCAGGCAGAGTGTCTGCATAGAGGGACTGCTGAGGGAAATAGTGTGAACCTCCAACATGTTGACTTGGTTTATTTCTGCATTTGATTGTACTTATATTTTGAAAAATCAAAAGGCACTGTATTTTCATATCATCAAGTTGCATTACATTATTATTTTGGGGGGAAAAGCCCTGAGACTCAAATATGAAAATGCAATAATGCAATAGGTACCTTTACTTTGATGAAAGTAAAGGTACCTTTACTTTGATGAAATTCTACTTAAGTACAAGTAAAGCTACACATCTAAAAATATACTCAAGTAAAAGTAAAATGTAGTTTGTCTAAAATGCACTTAAAGTAGAAGTTACTTAGTTACTCACTCCTATGCAGTGCACAAATGGTCCAGCGGTCATAAATTCAATCCAAAAACTGGTCATTTTTGTATGATGAACCATAGAATTCAATTTAATTTAGGGCTGCAAAATGTCATTAGAGCATCACCATAGCAATGTGTTCTTGTGCAATTATAGTCACATTG
Organism: Epinephelus cyanopodus; assembly: GCA_026686955.1. Lineage (NCBI taxonomy): Eukaryota > Metazoa > Chordata > Actinopteri > Perciformes > Serranidae > Epinephelus > Epinephelus cyanopodus. The sequence continues at coordinate 15,652,111 of CM048919.1, forward strand.
TGAGACTCGCAGTATAAGTTCATCATATCAATATAATATTAATCAAAGGCAATATGCCATAGGCTACTTATTTTGCTGGTTAATACTTTAGGTTGTGAAGTTCTCAATTTCCATGACAGTTTGATTGTAAAATGTATAAATCATGTAAATACAGCCTTTCCAAATCCCAAATGATGACTTCTTTCCAAATAGACCTATTCAAGTTATTGCAGTACACTGTATATTGCAATACATATCGCAGTGTACAAAATCGTTGCATTGTCAGTTTTGTCTAATGTTGCGCAGGCCTCATTCATTTTGACTCACCAACACAACTGTTAGACTGATGATACACAGAGCAACTTTTTGAGCAATGTTGTTGGGCATTATTCTCAGGGATGCAAACAGGTGTATTGTCAAAGAGAGAGCTTGTTGAAGCGAAATTCTGAATATTAAAATATATTAACTCTAATTTGTAAGAATACCGTGTATTCCAAAACAGAACAAATCCATTGAGCAACAGTGTTAGAACACTTTTATGCTTTTGTGTGTATACAGAACGTTGTTGAATCAGGGAATCCGTGTGGTCATTTCATGTAGACCTATATTTCTGTGAGATCAGGTTGCACATGTGTGTTCTCAAGATGTCATATTATAGTATGTCATCAAAATGTCTTTAAGAACGTCATTGTATTGTATGTCATTCAAATATAATAAAAAAAACATAATAGATAGTATGTCATCAAAATAGCAAAAAAAAAATGTCACTGGGAAAAGTGTAAACACAAATGGAACATCAGTCACCTGAGTGAACAGATACTGTGTGGAAATGTATAGGAAGGTATTTCCAAAGTTGAAATTAATTAGAGTAAAAAGTGAAAAAGTGTGTGTGTGTCTTAAAAAAGACAACTCAGGCCTATGTTCTAAAGTTATAAGAGCTGTGAAGTGCAATGTACTTTCTGCAACCAATGCAAAGCTATCGTTAAAGCAGGTGAAGTTAGCGGACAGTTAGGTTAGAATGACTGACGCTAAAAGCTTTAACACAGGTTCCGATATAATGCTGTGCGAGTGAGGGCAAGGCTAAGCAGGTTCCATAATGCGTTGGTCTGTGCTTTTCCCTTTTTAATTGACTGTTTTTATTGTTTTAAATTGTGTCTTGTTGCTTTTAATGTCTCTGTAAAGCACTTTGTATTACCTTGTGTTGAATTGTGCTTTACAAATAAACTTGCCTTGCCTAATGCGAGTTACCTGGCAATGTTGCGTATGCATGATCATTTGAGTGTGCGTGGGTGTGCCTATCCATGAGTGAGAATGTTCCTCTTTCTCTGCTGGTGAGAAGAGAGAACGTCACGCCCCGCGAAATCCCACGAGAGGGCGACAGACAGACAGACAGACAGACACACACACACACACACACACACACACACACACACACACACACACATACAAACGTGCTTTTATAGAGAGATGTCCAAATATCATAAAATAAAGTCACAGAGTGTGTGTGGGTTGGGGTGTTTAGCTGATCTAGTTGTGGGGCCTTTTGTTTCTCTTCCACTTTTTAGATTTTTTCCACCCAAGAAAGTGGCGGGTTTTTTTCCACACTGAAGGCTGCGCCTTTGTTGTCTCAGAGATATCCATCTCAGAGACTTCATCCGTCTCCATGGGTGTCGTGGGTCTGTCAGGGATAGGCTCTTGTTTGTTTGCCTCAGGTGGGACTGTGTCATCGGAGACCTCAGCTTGGTCCAGGTCTTCAACTGTAACACAATGAGGGAGAGGCTCCTGTTGGTGTTGCTTGAGCTCCGTTGAGAGCTCATGGTTGAGAGAGATCTGACTTTAGCTGAGACATCTGCTCCTCCGTCTGTGTCTGGAAAGAAGTCTGATCCATTTTTTGGAGGATTCTCTTCTCCTCTGCCATTTTGTCCACGAGGGCGTCCTGCACAGATTTAAGGTTTTACATCATCTGCTGGTCTGATGCCACCCTGTCTGCGTGAGCCTGGATTTCGATGTCAAGCTTACACTGAGTTTTTCCTGGCTGATGATATGTGCCACTCACTACTGCTCATAGTCCTTGTGCAGGTCTCTCTTCTTCTTCTGCCTCACAGTGTCATTGACCTGATAGCCATGTAGTATATACTGAGAGTCTTAGGGTCAGCATATTTTTTGACCCTCTCTAACTCTCTTTTGGACTCCTTTTCCCTGTTGATGTATATCTCCTTCAAGGATTTTTGCTTAGCCAGCTGTTGTTTTGTCTCGACTAACTCCTGGCTAAGTTGGTTTTTCTCCTGTCTCTGTCTATGCAACAGGTTGTGAAGTTGTTGGACCCGATCACGAAGCTCATCGCATTCCATTAATGTGGCATCCAGGGGTCGAACTCTGGGCTGCTGTCTGACCGTCCTCCTGTTTCCTCTGAAGACTCCATTGCACTGCATCTTGCAAAGATTTCTCTCTCTCTCTCGTGTCCTATTACTGCATCTTGCTAACTCGGCCATACTGCATGTCACTAACTCGGCTTCTTCTCTGGAGCCTTTGTGCTCCACTGTCTCTCAGGTTAACTCGTATTGCAGTGGTGCCTGCATAGTGTGACGTGTGTGTTTGCGCTGCTGCCGTGGTCCTGCCAGATGCCTGCTGCTGCTGCTGCTGCCATCATTAGTCATATTCCTACTGTTATTATACACATATGATTATTGTCACATATGTATACTATCAGACATACTTTCAACATATTGTACCACAATAACCAGAATTATAATTATAATATCATTAGTTTCATTAATGTTGTTGTAGGCTACTGTCATTACCGTCTGTCCTGCATCTCTCTCTGCCTCTCTTACTGTCTCATTGTGTCATACGGATTACTGTTAATTTTATTATGTTGATCTGTTCTGTATGACATCTATTGCACATCTGTCCGTCCTGGAGGAGGGATCCCTCCTCAGTTGCTCTTCCTGAGGTTTCTACTGTTTTTTTTTTTCCCCTGTTAAAGGGGTCATTTGGGGAGTTTTTCCTTATCCGCTGTGAGGGTCCTAAGGACAGAGGGATGTTGTATGCTGTAAAGCCCTGTGAGGCAAATTGTGATTTCTGATATTGGGCTTTATAAATAAAATTGATTGATTGATTGATTGATTGTCACTCGTTGAAAGGTCTGAAGTGTCCTCGCAAAGATTTCACCCACAGTAGTCACAAGCTCCAGCACTCACTGTATTTCCTCATTACCGATGACACAGATGGAAGTCAGCACCTTGTTTATCTAGAGATAACACCAAACTAGAATTTGCCACCTTAAATAGTACCAGTAAGTGAAAATTCTGACGTGGGCCCACGGACGGGACCCATAAAACATGATCACCAGCGATTTCCCACATCGTTTTCAACTGTAACAAATATAAGTTTTGCGCCATATGTGTTTCCTCTCCCATCCAAGACATACAGGATTTCTTTGGTACGTCATCATGAGGCACAGCATTTCATATTGCTTTCGCAATTTATTCAACCTTTCACCTCCCCTGCACTACAGTCCCCTACATAACTCTCAAACTAACAATGAATGATGACGTTATAGATACAAAATATACACAGGATTTATACCCAGTTTAGATGCAGATACACCCATACTAGGAGCAGCGTGGCACAAACTGTAAGTGGAAAATGTGGCAAAAAAAATTGTTGTTGGGTTGAAGTACCCTAAAAACGTGGACAAAAGACACCACATATTTTTGATAGGTGTACATAGACCCTCCAATTTCACCATGTAACTGTAAAATGTTAAAACTTTCCGTTCCACTAAATCTATGAAGGTTTACTTTTGATATATGATGCAAGGGTATAAGAACCAATAAAACTATGAAACATCACTACTGATATGATAAACAAATAAAACATGCATTTATTCCAGTGCAATTTTGACATGATAAACCTAAGAAATAAATAAATGAACATGTTGAAAGCCAATTTGTGAGTGAGCATACAGATGCTGGTCATATAATTAGAATATCATGAAAAAATTGATTTATTTCAGTAATTCCATTCAAAAAGTGAAACTTGTATAATGTATACATTCATTCCACACAGACTGATATATTTCAAGTGTTTATTTCTTTTAATTTTGATGATTATAACTGACAACTAATAAAAACCCCAAATTCAGTATCTCAGAAAATTAGAATATTGTGAAAAGGTACAATATTGAAGACACCTGGTGCCACACTTTAATCAGCTAATTAACTCAAAACACCTGCAAAGGCCTTTAAATGGTCTCTCAGTCTAGTTCTGTAGGCTACACAATCATGGGGAAGACTGCTGACTTGACAGTTGTCCAAAAGACGACCATTGACACCTTGCACAAGGAAGGCAAGACACAAAAGGACATTGCTTAAGAGGCTGGCTGTTCACAGAGCTCTGTGTCCAAGCACATTAATAGAGAGGCGAAGGGAAGGAAAAGATGTGGTAGAAAAAAGTGTTCAAGCAATAGGGATAACCGCACCCTGGAGAGGATTGTGGAAACAAAACCCATTCAAAAATGTGGGGGACATTCACAAAGAATGGACTGCAGCTGGAGTCAGTGCTTCAAGAACCACCACGCACCGACGTATGCAAGACATGGGTTTCAGCTGTCGCATTCCTTGTGTCAAGCCACTCTTGAACAAGAGACAGCGTCAGAAGCGTCTTGCCTGGGCTAAAGACAAAAAGGACTGGACTGCTGCTGAGTGGTCCAAAGTTATGTTCTCTGATGAAAGTAAATTTTGCATTTCCTTTGGAAATCAAGGTCCCAGAGTCTGGAGGAAGAGAGGAGAGGCACAGAATCCTGCTGACCTGTGATGGTTTGGGGTGCCATGTCATCTGCTGGTGTTGGTCCACTGTGTTTTCTGAGGTCCAAGGTCAATGCAGCCGTTTACCAGGAAGTTTTAGAGCACTTCATGCTTCCCGCTGCTGACCAACTTTATGGAGATGCAGATTTCATTTTCCAACAGGACTTAGCACCTGCACACAGTGCCAAAGCTACCAGTACCTGGTTTAAGGACCATGGTATCCCTGTTCTTGATTGGCCAGCAAACTTGCCTGACCTTAACCCCATAGAAAATCTATGGGGTATTGTGAAGAGGAAGATGTGACACGCCAGACCCAACAATGCAGAAGAGCTGAAGGCCACTATCAGAGCAACCTGGGCTCTCATACCACCTGGGCAGTGCCATAGACTGATTGACTCCATGCCACGCCGCATTGCTGCAGTAATTCAAGCAAAAGGAGCCCCAACTAAGTATTGAGTGCTGTACATGCTCATACTTTTCATGTTCATACTTCTCAGTTGGCCAACATTTCTAAAAATCCTTTTTTTGTATTGGTCTTCTGTAATATTCTAATTTTCTGAGATACTGAATTTGGGATTTTCATTAGTTGTCAGTTATAATCATCAAAATTAAAAGAAAAAAAACCATTTGAAATATATCAGTCTGTGTGTAATGAATGAATATAATATACAAGTTTCACTTTTTGAATGGAATTACTGAAATAAATCAACTTTTTGATGATATTCTAATTATATGACCAGCACCTGTATGTGTGCATGTTGTAAAAGGGTCTGGGTTAGGACAGAAGATGTGTAGTTGCATGCAAGACTACATGCCATTAGTGATCATTTCCTAAAAACATATCTGTCACTCAAACTGAACCAGCAGAAATTATTGCTTCCTCACTACTCTGTGTTTTGCTGGTTGTCAAGCCATTGTGCAATTTTGATACTGTTAGCTTGAACTAACACTCAAAAGTGAAGTGCTGGGGCGTCGGTGGCTTAGTGGTAGAGCAGGCGCCCCATATAACAGGCTGTTGCCGCAGCAGCCTGGGTTCAACCCCAGCCTGTAGCCCTTTGCTGCATGTCACTCTCTTTCTCTCTCCCTTTCACACTTGTCTGTCCTATCAAATAAAGGCTAAAAATGCCCCCAAAAAATACCTTAAAAAAAGTAATGTGCTAAAATAGGCTTATTGTTTTGCAAATGCATCTAACTTTACAGGTAGAATTGTACTGTTGAGTGAAAACTATATCAGATACATAACAATTCCCATTTACACTGATATGTTCTAAATTTGTATATTTATATTATTTTTTCTGTTGGTTCACAATTCATGAATAGAAAGATGAATACAAAATACCTCCAAAAAGCAGTTAGCAGGCAAGTGGTGTTACCTTAAATGTTCTCTCTGCCAGCAGATGACAGTAATGGAGACAGACTGTAAGCTTTCACAACACCATTGTTTAAAACTGAAAAAAGGACTCTAACATTTTTGGCTCATCTCTGAATGTAACACTAAAAAGAAATGTGGGAGCAATCTTTGGGTCTGTTGAGACAAGTGTGTGCAAGTGGAGATGGTTGGCACAAAGTTACATTCACAGCAAGGCCACATCTCAGGGTGCTGACGGTCTCATTCATTCATTCAGTCCTTGTCTGTCACACCGTTTGGTGAATCTGAAGAATCAGCTTTCACTGGAGTGTTAATTTATTCCTAAAAGCAGGCTTTGTGTTACTGAAAGTGGATCAAAATGAATGGGGGGTTAATCTATGGACACTGGAGAACCATACAGGATTAAGGTCAATGCCCAAACCCTGACACTCTGTTGGCTCTATGCATACACATGCATTTCTATCTTATTTTACATAATCTGGGGCAGTGTTTGCAGTGAGTGGAGCATTCATTTGTGGCACATGTGCACATCTAAAATGATCAGCTAATTTTTTAAACATGTCATAAATCCATGAGTCAAAATCTAGTTTTAAGAGATTTATCATTTTAGATCACATGCTGGATATTCAAGTTGTATTTAATTAAATTCCCACACAAATGGCTTTGTTCCAGCAAAGAAGGAATGCTTGCTCTGGACTTAATGGGGACTTTGTGACAAGAATACATGGAGTGCAGAGGATGGTGGGCCGGTCAGCAGCAGATTTGCTCCCCAACAGATCAATCCGAAGTCTGTACAGGAGGATCATGTAGGAGGAGGAGTTATTATATTAATATCTTTTAAAAGTGAAATACGGGCTTGATCTGTGGCCTTCTCTCTCCAGACACCGCCATGTTGTTTTGATGAAACTTCACTCTCCATATGAAAAGTGACTACGAAAAAAAACGTTTTTGGAAATGAAAATTTGAACATTGGCTGTACCGCAAAAGATGGAAATAACAATAAAAAATAACTACAGTTCAAATTCAAGAACATATACAATGTAAAGGGTGTCTGATATACTTTTTAAAGTGTCATACAGTCATTTCATGGCGATTGTTGCTGGACTGAGCTTCACCACGCGCTGCTGCCTCTGTCTGTTGTGTGCACCCCTGTATCCTAGCAACGCAGGAACATACCATGTGAAGATGGGTAGGTTAAAACCAATAAATCTTTTACAATACTGCCAACCTTTCTCTAAATCATGTGTCTGTGGAAATATTTTATAAACTAAACTACAATTCTTTATATAAACGTGATGACTTTGGTATGAAGATGTAGCTTTCATTTTCTCGTAAGTGCTCCAGACTCCCCTCTTCCAGCAGGAATTTCGTAGCCCATTAGGCTTCCGCCAACAAACAGCGGGTCGTTGAAGAGGTAAGTTGTAATTTAGTCTGATAATAAACGTGAGGAATAGCTAACTTATAAGTAATTAAGTGTTTTGTGGTTCTCTTCATAGTTGAATGCAATTTTCATGTAATTACGTTACTTTTTTTATGACTTGTGTTACAGTAAACTGCTGTCTTGTCACAAGCGAGCAAACTGCCTGTAACGTTACTTTGGAATAGACGATAACGTTAGCGGACCACATATAATACAAGCTAACGTAACCGTTAGCCTCTAATTTCACAGTTGAAGTTAACGCCAAATATGCTTTTCACCTCCCGAAAATTATCTACTTAAACATGCCAATTTGATATAATTATAGCAGCTGTATTTTCTAGCCAGCTGAAAGTTAAAAACTCTTTCATGCCTGCTCAAATGGAGCCCTGAGACTGACAGGTGTTCTTCAAGTAATCAGCCGTAATTAAAATCGCCTGGTAAATTTTACAGGCAGCAAATTGTATAACGTTACCGTAGCTAGCATTAGTTGTGGCAAATGTAAGCCTATAGTCTACTAATTATAAGTTCCTCATATGGTTAACTTAACAGGACCAATACGATATACTTCAACCTTTATATTAAACAAAACACAGCATTTATGTCCATGTATCTGTTTTTCTTTGACGTTTGGTAAAATAAACTCATGACGCCATTTGGAAATGTGGTCCTGTTATTTCTTTAAAAGAGTGATGTTGGCCAATGTCAAACCATAAAAATGACATGATAAAGTTTCATGCTATGGTATGTTTAAACTGTAGTTATAAACAATATATTTCAAATGTCATGTTTCTTTTGTCAGAGTAAATAACATTACAAAAATATGCACAACATTCACTGATAACATACTACTCTCTTGACTTATAAACTCAGCTTCTGAAAATGTCTTATGATTATGACTGGACCTTTTATTTCTTTTCCACAGGGGATGGAGAACTTTATCCTGTATGAGGAGCTAGGAGCAGGCAGCAGCTCTGTTGTCTATAAAGGAAGAAGGAAGGGCAATCTCAACTACGTAGCCGTCATTTGCGCCGACAAAGCCAAAAGACCTGAGATCACTAACCATGTAATATATTTCTTTAAACTACAAACTTATTAAGACATATTACATTTTTATATATTTTTTATATGTTAATGATAAAGTTGTTTCATGCAGCCCCAAGGAAGCCTGAAATCACCAAATATGAAATAATGATTATAAGATTTTCAAGAGTTATATTGACTTACGCTTCTACTAATCATGCTGTCATCAGGAAAAAAACAACAACTCTATGGATTACAATGTTCTAGACATCAGAGATTTGGCTCCATTTCCAGTTTCATGAGTTTTCCAAATTTCTATCAACATTGTCAACCAAACACTTCAAATTTTATAGAGATACTGCATGTGAATTATGTTTGCTTTTGAGTCTTGCAATAAAAAATAGATACCATACACATTTACAGATGTCTTGCTTCTGTCCCCCTTTAGGTACGTCTCAGCCATGATCTGGATCATCCGAACATAGTATGCTTCTATGAGTGGTATGAGACAAGTGGCCACCTCTGGTTGGTAGTGGAGCTCTGTACAGGTCAGTAATTATTTCTTGCACCCCTTCTAAATAATAATGCACCATTAGATGTAATAATTGACTGCTGGTTTGCAGCTATTGCAAGATATGGAGTGAGAAATGCATCTACAGCAATAAACTGATGAGATTTCCTAAATTGAAAATACCCTGATATTCTGGTCTATGTGATTATAGACAATCACTTTCATGTACTGATTGCTCTCTTGTTTTTCTTTATTCTCTTTGACGACAATCTCTCTTTTGTCTCTCTATCTATCTGTTTGTCAGGTGGTTCCTTGGAGTCTGTAATTGGTCATGATGGGTGTCTGTCAGAAGATGTGTTGAGGAGGTTTGGATGGGACTTGGTCAAAGGCCTGAAACACATCCATGATTCAGGAATCATTTTCTCTCACTTGACCCCTGCTAAGGTTTGCATCTCCGCTCATGTGTTTGTATGACTGTCAATTTAACAGCAAAATCATGATATGAATGCATTAACTCTCCTTTTGTTGCCCATAGATCCTATTGGATGGTAGCGGGATTTTGAAGTTTGGGAACTTCTGTCTGTCCAAAGCAGACGGAGAGACACTGGAGGATTTCTTCACCTTGCTCCCTACATCTGAGGAAGTGGGGGGAGTAGATAGCAAGGAGAACTATAACAACATGAGGAAAAAATTACATGGTAAGACTACTGTCTTTTTCATCATGTTGGTTCTGTATATTTTTTGATTGATGGATAAGCTAGCCAGCCAATTAGTCAAGAGCAGTCCAAAGATGTGCATTTGTTTGACAAATGCATTTGATCTGGGACACAACTGAAATATGCTGGGAGAAACTTATTTGCAGCAGGGAAACAAGCAGGCAGATTTTTGTGTGACAGGGAGGGTGGAAATGCACATAGAGGAAAACTAATGGCAGCTGACAAATAGCTAGGTGTACAACAACAGGAGTCATGTTTTATGTTACAAATTAAACCTCTCATGTGGGTGGTTTCAGAAGGGTAGGAGCCAGAGCAGGGAGAACAAGGGGATGTTGTAGCTATTGTTATGGCGTGCTAATCATATCAGAAATGATGAGAACACGTAATACATTGTGGACAAAGTATGAAAAGTGATCTAAAGAAGTCTACTGTCATTCAGTAACTTAAATAATTGTTTTGCCATTAGCAAACATATCGATTATTTATGACACCTCATTACATGATGACCTTTTGTTTATGATAGCTGTTAAAGCTGTTCTTTAACTGTTTTTGTCTTTCCTAATTACTGTATTTGTGTTTATTTTCAGGTCCTCTAACTTACAGTTCACCAGAGGTTTTGCAGGGATCAGAAACCAATATGAGCTCTGATCTCTGGGCTCTGGGATGTATACTCTACTACATGTATACTGGTACACCCACTCTTTCTCACACATACACATAAACACACAAACAAACATAAACACATTAACTATCTGTACTTACACAGTAATATTCCAGTATTATTCGGATTAGGACAATATTCTGAATTTTTGTCATGTAAACACGTTTTCTGTTTGGATATTCAGAATTAGGCATTTTTGCACGTGAAGCATTTCCAGATTAAGAAATGTGGGACATGCACGTATTAGGCTGGTTTTAGGAGCGTTGTTTGGACAGGTCTACAGCGCTTTTGGAACTTCCGCCTCAGTTGTGGTTTTCATGGCAGTTTTGACACACAACCTATTGCCTGTTTACGGTCGACTTTGTGCAAATATCACAATGGAGACCTTTTCAACCAGGTGGTTGAAGGATTCAGAGACGGACACTGTAAAAAATCCTATTTTGATGCAAAGAAGCAAAGTGGCACAAGTGGCTTTGGCTGTTCCACTTTTCCATGTTTTGATGTGATAGCTACATGTCATGGCATGCACAGCTGTCTGTGTAAACATCTTAGTGGAAATATAGTCTTTTTCAAAATAAGGGTAAAAACCTTAAATATTTTGTGCATGTAAACATAGCCATCTTACTCTGTTGGTTAACTGTAATTCATGATATTTATGATGATGCTACTGATGATGAACTGAGGTGAAAACAAAAGCTCTTAATATTTAAGTTACAGAATTTGAGTACTGTAACCTACAAGTGAATCCTAAAACCCTAAGATGTGAATCTGTTGAAACAGAACAGCACTTAACAGGAAATAAGATACTAATGCTGACCCAACATACAGTATTATACTATACCGTTTACTGTACTGTGTTGTAAACATAAATCCAAACTGTTGCTTCCCAGGTAAACCTCCCTTCTATTCTGATAGTGACACTGAACTGACAGAGATGATTTTACATCAGGAACCACCGGCTCCCACACAGACAGGTAATACACACTCTGTCACGTACACACACTCACACAGAGATGAGATGTTTGATGAATATTTTTGTTGCTGCACACCTGAAGAAATATTAGCAGCAATGTGATGCCTTGTTTAGGGCAACTTTTCCTTGTATATTGCTGTTAGAGAGGTTGTTTTTTTGGTTTGTTTTAATTATGAGGCATTTTTCTATGTTGTTTGTTACAGTGTTTTCAGCCAGTCCTGCCAGTAAGGACTTCCAGAATATTCTCCAAGGCTTGCTCAACAAAAACCCAAATAAGAGGTCAGGTTCATAGACACACACGCACACATGCATGCGTGATCCCTTTCTCTTAACATCGTGGCTATTATCTTGTACTTTGCATTAAAAAGAAGTCTAGTTCCTGACTCAAGTGAAATTGGACATCTCGAGAGTGTCTGAGCTGCTTTTTTTGCATGTTGAGTTTAGGGTCCCTTTTCTGTGTCCTAATGTTTAGTTTTTTGGTTTTTAATTATTAGGTTAGACTGGCCTGAGTTGCTGCACCACCCTTTCTGGAAACAAGTACAAATGCAGGAAGAGGAGGAAGAAGAAGAGGATCAGGAGGAAAAAATCAGCTGTGAAGGGGTTGGTTCAGCTAGCTTGAGGTGTGTATGTTATTATTTTTTTCTTTTAATTGTACAGCACCCACAGCATTTACAGACATTTTGTTTTATTGCACACAAATCTGTTTTGTGAAAATAGTAATGCACACAGCAGTGGATGTAGATGGCAAAATGTAATCTAAGTCCAGTCTAGTCCTATTTAATCGCCTGGAAGAAGCCATGTGTTTTGAAACACCTTATAATATGATGCAGCACAGTTTAACAGCAAAGCTAACAGCCTGCAGAATTACAATTACGTTTAATGAAAAAAGTTCATATGCTACATTTTTTCCATCAGTTGAAGTAGTTTGTGTTAATGTGTTTTTTTCAATACCTCCGCAGACACACAGGGATTCCTGACCCTTTACCTCTGGGACAGACAAACAAGCTTCCCAACAGCCATTCGGCCATCACCCAGCCAGCCCATAGGATTTCTAAGAACCTGATTTCATCAGAGACAGCAACTGCAACGATTAACAGAACATCAGACAGAAGGACTGATTGCCAACAAGCTGTCAGACACACAACCTCTGGAGCCTTAAGTAATAGCCAGTGCTCGAAAGTGGAGATGGGAAAGGAGAGAGGAGGAGATGGGGATGCAATGAGAGAAGATGACCCCAAGCTTACTGGTGCCCAGCAGGCTTGCCACACACTGCAGCCCAATACGTCATTCACACTAGGTAACACATTCCTCTATGTCCGTGTACTTATGCCTCCCCATCACTAATATCTGTAGCTGCAGGCAATATGTTTTTTAGGTTGTCTGTCTATCCTTCTGTCTGTCTGTCCCATTCTCATAAGTGCGATATCTTACAAATGCCCTGGGGGAATTTCTTTAAATGTGGCACAAACATCCCCCTGATTTCAACAATGAAGTGATTAAATTTTGGTGGCAATAGTTTAAAGGTCAAGGTCAGTTTGACCTCATAAAACATGTTTTTGGCCATAACTCAAAACTTCTTCTGCTAATTGTGACAAAACTTTACACAAATGCCTAAGAGAATTATATTCCAGTCGTGGTTGTGTAGGAGCGTTTGCGACTCGTAATCCAGACATTTCCAACAATTCAAGAGCACTGTTACAGTAAGTCCAAAAGTCAAAATATATTCATATCAAAGATAAATGTAATCATTTCCAAAATTCACAGCATGTTTTTATCAAAAAAATATTCAACTTCAATCCATATTGAAGTGTTTGTCCCATGTTTTGCAACTTGATACTTTTGGAAGGACAGACACAACAGGCACAATCAGCAAAGCATAAACAAAGAATAATTAGTGAGGTTTTCATTCCTTTAACAACTTATTTTTCTTTGTTATGTTTCACCATAACAGATGTATGAACCTGGCTGTGGCAATCTGGTTTTCTGGATTAGCCAGTTTTGTTCTGCTCTATTCTTTTCCTCCTCAACTGCAAACATATAGATAACACAGATAGTGTTTGCTGTAGGTGCTATTGTGCAGTCTCATCCCTGATTAAAATGTGTGCTCCATTTTTCACCTTTGTGGCTTTTACTAGATATGTGTCCTAGATAAGCTGTGTGTTATAATGAACCCCTGAAAATTAGATTTCACGTCTTTTGTGCTTTTCTCCCCCAGATAATGTGTCAGAGCTCCGGCCAAAGAGTGGTGTGGATGAGGACAACACTGAAGCCATTTTTCTGTTGAGGTACTTAGTTCAGTCTAACTGCTGCCTGTCTACCTGTTATGACAGACCACAAGCAGCACACATCTAAGAGACACAGCGCCAAAACAATGCAAATATAGTGAGGCGAAATGCCAAATGCAAGGGAATCTGGGGTTGGCTTTTAGTTTCACTTTTGCTGGTGAGCCTGTTTACAACTAATTACTGATAATCCTGCATAGAAAAGAATGTGAATCTTGAAAGAGTTACACAAAATGTTGTACTCCGTCCAAACTCTTATACTGGACACATACACATCTACAAATACTATACAGGGGTGTATGCAGTATAATACAGTAGTGTAATTTGTAAAGTGTGATGTTAGGGTGGCCCCAGTGGTATTTACACATCTATCTTCAGCAATACTGTGCCCTACAGGTGATCACTCTCATGTACTCCTATCCAACTGTTAGCCATAACAAGCAAGCAGTATATTTTTAATATGATCATCCTATTTTTCCTCTAGCTCCTGTGCCAACTCAAGGAGAAGCTGCAGTATTTCAAACTGTCCAAATGAGACCCCTCCACATCAGGTTACTGCCACCATACACTCTGAAATCTTTCACAACATGTTAACAGCAGAGAGGAGAGGTTAATGCTAATATAATAACAATGTAATCTCTATGCATAACCCAATCAGACTACTGCAGGTCTTTTATTTTTTTTACTATAGTCTCAAATATATTCTATATGTTTGACATTAAAGGCATGTTATCCTCTACTTCCATCTGCTGGTGAATACTTCTCACCTCCTTTGCTCAAGTCGACTCTTTTGTCTTCTATCTTAGACCAACACTGGTACTGACATCACATCTTGTGTGAAAGCTCTTTTCCATACTGACTCTGATCTGACTGTCACCCCAATCATGGACAACCCCAAGGTACAGACAGGCAATTATATTGGAAAAAAGCTATTTCAGATTTCAGGGTGTTTTCAGATACTTAAAATAAATCTTTAAATAGACTAGAATAATCTTAAGTAGTAAATGTCCTTGTGAGGAGTGTTTTAATGTTTTATTTTAAGCCCCTCTCAAAACTAAATTGTGTAAGGTAGACAGTATCAAACAACAATATTGCTTAAGTTTTATGTAACATTTTCACTGTAATAAAAAGGCTTGCATGATGAATATGAAAACAGTATGGCAACAGTTTCATGGGAATGAGATATGAAGATCAGACAGCTCACAGTTAGGCTCACAGTGTGGTATTCTCTCTCTGTTCGCCAGATTCTTAAGAGCCCTCCTGTGCGATTTGATCCCAAAACCCTTTGTGTGCCAGCATACTCAGGTACTGTGGTACTTGTGTTTTTCGAGCCAGTATCAGAGTCCTATAGAAAGTACAGAGGATCATTGGCCCCAATCTGTCTTGAGGCTGACTTTTTCTCATCTCCTCTCCCTCAGTTGAGAAGATGCAGTCCCTGAGTGATGAAGACTGGACTGTCTTTATCTTACAGCTTTGTTCATCCCTTGAAGCACTGAACCCCTCCACTGCTCCTCCTCCTCCTCACTCCACAGCCACTCGCTCCAAACTCAACCTGCTGTGCTACCTCTGCTGTGTGGTTGGACATAAAGTCATTGCTAACAAGCTGATGAACTCAACATTGGCAAGAAAAACATTTATTTACTTAGGATTGCCTGTTGAATATTGTTGCATCACTAGTGGCTGGGTATGACAAGATGATTTTGCAGTTTTAGTGAATATTTTAGAGTTTATTACTGCATAGCTGCATAGGAGTTCTTGCTCTCAGCTCAGTGACACTGTGGCTGTTTCCTGTATTTTGCTGTAAACAGTAAACAAAATACAAATAATAATTTTTTATGTAATCACTTTTTGTTTTCCTCAGTCCTTGTGTTCCCTCTGTGACACATTTGCCAGCAATTTATTTTTACCTGTCAGCAAACACCTTCACCGGGAACATGTAACAATGCATGAAGCTCTTGCTATTGTTTCCGGCTAGTCATTAGTCAAGTGCATTAGTGCAGTGACAAGGACATAGTCTCATTATTCCAGTCCCATTTATTCTAGGCTACTTCTGTTTTGTTTGACTTTAAACATGAAAGCCTGAGAACATATACTTTTCAAAAATAAGAATTTTAGTTGTAATAAAACATTTAAAAACAATTTAAGATATTTTGACTACTTTTAAGACATCAGTATTGGTATAATAAGATAGTGTGATGATAGTTTTCTCCAAATATCTCATCTGTTTTATTCACCCATCAGACATTTAAAAAAATTGCAATTATTTTACTCAAGTATGGGCAAACTTAATACATTTGAAGAAGCTTATTAGAAGTCATAATGGATCTTAAAAAACATATTTTGCTGTCATATAATAATTTCTTACAGATAAGGTTCTTAATCTTGTTTGTCTTTCTTCTTTCTATCTCCTCCCTCCTTCATTCAGCTTCCAGTATTGACCCAGCAATTACGACAAGCTCCTAACTGGGATGTGTAAGTACATATATAAATATACTCTGTATAAATCAGGGAGCATGATTGTGCACCCTGCATTAAGGTTGGAGAAGTGGTTACTACTGATCCACAGTGAAGATGTAAAGGTAAATGGTCATTGTTGGAGCTGAACTACAAGCAGCCAAATTACTTTTTGGCTGGACTAAAGTAACAAACATTAGAGGCAGACAAGCACTTGGAGGACAGCATACTGCTAAGGATGTGTCCTTGCTCCCTCTCCTTCTCTCCCTCTTTCTCTCTCTTCCTTTCTTGTGCAGTTTTACAGAACTGTGCTTCCAAGTTACTGCTGTTAACACATAGCATGTTCTCTGAAAGCTCAAACAATGTGGCTGTTTCTAAAGGTGCTCTCAGTTTTGTTTGGAGGTTACAAGGTTTTTACGTGAAATGGAAACTTGATTTTCTCTTTAATTGGGACTGATTTTATAATGTTAGTGATTAAATATACCTTTCTGGAAAGTCCCAGGTTAATATGAAAACAGGAAATCAGCAGTTTTCACATTTTGTGTTTTAAATGAAAATAAAAATGTTTTCTAGACGGAGCAAGGTTCTCAGAGTGATGGGTCTCCTGGCTCTGCACTGTACTGAACTGGGAGAGGACAGCCTTGTTTCTGAGGTCTGGAACACACACACACACACACACACACACACACACACACACACACACACACACACACCGTTATTTCTATGTAAATAAATACGAATTTTCATTCTATATTGATTCCACTGCAATCTCCATTTAGTGTTGAAATTTCTCTGTTCATTCGGTCTTCAGTGGCTAGTTCCAGACCAACCCTGGCACTGTAGAAAAAGCACAAAACAAATCATTCTAAAAAAATCTGTTGTCATTTTTACTTTAAAACAGTAAATGGTTAAAGTCATATTAAAATATTTAAAACAAGCAGTTAAACAGGAATTCCCAAACCTTTAAAAAATGTTTTGAGGACCTAATACGTGCAATACCAGTTTACACCATGAGGTGCCAGTATGTACCAGCAGATGTACAGAAAGTCTAAATGCATATCTTTGCATAAAAAATGAAACATAACAATGAGTGTAGTATTGCATGCAGTGTATTTAAGTGTTTTTCTATTTATAAAAAGTCCCGCTTTCATATTTGTTGAAACTGTAAGTATATTCACACAGCACTAAATAAAACAGATAATCTGCAAAAAAAAGTAAAAAATCAAGTTCATCTGCCTTCTCTTTTACCTTATAGCATCTCCAATGGTCTTAATGCATGTCAATGAAAACAATGGATCAGAGAAGGAGGACACTGAGGAGTCTAACGCAGCTGTCAGTCGCTGCTTGTGAACTGTTGTCAAACTAGGCAGTGCTGATCAAATGTGAATCAAGATTCTTTTACTGCATTGTCTATTTCTCACCTCAGATGTTTTCAGAAACACATTGTAGTGAACTGTTTAGCTGTAATATGAGAATGATTGTGACCCAGCTGCCATTTTGAAAATTGTCGTGTCAATACCAAGCACCGTCCCATTTTACAGCTGAATAGTACACTACACTATGTTTCTGAAAACATTTGAGTAAGAAATAGACAATGCAGTAATTCTGATTCACATTTTGTCAGTTTGACAGCAGTTCATGGAGTGATATGCCATGATTGACAGCTGCATTTGAGACTTCTTGGCTGTGATTGGTTGTTGCTGCTGAGCCACGGTCTGAATCTAATGAATGCTATTAAAGGCAGTAGGAGGAACATGATATTTTTCACAGACTATCCATCTCATTATTTTTTTAGAATATAGTGACAATTTCAGCAAATATGACACAAACTTATATTTTCATAAAATGACTTAAATAGTTTGCCTCACAGCGAAAGGGTTCCCAGTTCAAACCCACATGACATGCAGGTTATATTAATAAGTGACTTTAAAGGTTTGAATGTAAGGGTGAATGGGTCAGCCCTAGGTTGGTGTCCTGTCCAGGGTGAAGCCCTGCCTTTTGCCCAGTGTCAGCTGGGAAGGCTCCAGCCCCCCATGACCCTGAATAGCATGAACATTTAGGGATAATGAAAGAATGAACATTTTCAGAAAAGTTACCAGCTGTAGCTTTGATATAGTTGTGCACATCAATGAGGTTTTCTTTGTACTTTAAGTTTTATCGATGTTTAATTTAAGTTTGATTGTTATCCCTGCTTTTGTTCTGTTTAGAGGCATGTCATCAATACATGTTTTAGCCCATCATGAAGGGGAAACTCTAATCCTAAAACAAGATGTGGATAGGAATACATTTTCTGTCTACACTACCTTTTATATATACCAGCAGGTGGCATTAAAAACCTACAAGCCAACACATCTTTCCTTGGCCTCAGAGATATTAAAAACCTCTTTCTCTCTCTTTCTCTCTCTCTCTCTCTCTCTCTCTCTCTCTCTCTCTCTCTCTCTCTCTCTCTAACTGGCTCTATTCCTCTCGCTCGCTTGCTCACTCTCTCACTGATTCACTCACCCACTCACTCACACACCCCAACAAGCACGCAGAGATCTTTTTTGGCTTTTACTAGGTTGTGTATTGCTTGCACAGTACATCGCTCCTAAATGTTGGTTGGATTTTGGTAAAATAGTTTCTGAAAGGTTGTTATTTACAATCAAACATTATAGAGTAAAATAACAACAATATTCCTCACGTGATCATAAACTGATGAGATGTAGAGTTCCAGCCTATAATAGTGCTAATATGACAGATTTTTTAGTTTTTTAGTTGTATGGTGGTTTTACAGATGGAATCTCTTGATCACAGTTCTAGTGATGATGCACTTGAAAGTGCTGTGCATATACACACATATATAGTTGCAAGCTTTTTAGGTACACCTTGCCAAAACTAATGCAGCCTAGCAGTCAACAATACCTTTTATTCATAGGAAAGGAAAAAAAGAAACTTATAGAAAATTTTCTCCTCCAGGACAGACTAATTTTAGAGGCAGATATTTAATTGTGATATTGGGCTGTGTAAATAAAATTGACTTGACTATTGGGCATTAGTTTTATCCAGGTATACTCAGTAAACTGGCAACTGAGTTGTATGCAGCTACATCACTGTAATACCCAAAATTATTTTCAAGAAAGTGCTATGAGGTAATAGGACATGCTCGTCTACACACACATTTTCTTAGACAGCGGCAAACATAGATAGTTCAGATACTTTACCAAGCCCACCTGAACACACTCACACACAGACACATTCAAACAGAGTGGTGTTGATCTAATTCAGTGTAAAAGCAGTATGTGTGGAGGTGAGGTCTTTCATCCTAAACAGAACTAAACACCCTTTTTCCTGTCTCTACTCTTCTTTGTCTTCATCTGCTCGATCACAGCTATTTATTCTGAATGTAATCCATTCCGGTTAAAGTAGTTCTGATCCCACATCCGCTCTCTTTCCTGGTTTGTCCTTTTCTTTTCTCTGTCTCCACTTGTTCTGACACTTTGCTGCTACTGAGTCGTCACGGCGATTTACAAAATGGCCGACTGTGGCACAGCAGTGTTTTTTTTTTTCTTTCCTCGGTGCACTTTTTGTTAAAGACAAATGGCGGAACATATTTTCCGCACCCCTCCTTACCTCCCTGCAGCTACCATAGGAAGACAAATTGTCAAGAAAAGGACAAAGCTGTACATTTGTGCCCGTGTGTCTTTGTGTGTCTGTCCATTTGTGTCTATGAGTGTGTGTGTGTGTGTGTTCTTCTATAGACTCAGCAGGGGTTTTCTGTGTGTGTGTGTGTGTGTGTGTGTGTGTGTGTGTGTGTGTGTGTATTGTGTGTTTGTAAGTGTGTATGGGCTTTTTTGACACATGTTTGTGTGTGCACTCAGCAGGGGGCCTGTGTATTTAGTTTTCTGTATATCTGTGTTCTGTTTGCCTATTTGTGTGTGTGCATGCAAATGTAATGTTCTATGTTTGTGTGTATTCTTATGTTATATTGATGCTAACAGATGACCAATAAAACAGCACATACTTGCATTTTGTGTGTGTGTGTGTGTGTGTGTGTGTTGTCTCAGCAGGGGTTCTCCTGCTGCAGTCCTGCTGATTGGAGTGTCAGGGCTGGGCTTAGTTACCATGGTAACTGCCATATACTTCAAACCCCCCCCCCCCCACACACACACACACCCAAACATTAACACTTACAAACATGTCTGCCTCTCTGTCACTCCCTCTGTCTCACCCTCTTCTCTGTCCGTCCGCAATGTCTTTCCTCTCTCCCTTTAGTCAATCTGTCTTTGTCCCTCACTTTTACTGTCTCTCTCCTCGAATAGAATTAAATGAGAATAAAATTTTCTGGGTTAATGTTACTAACGCACGCTTGCTGCTTTCCTTATGCAACGTAGGGAAGCTGTGCTTTCAAAACCAACCAGATATCATTTTCCCCTTCACTTATCATCACTTATAAAGTTTTCTGTGGCTTTTACAGCGGTTTAGCCGGTAAAGCTTCCACTGTGCAGGGTGTTTCATGGGGATATAGAGTCTTAACGCATTCTAAAAGCTCACAGCAATCTTTAGGAACACACATTCAGAGGGCATTCGCTCCAGGAAGACACTACTTGAAAAGTTTGTGAATAATGCAAGGAAAAGACGAGAGTTTGAAGCACTTGTGTTGTGTTAATATATGGCTATTAATGCATTTTGATTAAAAACAATCAAACATTAGAAAACTACAGTACAGACTACAGATCAACACGTTATGGTTAGACAGAAAATAGCATGATGGTATTGGTTCCTGGAGATATTTTATGAAAATATTCTCAGAGCCTGTGCTAATCTTTATCCAACATCTGCTAAATTGTGTGTTTAAAAAAAAACAATGTATAGACACATACAGAAGTAATCCCTCTCGGTCGTCACTTAAGACCCATTATAAGTTTGTGGTGCTGTATTTTTCTGCGGAGATTCTGCCCTCTACCGATATTTTCCAATTTTTTCTTATTTTCTGTGCTCAGGATGTTTATGGGTGTGTACCCCTACAGTGCTCAGGTGAAGTCAGGACTCTATAAAAGATAACAACCAGGTGCCAGACCATAAGCAACAGGCATCCAAGAGACACAGTGCAGAAGAAACGCAAATATAGTGAGACAAAACACCAAACAATAGTGAATCTGGAGTTGGCTTTTACTTTTCACTTTTGCTGGTGAGTGTGTTCACAAACAGTTACTGACAATCCTGCATAGTAAATCTTAAACAAAACATTATGTTCTTTGTGTATTTGAGCCATGCATTTGTTGGCTTGTTTTACCATTCGACATACAGGATGCCATATCTGCCACTGGAAACTTATCTGCACATTTTGCAAGGATCGATCTTACGACAGCTCAGTGAAGCTAGCATGGAAATTAAGAAAGTTAAGTAAAGTGCTGGGTGCTTGAAAATTACAGGCTTACCTCTGACTGCAATGCTGCAATACTGCTTAAAACATCAGTCTCTTCTCTTACCTCAGCAAAGAAAAGCCTCGTATTAGCTGTAAAATAAAGTGCAGTTCCTTCTATGAAGCACCAATAATCCACCAACCTGTTCTCTATTTTTTCTTGTCGCATCTGTCCCAAGTGTAGACATCCAGGAACTACTTTCATGTACTATTTGTATGTGTCGTGTTGGTGTTTGTGTATGTGCAAGACTTATGTCTGCTGTGTTGGGGCATCTTTTTTTTTCCTCTGCATCACTGTAAGAGTGTTTGTTATGCATGTTAATTAAGTGCATATGTTTATGTTTCCTTCTGTGCATTCATGTGCATTATTTGATCTGAGGGAGTGTTGATGCTGAGATAATGATAATGTGTTCTGGGAGGGAAAATAGTTTTTTATATGTGTGTGTGTGTGTGTGTGTGTGTGTGTGTGTGTGTGTGTGCGCGCGCATGTTTATGTTTGCTTTTCCACTCTAGCTCATTGCACAGGGGTGCCTTTTACTACCCTCTGCCTGAGAGCAGCTGCCTGACCAGTTTCAAACACACCCCAGAATCTCAGCTCCCCACTCAGCCATTTATGTTATTAGCGGGTTTAGCTCAGGAAGGGAGTGAGAGAGAACAGAGAGCAGTAATGTGGGAAAGAGGCAGAAAACCAAGAGCAGTTTCTTTAACAGCACATGTACCATTCGCATCCTTGGTTGATAGTGACACTACATGATATAGATTATGTAGAAATACGTTTAAATTAGGTCAACCAAAACATATTGGCCTCTGTCCAAGGCTCAAAGTATGTTAGTAATAATGTTCAGACCTACTCAGAATTCTAGTTGCAAACTGATGCTGTACCATGCTCATCGATGGCTCAGCTTGAGGATACACTACGGTTCTTGGGCATAAATAAAAGGAGAAAGAACTCTTCTGGGAAAGAGGAAGATATGTTGAGAGAGAACATGACAAACAGACTGTTACCACTTCTCACCCTACAACGAGGGAGAGAGAGACAGAAGGTGAGAGACAGTGAAAGCGAGCGAGTGTGAGAGAAAGATGTAGGTGAGGAAGAAAAGGGGGAAGAGTATGAGTTATGTGATACATACATTGAGGGCAATTCAACAAGAAGAAGGGAGAAGATACAAGTAGAGCGAAAAACAATAGTGGAAGGAGAGATAGAGAACACAGAGAGGTGGAAAACCAGAAAGTGGAGAAGAGAGAGGGGGAGAGATAGAGGAGTGAGGCAGAACTTGCATCAGATCACAGAGGGGGGAAGCTGGCAGTAATGCTAATGCCAGGAAGCAGTCAGCCAGGAAGGCTGTCTCCGCATATACTTAACTGTGTGTGTGTGTGTGGTGTGCATTTTTTACAAGTGCATATGATTGCATGAATTTGTGTACTTATTATGTGAGTGCATATACTTAATGCCCTGAATACACGTGTGTTTGTGTATACATGCATTTGTGTGTGTCTCTTGCCATGTATTTTGGCGTGTGTATATGAATTTTAGTGGTTTGTCAGAGAGATTGTTGTTGCTGCTGCCCAGCTTATTTCTTTCTCTTTCCCAACCTTTTTTGCCCCATTTCTCTTGTGTCTACATCCCTCCTCTTTTCCTTCACCCTCTTGTCTTAATTTATGCATTCCCTCCTCCTTGTTGGTTCACCCTCCTTTTCTCGCTCTACCTTCTCCTCCTCATTCTTTACCCTATCTGCTTTTACCCTAATCCCTCTGAAGTTTCTCTAATTTTTTGGTCATATTAAAAAGATTCAGCCCAGTAATTTGATTTTAAATAGTGCACTTTCTGTACATGTGAAAGTCTTCTACCACTGAATAATGACGAGATGTTGCCTATAGTAGTTGGTGTTGCATAGTCAGACCATGGTTTACTTTCTTATTTGTGGTGCTTATACTACCTTTCTTATGTTGTAGTGGGATTTGATATGTTTCCCCGATTTTAGGACAATGCAGCAGAACAATCACAGACATGACCAAACAGATCCAAAGATAAAGTGAAGAATTGGAAGGCAGTCTTCCCAAGTTCAGTATTTACTTACCTGAGTGGGTAACAGAGTTAAACAGGCCTGAGATCTGGTTTGGTGGTTTTAAATGTGAAGGGAGAAGTGACAAAGTGAGGCAGTTCCTGTAGATGACCTCTTAATGAAAATGAGAATATAGTTCTGTTGTTGTTAGTGAGGACTAGCCTACTTTTTCATTTGGTACACAGCGATGAGTGCAATATTTATCTCCTGAAGTGAAACACAAAGCACAATGATAAACTGCAACATGCCCTTTTATGGTAAACTGAGCACCATGAGAATAAGTCCACAGTCAAACACAGACATGATAGTTGGCTGTACAGTCTTTTTCCTTTCCCCAAGATAGAAGCACGCTGTATTTCTATATAAAGAAACAAAAACACGTTATCTTAAGTTTCTGTGCCGGTTGTTTCACATGCTGTTTAAACAGAGAACACTGTTTAGCCAAATTCCCAGGTATTGACAAGACTGGACAGTTTCAATTTCAGTACCATTAAGTGTTTGGACAGCAGGTAGATTTCAGCTGAAATCATGTGTTCTTGAGAATAAAACACATTTTGTCTTGTCAGCATTCAGTAGCTTGAGGTTATGTAGTGATGCCGGAAGGCGTTAAAGCATACTGTAATCATATATTTGCAACCACATATTAAGTATGAGTTTATAAGAGTTTATCTCAGTTTTTCCAATACTGTACAGTATGTCCAAATCCAGGTCTGTTCTGAGACCACATATGAAGAAATACTACCTTGGTGAAATTATGACTGTTACATGACACAGTAAAATGTTATTGACACTGTCTTAGAGAGCTGTTGATTGGTAAACTTTTTTGCCATAAATTTCAGTTCAGAGTCTAGTCTAAAGTATATTGAATATTATTTTTCATTTGATTTTGCAACAATGAAGTAGAGGTGCTGATGAAACTATGTTTCTTCTCTCTTTCCAGGCTGTGTCCACACTGACAGACCTGTTGAGGGATAACCTGAGAAACAGTAAAATAAAGCAGTTCGTGTTGCCACCACTCGGGGAGATCCTCTACCTCATTGCCTCTCAGGTAGACACTGCATTACTGAAGCCAATATGGGGAGACATACCGTGTGAAAAGAGGAGATACTGCAATTAAACATTTAAATGGATCCAAATAAACACTATATAAGTGAGAAATGGCTCCTTATGTGCACTTGCTTGCTTGCACACAAAGGGCGTGGATTACATTAGTTCCATGGCGTTGTTCGTTGTTCCCTTCCTTTGAAGGTGATTTTTCTTTAGACAAGGCAAAAGAGAAGATGGACTTGGGCATATGATAAAGGTCTCTGGTCAGAATTGTGATATTTCTGTTTCTGAACTCGGGCCTATATGAAAACCGCTGTGAAGTTAAAAAAATGTTTCAGGGAAATGCACTGATGTGAAGACAAAAGAAAACACCTAATACTATTTCCATGAACCAATAAGTTTGCAGTCCTTTTCAGTTTAAACAAGAAAAAGACACATCACCTATCCCCAGTTTATTTAGTATGGCTGCGACACCACACTTTTAAACAAGTAATGTGATATACAGTATTTTGGAGTAATGACAAAAAATCAAAGATGGTTGAGCTATATGAAAAACCTCTGTAGTCATCATTCACTGACCCGCGCATTGTGCCAAATCTTTGGTAAAGTATTCCTTGCTGTGTGACTTCTTGTTATTACCCTCATAAGTGTATTGAATTTGGCATTTTGCTGATTTGAAAGTCACTTAAGCTGACCATACCAGCAGAAACAGTGATGAAAATCTGGGCCTCTGGGAGAATGTTAATTTCTATCACACATGTTGATGAAATCGACACTCTGTAGTGTGGCAGGGTCATTAACTAAATCTCAGACAACTACTGCCAATATTGCTTATGCCTATATAAATACTGGATCTGTTAATAAAATACGTGGAAAAAGGAATACTTTGCCCACAAAATGACCATTTATAAATGACCATTTGTAAATCAATCAGTCATGCTGTGTTACCTTGAAAATTGTTTTTCTCAGAGGCCTCCATGGAAAACGGTGAACATATTGATTTACTGATTGGTTGGGAACCCATTTAACAACAGCAAAACTACATCAAGACATTCGCTCACAAACGCTCACACAACTAATACAGTATAATCAGTGTCTCATATATCCAGTCGTATGCTCATGAAATGCATGCATTCTAGCTGAAACTTCTCTATTTTAAACTGAATTCAAATTGTGACTTATCTATGTTCTTTTTCAAAACAAGACTCTACATGTGTTTAGGAACTACTGAGCATTCGAGTGGATAAATGAAAGCTTGAATTATACTGCACGAGTTGTGTGAGAGTTTTTAAGGATGTTTTGATGTAGTTTTGCTGCACCTACAATGAATACAGTGATCCACTTGCTGGTCACCCTGCTGATAAATCACAACCTCAAACAATAGTAGGATGGCAGACTGTAAAGTGGCTCACATCTAGTTTACTCTCCAAATAATGTGCAAACTACACTTAAAACAAATTGGCCATAACTTGTGTTTATGAAGTATGGACCTTATACTTCTAGACTCCCAAGAAATGGCTTTTTAAATGTGAATCATGGTAATCAGATTTCAGAGAAAAGTTTCTCTTTTACGAATGCTTAAGTAATTATTTGCGGAATGGCTCCTTTCTTTCGAGTAATGAATCAAAGTGAAGTGAGCACAGCACTGACGCCAGATGCCAGAAAGATCAAAACACATTTTCTTATTACCTCAGTGAGAAAGTCCAATCTTGAGTGAAATGAATGAAACTGAGTGCTCTGTCATTAGGTAATGGAGTTTAAATTTACATGCTGACTAAATTGAATTGAAAGCGAATTGACCCCTGGCCCTGAAAATTACAAGAGAAAGAGTGAAGGAGGCCTCGTTTGACTTCATTAGAAAAGGTGATCCCAATTTATTTATGGTTAACCTCAATCTAGCCAGGCAAGTCGATTAAGTGTAAGATTTTTATTTACAAGACTGATGGATAACCTTCAAAAATCGATCACCCCACCTGATTAAACTTATTACTCTCTTGAAGCCATGGGAAATCTCATCAGTGCCCTGTAGAAGCTCTTAATAAATTGACTCTTCTGCTCCTGCCAGAGCTGGTATTTCTCCAAGGATGCCAGTGTGTTCTTAATGAATAATAACACTATACTTAACTGATTCCCGTACCTCTCTTAGATTTCAGGGTCCTTTGTTGAACAGCACCTTAGAAGTGTAAATATTTGTCAGTCAGTTAAAGTAACCTGTAGCCTGTTCCAGCATGTTGCGGACAGTGTTGTTGACATTGTCATTGAAGTTTTAGGGTGACAAAGTGTACTTGAGTATTTCCGCAAGTTAGTGAAAGAGGTGTGAAGTGCAATAGAGTGCGATAGAGGATTTAACTGAGGAGTAATAAAGGATTTACCTCAAGGTATTGGTAACTGTAAAACATTAAGTATATTTGTACCTTAGGAGTGAAGTCAGTGTTATTATATTTAGAGATATATTTAACTGCTGTGACTGGGGTTTTCATAAAACAAGGCTGTCTATGCAGTAGAAAGGCAAATACTTTTGAAATTGGTACTACATGAAAAAAAAAACAGAAAAAGGGCTGTGGCATTCACTTTTGCTCAAGAGGTAGAAAACCTACAACTACCAGAATGCACTGCACCAATCGGCACCATACATACTTGTGCTGGTGGGTGACATAATGCGAGGTGGGCCGTTTAGACACAGAAAACAATATGGCAGCATTTTAGGTGAGACATAGGCAATGTAGGCAATGTCAGTAACAGAGTCTTGGTTAATATTTGATCAGCACTGCCTAGTTTTACAGTTGATCGTAGTTTGGTGTGAGTTTGAGAAATAAAGAGAGAGAGGCGGGTCTCTCTCTCGATATACTTTTATTCTCTTTGTGTATGTGGTGGCTGATGAATGAACATGCAGAAGTACTGTCTCTAGTTTGAGCAACAACCCAGGATCTGAGAGATGAGCAAGGAGATCTGGGCGCTGGCATGATGGAATGAACTTAACTGAGTTCCTTACTATCCACATTGTTATGATACAAAGCTGGTTGAAGATCGGCAAAGTATCCATTTAAGGAACATCCAGAAGTTCAGGCCTCTCTTTTCTCTCCCTACCACAGAGAAACGACTGCATACTTTGATAATGAGAAGGCTAAACCACTGTGATGTTTTACTCCTAGGCCTGTCCAGATAGTCTGTAATAGGGATGTCCCAGTCCAGCTTTTTCACTTCTGATCTGATACCGATATTACAGCCATGAGTTTTGGCTGATACCGATACCAATCCGATCCAAGCGCGCATTACACATATTCACTTATTTTGTTGTCAGTCATGTTAGAAAAGGTTTGATCAAGCGATATTACTTTAACAAGAACAACTACGTAATTGGGTTAGTTAGAATGATCCACAACAGTTGGTATGAGAAACTGACCTGTTTATTGTTAAAAGGGTTAAATAAACAAACTTTAACGTCAAACATTGAAATTAAATAAAAAATATCGCTGGTTTGCTTTGGCTGCTTTGGCCCTTTAATAAATAGAAAATAAATCAACATAAGAAATCTTTAAAATGTCAAACATTGAAATTAAAATAGCAGCAAGACTCCACACACTTGTGCTTTGGCCCCCTAATAAATAAAGAATAGATTAACACCACAAAACATTGTTGACATTTAACAAACAATGCAGCCTTTCCTTCTCAGTTATTTTTTTAGTGTCAATGCCAGCCTGGTGCTGCTGTTTCCTGTGTGTCTGCATGCTGGCCTGGTGGATTGATAGTAAGTGCTGGAGCGGATCACTGGAATAGACTGCTTGAATTGCGGCGTGCTGGGCTGGCCGGAAAACCTGGATCGGATTCCATGAAAAACTGGATCCATGCAGTCCAATCTGATGCCAATGCACGTTTTTTGCTCATATCAGCAGCCGATATCGATCCGAATATCGGGACATCCCTAGTCTGTAATACATTTAGAACTGCTGCACCTGAAGGAGCATACATTACTTGTGTTGTACAGCCTTTGTACTGGCTGATATTTTTAGAATACATGGTAAAAGATGCTATTACTAGAAATATTTTCATGGACTCATGCCCTCCTGTGTTGTTGATATACTGTCAAAATATGTCACTGCAGAGCTCTAACAACCACAGACAGCTATATACTGCTATGACCTGTATACATTCACACACACAGAGGTGGGTAGTCCCTAAACACTCTGGCTTGCTTTTTTCTGTGATGTTGATTTGCTGTAGTGTCTTTCAGGTTTTCTGTTTTGTTTTTTTTTTTTAATTTAGAATTGGCACTTTAAAATAAACCCAGAAAAGCTCAGTGCCAATTTCTATCTTTGGCACTGTTGTCAAGATTAGAGAGCACTTAGCGCAGGCTTCTTGTGTAAAGCGATGGATAGTAGTGATTAGTTAGAGGTTAGTAGCACCTTCTTGTTGTAACACTACCTGCTTGTCTGCTTTGGATTGATGATTAGGTTTAAAAATGTACAGGTGTTTTTTTTTTTTCATTGGATGACACTGATTAGCACAACTTTTACTTCTGCGTGGGCTTCTGTCTCAGACTTACAATTTCTTTCAGTTTGGACTGGAGAATTTGATATTTCTCAGCAGCCCCAGTAAATGAACTGATAGCTGTAAAAGCCAAGCAATTATTTAATTTGTAGAGCTGAGTCTTTTAAGAGCTTCCTGGCGGGCTGGGTCGTTGGTTGTCGGGTGCATTTACTGGTCAGGGTCAATGATAAGCTGCATTACTGCCTCTGTGTTCAAAGTTAGATAGGAATAATGACAAAAAAATTAAGTTTTAATTGACTTGGACAGATAGTTTCAAGGTTGAAACAAAAAGTTATCAGACTGTTCCTAATATGTTGGGCATAGTTGGTGAACATTTTTCTTAAGATGGTACATAAACAAACAAAAATGTTTACTGAAACAGTACATGACCATAAAAACACCATTGATGATCATTCTGATTCAGTCCTTTGAGCCTTCATACACAGCATATGATGTTGAGACCTTTCACAGAATACAGTAACACACAATAATATTGACTGTCTTTGAACAGCAGCAGTGGTAGCTCATGTCTTCATTACAACCAGTCCTAATGACAGTCCCAAACACAGGATGTGAACTCATCCAGACAGGTGGAATCACTTTGTCTGTTTAATAGCAGGAAGAAGTTTTATTTTTAGTAATGGGGAATGGTCCTTTAAGTGTCCCCAGGTAAAATCAGCTGCTTTACTCCTCTCTTCTTCTGCAGCACCAGTCAATGACAACGATTAGCTATAGCCTCCAGTGCTGTCTTTATCCTCAAGGTTAGATATAGCCTAGAGCCTAGCACAGTAGCAATGGAATGGGACATTTTTTCATGAAAAGATAAAAATATTGGTTGAAATAATCAGAGTTTTTTGGGATGTAAGATAGTGCTGGTATCTGAGTGTGTGTGTATATATATATATATATATATATATATATATATATATATATATATATATATGTAGCATATTGTATCAGGAGAGAGGCACATGTTTCCATCATGATCATAAGAGTCAGTTCAAAAATAATGAATTGATAACACTATTAATAAACATTTAAATTAGTTACCAAGCAAAGCTGCTATTTTTTTCTGTTTCAGCTTGTCAAATGTGAGGATTTGCTGCTTTTTTTCTGTTTAATGTAACTGTACATGAAACATCATTGAATGTGGATTATTGGTTGGACAAAAGAAGCAGTTGCCTTGGTCTTTGGGAAATGCGACTAGTATTTAAATCTGGTTTTATGTCCCTGTATTGACGACAGTCATGGCCTGGTTATTATCTTATTATCATGTATTTCTGTATGTCCGTCCCATTCTCGTGAATGAATTGTGAGTGGATCTCAGGAGCACTTTAAAGGGATACTTTCCCGATTTTCAAACATGTTTGTGTCACCACAGTGACACAGACCTGGTTGATAATTGGCACAAGTACTGTCACTGTGACCTCACAAAACCTGTTTTTGGCCATAATTAAAGAATTCATTTGTTAATTGTGACAAAATTTCACACACTTTTCTAATATGATAGAATGATGATATTTTATATCCAGTAGGTCACGGGCTAACTTCACTGTGACATCAAATGTTTCATAATGTCCATTATTCAACATCTTAACTCAGGAAAAGAGAAGGAGACAATTGGTCGGATACTTCATTGATGACACTCATCTTCAGTATTCACCTTGAAACTGTGGTGATTGAATAGATCCTCTGTGCTGCAGGGATGATTATTTGTTTAAAGCATCCATGTTCTAGAATATGTTGATGTATTGTCAACCATAGACATACATACATAGACGCCGCATTGACTGCCTGAGCGCGTCCTAGCCGGCCGCCATCTTGGATGGGTCTCCCTTCACCTCCACAGTGTATTCACTTCTATTTAGGAAGGAGCTGTATGTATAAGTAAAATAGAATAACTCACTGAATTTTCAACTGATTTTCACACGGTTTGGTTTGTTACAAACGGCACACATGTAGTTATGATACAGGATGCTTTCGTACATTAAAAATGAGGGATTTCATGCTTTAATACTTTCTGCAGATAGCAACAGCATGTTATTTAGGTCACAACACAGTTCTTTTATTCACCTCAACCCCAGAGTGGTATATACATATATATATATATATATATATATATATATATTTATATATACTGTATGAACATACTGTATAAACACAATATACCAATACAAAACATAGTATAGCATATTTATACATTTATTAATATATTTTAATAAAGAAAATGCTTGATTGTTGGTTGAGTTTATTTCTCACACACACTCACTCTTTTATACCCACAGCCATCAGACTTCATAATTCTTTGTTAAATAGATGATCTTACAGACTTCTTTGAAATTTCCTTTGGGGATTAATAAAGTTCTTCTTATTCTTATTACACTGACTACTGTGATCCCTCAAAAGTAGTAAAAAACATTTTCAATATTTACACAAACACTGAAATTAATTTTGGTATTGGTATTATAACTATGAAAATGGGACTGTGGTCAAGATAATTTGAAAAAACATACAGAAGGATGAGCAGCAGGGGATATTTGCAGCACAGCTGGTGGAAAAATGAATATGTGCACAAAGGTGTGCTATACATAATATGCTATTCTATGTTTTCTATTGTGTATATTGTGTTATATATATATATATCCCAGTCTGTGGTTGAGGTGAATAAAAGAACTGTGTTGTGACCTAAATAACATGCTGTTGCTATCTGCAGAAAGTATTAAAGCATGAAATCCCGCATTTGTAATGTACGAAAGCATCCTGTATCATAACTACATGTGAGCCGTTTGTAACAAACCAAACCGTGTGAAAATCAGTTGAAAATTCAGTGAGTTATTCTATTTTACTTATGCATACAGCTCCTTCCTCAATAGAAGTGAATGCACTGTGGAGGCGAAGCGAGACCCATCCAAGATGGCGGCCGGCTAGGACGTTGGTTCCAATAGGCAGCGGCAGTCAATGCGGCTTCTATGTATGTATGTCTACACTTTGAATTACTTTGTGTACGAATTGTGCTCTACAAATGAACTTGCCTTGCCTTGCCTCTATGCTGTCAACAGTCATGGCTAAATATGACCCTGGACAAACATGGATGTAAAGCACAACTTGACTGGTTGGTGAAGGCAGAGAACGGAGAGGTGGTAATTGTGGTCTAACATATTGCATACTAAAAGATCAATGGATTATTTGTTGAAGTAGTAGTTGAGAGATTAATTGATAATGAAAATCCTTGTTATTTTCAGTCTTGTCAATTTTAATAAAAACTGTCTTGAGTATGGTGAAAGTGTGAATTCCCTTTTCTACCTCTCATTATGTAATTATGAGTGAGATATCTGAGTACGCAAACAAGCAAAATTAAGGAAAAAATGTGAAGTGCTCACACGTACTATGCTTCTAAGGAAAATCAATATTTTGAAGAAAACAAAGAAGGTTATCTGTTGAATTTGAATAGTTAGGAAAGCATGTTCAGGCGCAGGCATGGTAACCAAGTAATCAAGATGTCATGGCTCCTCTTGCTCTCGTCTCCCCTCCCTGCCTTGGCCCTTTCTTGCCCTTTTCCTCACTCCTCTCTACTTGCATCTCCGCAACGTTATCTCTTTGCCTTTCTCCCACTCCCACTCTACTCCGCCATTGCCCCCCCCCCCCAATCTGTACCCCCTCCTCCTCTCCTCTCTCACCCTTTCTCCATGTCTTTTCTATGTCTCTCTATCAGGAGGAGAAGAGAGGCTCCCCAGAGGGACTGTGGTTCGTTCCCGCTGCCGCCTACACTGGCTTAATGAGGAGCCTGCGGGAAGGGGTGAGTGTCTCTGTGTATGTCTGCGTGTGTCTGTTTTTGTGTCTGTGCCTGTGTAGCTGTGACTAAGTCTCTCTCACTGTGTGTGTGCCTGCGAGTGTGTGTGTGTGTGTGTGTGTGTGTGCATGCGTGTGTGTGTGTGGCAGGGGATCCCTGTGAACAGTAATGATGAGGCAGCTGTGGGGGCCTAAAGCGTTGTTTGCCAGCTGCAAGTCAAGGGCATGCAGAGCAGTCACACTCACATGCACGCACACACTCTCTTACCTGCATCAAACACAACCCTTTACTGCTCAGCAGCCTGACCTCAGCAGCAATTAGGACCCTCCAGACACACACATACAGTAGATAGAGCAGAAATACAAGCAGAAATATAGATAGCTCTTTCCTTTTTGCTGGCTTTCTCATTTTCTTTCTTTTTTCTCCTCTCTGTCTCCTATCTTTTTATACTTAATTATATTTCCCCTCTCATCTTAGTCTGTCACTAAAAGAAAAATAATAAGTTATGACTTTGGTTGGTATAATGGTATAACAAAAATGACACACATGTCTCCAGTGATAAAGTTGTGTCCTAAAATGTGTTTAGAAATATACAGGTAATGTGTCAGTGTTGGCATCATGCTACTGACATTTAGGTCTAATTTTGTTAGGTGCAGGTGTTTCCCTCTTAATGCATTGTAAGTGGAAGAAATGTGAGGTTTTAGCACATCGGCTCTACTTGTTTAAGTTTTGCTTATTAAGTTTAAGTTATTATCAAATTGTGTACAGTGCTTCCATATCACATTGTAAGATATAAAATAATCATCTCTGTCGTGTTCATACATGGTGGGCCAGTGCTGCGAAATAAGTAAAAATTTTGGTTGGGGGTGAGACTGATAGATACAGCGAACAGGTAGAGGGAGAGAAGGGGATGGATGGATATTGTTTTGTCTCTCAGAGCTAGAAGGGGTCTTACTGTGGCGGCCCACTATAGCAGAATGAATATAGATGAAACTCTGGTCTGCACAGTTGTCAGCTAGTACCTACTGTTGCTTCATTACCACTGGGAGTGTAGTGGGGGGGGGGTACATGAACAGAGGCGGGGTGTGTGTGACAGGAGCAAGGAGAGGGGTTGAGGGGAGGAGAGAGGAGGTTGACTTATTTATCATTATTGAGCTGTGAGAGTAGGCTGATGGAAACACACACACACACACACACACACACACACACACACACACACACACACACACACACACACACACACACACACAGCCTTAGGGACCAGACACTCATCCCCAGACCCAACCTGCCTTACTCTCTTTCCATCTCTCTCTCCTCTTCCCTTCCTCTCTCCTCCCCGTCTATCTTTCTCCCTTTCCCTGGCTGGTTGTTTTTTACCATGGATGCACAGGTATATTTGCTATTATATTACAGAGCAGTTAAATAGTCTAACTTTGTCTCATGGGCATTGGATTTCTTGGAGTTAACAATGTGGTCACACTATACCATAGCTTATTATACTTCTACAGTCTTATATTTGCACTGTTGAAATATCATTCCTAATGTAGAATTGCCAAAGATTTAAGGAGCATCTTAGGGATACAGGAAAACACCATGTCTAAGTCATTCAAAGCAACACCCACAAACTGACAAACACAAAAAATGACATTGATTACATTGAAAAGGAGTTACTGCTATTATTGGTTTTTCTCCCAGAAACAAATGGTGTGGTCTGCAGATAGTTGTGAGACAGGAGGGTGATATAATATGTCTCTTACATAACCGGTGTTACTGTAACTTAGAACTTGTTCAGACCACCAGCCAAAATCCATTTTTAGGCATATCCAGATTGTATCCAGATAGATGTTAGCAAAAAAAAAAAATTGGATCCAAAGGAGTTTGGAGTTGGTCTGAAATGTGGTAGTAAACACAGAGCTTTCTGCTCTCTCCTGAAATTTAGCCATAAGGCCAAATTAACAGGTAATCTGAACCTGACAATGGAATTTGTGTCAGATTTCAGAGCCTATGAAGTAACACACTTGTGTATTGACTGCTCTGCGTCCCCCTTCTTCTGATATCAAACTTATGCTCTTTCTTTTTTTAAAGACTTTTAAGGCCCAACTCTCCACCCTTGATCAGCTCTGGACATTTCAGAATTGACTATTTTCGCTCAATAAACCAAACACAAAGTATAACTCCATCAATATAATGTATTGGACGCCTTTAAGTTTATGCCAAGCATTTTATTATTTCCTTTGTCAAAAGTAAACAATGGAAATCTCTAGAAACTCAATAATTTTAGGACAGTATAGCTGTGATTCAAGCTAAGAAATGATGACTAAGAACAATGTCCACAGATATATTCGAAGACTTTTAAAGAGTAATATGGCATTAGGAGTCATCAGAATAAGGGATAACCCTTTTATCATTAATATTTTGATAATTAAACATTTTAGATGAGTTCTCTCAGGAGATTGCTCTTACAGACTCTCTAAGTCTCTGTAAAATGTCTGTCAGCAAACTTTCAGTGTTTGAAATGTTTGCTGTTTTTCCCATCTTTTTTTTTTATCCTCCTCCTCCTCTCTGGACCTCTTCCTGGATTGTTCATGCGCTTGGCAAGAGGAGGGCACTGATGCTGAGTCTACATCTTCAACATCACTGTCTGTGTTGATGATGGAGATGATATCAGCCAGGCAACTGAATTGCCTGCTGCTTATTGCAACAGTTGGTGGCAGGCCACAGGACAACACTGACGTTGGGTTGACCTCCTCAACGTGGCTGTCAGTGTTGCTGATGGTGATGATGTCAGACAGGCACCTGAACTGCCGTTGTTCATTTCAGGACTTGGCACTGGGCCAGAGGAGGGCACTGGGTGTACTTCTTCAGCTTTGCTGTCGGAGCACAAGCGCCTGACTGTCTTTCTGCTCCTCTCATGAGCGTCATCATTGTCTTCTTCTCTGGGCCTCTTTCTGGATCCTCCAGGCAGTGGATCCTCTCTTACAGGTTGGTTGACTTCTATGTCAACTTTGTCCTCAGAAGCAGCATCGTCGGCTGGTTGAACTTTTCTGCCGTTACCAAGATATTCATCAACAACAGCAATGTTGTCATTTTCATCAGTATCAGCAGTGTCTATGGCTGGTTGGACTTAATCACCGTTGTTGAAATTGTCATTGACAACAGCAATGTTGTTATCTCGTTGTCTTATAATACTCCTAAACAGAGCAATGGCTGCTTCCTCCAGGCCATTCATATGGCTTAACAGCAAAAAGGCAATCACTCCATAATTCAGCCACTCATCCTGTGCTAGTAGCACCATCACTTCAGGGTCTGGGGGAAATGGCCCCACGAAATAATTTTGACAACTGTGTTAGCATTACCACTTGTATAATAGGAAGATCATCCACATGTGCAATATACATTTTTAGATAGATTAACAATTGAATATCACTTTGGGGTGTGCACATGCTTTACAAATGCTGACACAATGTCATGTATCTGCCACACCTCCAACAAACCTCGGTTTGGTGAGCAGTCATCTTTAGATATTCACCGTAAAATTCAATGTGAAATCAGCGTTCTCCTCAAATAGTTTTTGCAAAAACGTTTACGTTTGCAAATGTGAGGTCTACTGAAGGTTTGGTGGCCATTTGAATTGAGCTTCTCTTAAAGTCATCGTTACAGTTTTTCTCAATTGTTTACACACAAATACTGGTACTTGAGACACAATGACCACAACATGTAACTCATGCACCAAACCCCTGAACCAATTCTGCTAAACTACAAGCACAATTCCTGCTTTACACTCAAATTGCAGTTCTAAAACACACTTTTTTCAGAACATTACACACAATTCGCTGCATTTGGCACAATTTTCATGAAGAAAATCTCTTGTTTTCACAAGGAACACACTGTCATTCCAAATTCTAAAGTTAATTGTCCTACTATGCACACTGAATCATCACATGGACAAACACCTGTCACACAGTTTTACAATTAGCAATCAGAGCTTTAGCATAAAAGGGCAACAGGTGAGCTCTTCTGTTTTGGAGCAATGGATGCCAACATTGGAAACAGAGGCAGAGCCAGAGCCAGAAGAGTGAGAGTAAGAGGAGGAGGACGAGGAGGACGAGGAAGGCCAAGGACCGTAATTTCTGCTACCCTTGGCCCCTACAACACTGCCCATCTGATCACATTCCTGGACACCCTACACAGTTTCCACCAGGCTGCTCTGGTTCGTAACTGGTTCACGGCCCACCCACACTTTTTAGTTGTTTATCTCCCTCCATATTCTCAATTCCTCAATCCTATTGAGGAATTTTTTTATGCCTGGAGATGGAAAGTGTATGACCGAAATTCACAAATGCGTAAACCCCTTTCTCCAAGCTATGGAAGACGCATGTGGATATATTTGATGCTTTTCATGGCTGGATTCGCCATGCTAGGTGACATTTCCCCGCTGCTTGGCCAGGGAAACCATTGCTTGTGATGTGGATGAGGTGCTGTGGCCAGACCAAAACAGAAGAGAGGATGCAGCATAGTTTTGTTTTGTTTTTTTACTGTAACGGTATACAGTAAATTCTTCTGTTGTTTTGTATGTAGACCACTGTATGTGCAACTTTGTGTTGGTTGGGATGTACACTGTGTACATTGTTTTTGTGGGAAAAATGAAATATATTTGTTACCGTGTATTTGTGTGTTCTGAGTATAAAAACAATATTCTAAAATATTTTACAACACACTTATGTATGTACTGTTTGTAGTAAGTGTAAAACTGAACAAAAAAGTCATTATTATGAATGGACAAGAAGTGTTTTCCTTTCATCATAGTGTTTTACATTGAGCACATCGGTGTTCAAATGGTTCTTATAAATGTCTTTTCATATGATGGTTTGTGTCTGTCATTTGAAAACAAAATACCATTTTGAGAAGAAATAACATTGTTTTGAATGTAAAGTTTCATTTTGCAGGAGAATTTAGGGGTTTTGCCCATTGTGTGTGTGTTTTTTGATTTGTGTGTAGAGTTCTGAGAGTATGAGGCATGCTTTCAGAAAATGTGTGTAAACAATCGAGAAAAACTGTAATGTGATCCTGCTATAATTGGTCACAATAGTTTTTGTCAGAATGAGGCATTTTACTAGTGCTTTATTCGATACAGCTGCACTGGAAAAATCGTCTAGTTAATCCTTTGTAGCGTATATTAATACCAACCCTTCTTAGCAATGACTGCAAGTTGATGAATGCACAGTCACCTGAGTTGTCTCCCCAAGTGATTCAAATCTAGGGCATTACTACTTAGAATAAGCATAATTTATATTTTCCAATAAATAAGTAACACATGTAGTCCTTAGTTTACTTGTACATTATTCTCATACTTTTCAGTTTTCTCTCAAAGATATTTTTGGATCACAAGTAATTTACAGTAATTAAAAGTTAGAAATGTTTTAAAAAATTTTTTATTGTAATTGTATGTAAAAACTGTTTTAGCATAGCATAGGTATTTGTAGGTATGCAGCCACAACAACGTGGTCCATCTGCACAATAAGGGCGCTGCAGTTATTGTTATTTTCATTTCCATCAATGTAACTTATCATTGAGTGAAGTCTCCCCCTATAGGTTGAATTAGAAAGCATGCATAAATCTTTTCTAAACATAAGTTATTGTTGTTAGCAAGGTGTGAGTCATATGGAACTCACAATGTTGTTACAAATGCATAGTATGACAGAATTTTAATATTATTTTTTAAAATCGCAAACTAAACATCCTGTGTTGGATGAAATACTTAAATAAGATTTTTATGTTGCACATTAATTAGAAGTGACTGTATTAAATGGCTGTTGATCTGACTGAGGTGAAGAGGTGACAGCCAATGGGAAGAGAGCACATGAGGGGCTCAGACTGTGATCTGTCTGAATAATCCAGCCATGGGTTATACAGAGTTGAACATCTGGTCAGAAAGACAGCAGAGATAAAGTTGCTCATCCCTGACAGCAAGAGAGGAGTGTATGAGAGACAGAGTGAGGGGGAGGGGGTATAGACAAAGAATTTTTTTGTCTTTTTTCAAATTATGTCAAATAGTGTGACAAATAGCCCAAGGCTTAGGGCTGCTTGAACTGCCAATCCCATAGAGAGCCAACACCCCAAAGTGAACCTCCATGCAACCTTTATGAAACGTTTTTATTTGCTGATCCAACAAGAAAACAATGGCAGTCCATTTAACATTAACATATTGACTTGATAATTTTATTGTTACAGCAGTCGGAGCAGAACTTTATAGAATGTTGCAGTGCGAAATTGCACTGAAACTAGACATATTTTTTAAACCATAAACATGTATTTATTTTCCACGCTATTCTAAAAATGTATTTAAAGGCACTGTAATGTCTCAAGCAGCCTTTATTGTGGTTGCTCATAAAAAGTGTATTTAGTCTGGTGCCACCTGTTTCCAGCTTAAGAGATGCTGTATTAATTTGATTTGAACATTCTTATTTAAAATGGTTCTAGCCTTGCATATGGTCGTTTGGATCATGGGAATGTATACTTTAGCTCCGTATTGATTCCCACCAATTCTTGGGGGAACTACCCAGCTCTCTAGGCAAGGCAATGCAGCTTTATTTATATAGCACGTTTCATACAGCAGGGCAATTCAAAGTGCTTTACAGAGCATTAGAATATGAAACACAATAGAGGATACAGATTTCCGATAAAAGAGTAAAGAGACAAGATATATAAGGTAAAATTAATTACAATATGATTTACAGTTTAAAGAGACAAAAATCACCATTTAAAAATAGCTGTCCTGACAAGAGGTGCAAAGATAAGAAAGTTTGTTTAAAATGATTTTTTAAGTTTAAAAATAAGTTTGCAGACATCACAGGGTGGAGTGAGTGTAAAAAGTGTGTAAAAAAAGGCAGTGTAAAAAAAGGAACATTTTTAGCTTTGACTTAAAGTAAAAGTGGTCAGAGTCCGTTATTCCAGGTTTGTGCTGCAGGACAACAAAACACTGCTTCACCATGTTTTGTGCCAGTGATTCATACAGAAGCAGCAACATTTTGAAATCAATTCTCAGAGTGACAGGTTGCCAGTGTAAGGATTTTAGAACTGGAGTAATGTGGTCATATTTCCTATTTTTTGTCAGGACCCTAGCAGCAGAATTCTGAACAAGGTGAAATTGCCGAACAGTTTGTTTCGTAAGACCTAGGAACAGACCACTGCAGCAATTATTGTCATTATCATTATAAAAGGCTTCAACCTTGTTACATTTGCTGGAGGAAACTAGTTCTGGAGATACTGGAACCGGAGCGTTAGTTCATCTGTCCACAGAAGCGAATAAGGTGTGTGAGTTTTCGTTGATGTCAGGAAAAAATGATTGCCTTGCACTTCTCAAGGTCACATTGTAAAATTGTCTGTTAGTAATTTTTCTTTATAGATTTCAAAGTGAATATGAACCTTTTGATTATGCCATATTCATTCAGCTTTCTGGCACTCCCTTTTCTTGACCCTTACAGAATGAATGTTTTTCCATGGTGCCTTTTGCTTATTACTGACCAATTTCACTTTCTCAGGAGCAAGGGCATCAATTACATTTGCAGTTTTAGAAGTGCAGGAATGCAGCAGATCATCAACATAAATTTTGATTGTGGCAGTTTCAGTTTGATGGGAAATGTATTCTGATATTCTCAATATAGTGTCTTTTTTCATCATTTATTCATTTCATCATTTCATCAGATAAAAAAATACCCAAAAAATCATCTGATAGCCTAACATCAAGCACAGTGACCTTTGACATATTAACATCTTTGGTCATGAATAAATCCAGACTGTGTCCTCTATCTGTGGGTTTGCTCTCTTGCATGTTGAGAAAGATCAAATGTGTCATCTATGGCAGAATGTTCATCGGTATTTTTTTCACAGACATTATCTATGTGTACATTAAAATCACTCATAATGACTACACAGTCAAATTCAGTGCAAATAATTGAAAGCATCTCAGTAAAATCCTCAAGAAAAGAGTATATAGGTGGCCTGTAAATAATTTGAGAACTGGAACTGTCGTGCTTCAAACTGAAATCTAAAATTTGGTTGGGTGGATTCGATAAGAGCAGCATTTCCATTCTTGTTGTCCAACCAAGTCTCCATAAAAAACATCATGTCAAGCTCATAAGAGGTACAGTAATGAAGTCACTGATTAAAGTTACGTATTACCCAAGGACGTGCTATTAAATACAGCTAGTTCCAAGTTAGAGCAGGGCCTGAGATACTTTGCTTACAGGTAATTTGAAGTAGATTTGGGGGATTGGAGGATCTTACTGTCACCCTCTTATCTAATCTTTGCGTTGACACTGGAGCTGTTGTACTTGGGATGGTTATTCTCTCCCTGGGCCTTGGGTTGCTAGAGGACAGATAAGGAATAACAGTTCTGAAAACAGCAGAGGCCCAGGGTGTCCTAGTTCCTGTCAACAGTGATAGCAGATGCCCCTGTGCTCTCCAAGGCCATAGAAGCCAGTGGTCTGGGTGGTTGCAGAGGTGGACGACGTGGCCCATTTGGGGGGTTTGCGGGGCACCTTGGGGGCTTTGGGAGCAGGTTAGCTGGGTTGTTTCCATCCCAGACTTGCATACTTTACCAAGTCCTCCACCTGGCTTTTGAAACTAAAGAGGTGGGGGAATGAATGTTAGAGAGTCAGAGGAGAGTGATTCAGGTGCAGTTGTGGTGTGGGGGGTAGCGATGAAGGAGAACCCACAGGGAGGGCAGGTGGAGCAGTGTCATTGTTGTTATCCTGTCTGGCTCTTGCTCTGTAGATGAGACTTTGGTTGATGGACAGGGCAGCAGGATGTTTTTTTTGGTTCCTCAGACAGTGGAGAAAATTGTCTGTTAGCTGCCTCAGTCCACGGCTATTTGGGTGGGGACCCCATTCCTTTGAAGAGGTCGTCCTCTTCCCAAAAAAGGTTGAAGTTATCAGTGAAGTTTCTCTGCAACTCACAGGTATTAGAAAGTCATGTATTCAGTGCAAGTAGGCGGTTAAATTTATCTAGCCTTGTGTCAATATTTGGGAAAGGCCACTGATCAATGATTATACTTCCAGCTTGTCAGGTCTGTTAAAATGTTTGTTTATTTATTTTTTAAACTTCTGATTCTCCTTTCCTGGTCCCTCATGCTCAACAACATGTTTGATTCCAGGGTGGCTTGACAGTGCCTGGGAGGAAAGTCCTGTGATGTCACTAACAATGGAACTTGGATGGCTGCATGTAATGATCCTTTCATTGTTTACAGTACTGATAACACCATCTCCCACAAGTAGGATGTGGGAGACACACATTCTCTGTCCTTGTGTGCCTTGTACTTCTTCTGTATACCAGTGTTAATTTCACTTTTCCCCTTGTGAATGAGATCTTTTTTATTCCGTTTTCCATTCAAAAACGCGCGTCTAAGAAGACGCTGGAAAATGCTCGTCTAAAAAGACGCTTGAATGCCGGTCAGATGTGCCGAATCATAGGAAAACAATGGTTTTACTGACGTTGCGTCTCTAGCGTCTCATTTCTGTGTGATCACCCCCTAAGCCGTCCCCTGCCATGGATCTGTGTATATGTCAATATATGTTTGCAGTGTCTTCTGTAGATATAGTAGACAAGCGCTTACCCAAAGTTGTCAAAAGTTATCCTCCCAATGATTTAGTAGTTATTGGAAACCTCTTTAAATGTGTTGGAGTTTGTAACAAAAGAGAAAAATAGGAAAAATAAAAGTAAAGCAGAGAGCAAAGAAGAACATCTGCACTATAGCAAAGCTATTAGGTTCTGGGCAGGTACTGCAGCATACAGTTTGTTATTAAAGTTGCTTTATTTTCCCATTTAAAAGCTAATATCGTTTTGTAGAACTGAGCCGAGGGGAACCACAGAGATGGGTGATAATTGTCTGGTGGTCTGTCACAATATGCAACACCTTTGTCATTACACGTTTTAATTTGATCCATTGTTAATATGAAAATATTGATTAGGGCAGCTATAAATAAAATATTTGAGCAAGCTAACTGCCCTTAGAAGATAAGCCATATATTGGATGGGGCCATTTAAGATACAGACACATTGATTGTCTCTATTGGTTTTATTTGACCTTGGGTTAAAAACTAAATATTTGTTAACTGCTGCACAATGTAGGGGATGTGAAGTCGGTAGCAGTTTGCTGTGGTCTCACTGTAATTCAGTGCAGTTCTGAAGAATCCATGAGCAGAGTATAAATTACTTCAAATAAAATTTATCTCATAAAGCACATGAGCATGAATAACAAGTTTATTGAACTACTCTTGGCTGATCAGTACAGACCTTTTTACAATGTCTAATGTCTGATTTGATAAGTTACCAGCTGGATCCTTATTATTAGGAGTTTATTGCTTCAGTGGTGTTTCCAATATTTAGTGATAAATTTCTCATGTAGTGTTGTCTGGAGAAGGAGATTGTCTACCAATGCGCTAAATGTAAATCCAGTGCCACACACTGTTTATTGCATGACAGCATTGAGATACAGCGCCAAGACCCTGTCTAATGCGCTCCAGGCAGTGTGATTTTGATGCGTTTTCTGACCCCCTGGATCACCCCAGCCCCCTCCACTGCTGTTGAGAGTTTTCCTGATTTACAAGAAAAGCACTGGAGAGAGGGATAGAGATCGTTGTAGTAGAAGGGGTCGACTAGGGGGTGGGGGGGCACAGAGCCAAAGCGAGCATGGTGGTTTTACCAGTGGAGAGGGGGATAGTGGGGGATGGCAGGGAGTGACAGAGAGGAAGAGAGAGACGGATCAGTGTAGTGGGAGAGGGAAAGGAGATGGCAGGGAGTCAGAGAGGGAGAGAGAGAGAGTTGTACTTGGAGAGGGGGAGTGGATGGCATGGAGTGAAAGGCAGGTTTCCAGGCCAGACTTGAGCTGCAGGAAATTATTTATGAGTCTGAACAAGATGATGCTTCTGCTGCCTATGATGGAAAATGTGTG
Source organism: Epinephelus cyanopodus (assembly GCA_026686955.1). Taxonomy (NCBI): domain Eukaryota; kingdom Metazoa; phylum Chordata; class Actinopteri; order Perciformes; family Serranidae; genus Epinephelus; species Epinephelus cyanopodus. The sequence goes on from CM048919.1 coordinate 15,696,083, forward strand.
TGTGTGTGTGTGTGTGTGTGTGTGTGTGTGCGCGCACAGCAAATGATGTATGAACAGTATTACAGTGATAGAAGCCAGGGGGCACAAGGCAGAAATCCCCCTTACACACATACAGACACACAGACACACACACACACAAACACACACACACACACACACACACACACACACACACACACATACACACTGAGCCTATTAATGATTTATCACTATCTTCCACAAAGGAGAAAAGAACAGAGGGGGACTCTCCAAGACAGTCATGGGTCCTACCCCTGTGTCTCTAACATAAGATGACCACTCCACATGCACACTCTCATGCATACAAGCCATTGTGTAATATACTGTAATGTACAGTTACTGTGCAGTATTGATTAGTAGAATTAAAAAAAAAGAGAGAGAGAGTGCCACGGTGCTTTACATGCAGAAAAGGGGTGGGTGGGGGGGAAGGGGGGTGATGACTAATAATGCTGTGTATTAGTGCACTTGTTTGTCCACCTGCCTGTAACTGTGAATCGCACACTAACACACTGCCACCAAGAAACTCAGTCTGTGCTGAGTTACTGCTTGCTAAATGAACATTTATGTATGCCATTACCAACAGACTGTTCACACTTACGTATGCACAAGCAACACAGTCATGTGATGCAGTCACTAATGGCTGGTCTGACCCAGTCAGCGACTCTCACATCTCCAGAAACATCACAACAAATTTCATAACAGGCGGTAATTGGATAAATTGACCACATATTGTGAATGTTAATCATTCCCTTCTCACCAGAAAAAAAAAAAAAAACTTAATTAAGTGGCATATCTGCAGCTTTTAGCCTGGCTGAAAAGCTCTGCAATCCCAAGAGATGCAATGCATTGTGGGGTAGTTCAGTATGTCCAGTAAGCTCACATCTTTCACTCAGAGAAAGTGAAGTGAAGTTGAGATCAAAATGAACAAAATAAAGGCAGAGTTTAGAGATGAATGTGGTCTGTGCAGGGGCACCGGAAGTATGGGGGTAGGAAGTAGGGAAGGGGCATTTGGCCTCCCACCTTACACCCATGGCCCACATTTATTTTAAGATAGTTATCTTGGCTGGTGTGATTCCATCACAAGATTGTTTCTAGTTTTTCATGTCTGTCTAGTGGTTAGTCTTTTTTCGCCATTTGTCTATTTGCATCTGTACCTGTTGCTCTTTTCTATGTTTCTGTCCTCCTGTCTCTTCCTTTTCCTTCACACCCCATTGCCTGTCTGTTAGCCAGCTAATCAGACAGTCTGTCTCTCTCTTTGAGTGTGGCTATTAGGGGTGTTAGATGTTCTGTGTGAGGCTGATAGATGGTGTCTGTGTCTTTGCCATAGGGGCTCATTCAGAACCAGGTGCACTGGCTTCTAAAGGACTTTAATTACAGAGAGAAACCACATCAGACATGTGAACACGCGCACTTGTGCACACACAGGCATACACACAAATCCTGTGTCAAGTCATGTGATGTATTTTTGTGATGTGATCTCTTTCTACTTGAGACTCAGAGGCCAGGTGCAAACATGTTTGGATATAAGACTAATCTACTGATCGACACTTGGAGACAGGTTTTTATTGTTCCATATCTGCCCAGCATTTTAACTCTTTTCATCTGAAAACAGAGGTTTTTCCAGCTTTTTTTAGCCTGGGGTTCAAAGTGTGTAAATCTTATCTGTCAGCCCTGAGCTACAGAATAAGGGAGATTTTTTTAATTCAACCCTGTTGCCAGGAAGCTAGTTAGTCTTGTCGAAACCTGACGAAAAAGATGGAAATCCTGTTTAAACTGGATACACCAGTAAGATAAATGTTTTTCAGCAACTGCCAAATTCAGATCCAGGAAACCTGAAATTGAAGAATGTAGGTTTTGCCAGAGTATTATATCTATCTTTAATAGTCTTAAATTAGGATAAGTACCTACTCAGAAATCATGGCTGGATGTTTGAAGTGAGGATGTACTGGAGTCGCTATGTCATTTAATTAGATCTGCCCCATGACACCTCTGCAAGGCTGAATGTCATGCTCTAAATCCACCAAATATTGCTCCCTTACTGATTCTTTTCAAAATCTTTACAAATTAGTGAGGATGAGATACAGAGCGGAAGAAACAGAAGAAAAAATTGTATCATTTATAAGCTAACTAATGTATGTCCAAACATTTTCTGCAGTTCAGTTTGAGGATGTTTACACTGCAATACCTTTAGGTTAGTTCAGTGAGCATCAAGTCATTTTTAGATCATGAATCCTAAAAATATTTTTTTGATTAGTGTTTTTCTACTTTCCCCCCTACAGTTACTGTTATTGTAATTTTAGAAATTTATCTTTATTTATCTCCACCCGAACAAACGTCCCTCACATTGGTGGAAACACTGGACAAGATGCTTCCAAACATTTTCATACTATTGATATTTTAGAAGACACAGTGCAAGAGCACTGTGAAAGCTTCAGAGACTGAGTCAGCGATAAAGAGAAGACATCAGTTTAGAACAGCCCTGATAGGATAGGAGCATCTATCCTGTCTTTAGTGCTCACCATTGATGTTTTTACTCATCGGTTCCAACAGCGTCAGTCCCTCCTGTGGCGCTAATTGGCTAATCAAGTCCCACTCAGTGGTTCTTTTTTTAAACTGAGAAACTGCTGTTTAATGTCACAATGCCAGACCAGTCAGTCAACTCATACTCAGTGGACCAGGCGGCAGCCTGGATGGCAAAACACTGGATTCCCAAATCCTGATCATTAAGATTCAGATTTATTTTATTTTAAAGAACTGGGCCCTGACCTTTCTTTTAGCACAAACATGAAGTTGACATTCTTGATTTTGGGTGAAATGTTTTGACAGTTATTTGATGGATTGCCATGAAACTTGTTAGAGATATTCAACGTCTCGAGAGGATAAATCTTAATAAAGTCACATTTATTTAATTCAATTTAATCTAACACTATTAATGAGCCCAAATTTCAATTTATTCCATTGTTTGTCTTTACTTATCTTCATGACCAAATACCTGCAAACTAACTTCTTTTCCATCAACAGGTAAATCCAAGTTGGCTAATGATGGCTCAGTAAATCATGCCAGTGAGCCAGCATACACAATACCAGGACGTGGAACTGCCTCACCCAAATTGAATGCAGTTGTTATTAAAGTTATCGACTGCACCTGTGCTCTTTCAGCTGTGACATGCCAAAATGTCTCCACATGCTAAACATCAGCATATTAGCACAGTCACTGTGAGAATTTTAGCATGCTGATGTTAGCATTTAGCTCGCAGCACAGCCTCACAGAGCAGCTAGCATAGACTGTAGACTTTAAATCTTGCTCTAAAACTATTTGCTCAACAATTATCTGAATGTGTTTACGTGCTGTGGAAACAGAGCGAGCAAGAAGCCGGACATGCCCTTAAAACCTCCTAACATGTTAAAATTTGGTCTGTTTGGTTGAATAGGCCACCTCTCAGCTTCTAAGAAATTATGGTATTGTGAGAAAAAAATGTACCATGATTGTATAATTTCAGTTGTGTCACGTAAAGTCACAGATGTCTCATCACTGACATTCAAACTTGGCAAAGTCTTGTGTGCAAAGTCAAAAAAGTGTTGGATGACCTTGTAGCTAAGTTATCGTGAAAGCAGTTGCAAAAAATTTACCTTAATTTCTTTAAAGTTGACTTTCTGGAGATTTGAGGTTTAAGTAGGACACTGAGTATAATATAATGAGTGTGTTTCTCGGATGAACTTGTTTCTCATACTAGGAGAAATCATAATGAGAATAACTTACTCTTTCCTCTGTCTCCTGCATTTCTCTCTCTGCATCATAATGATGGAGTTTCTTGCATGAGCTACTTGTTTCTCACCACATGTAAGGATATCTCTCTCAGTGCATCTCTCGCTCTCTTTCTCTGTCTTTCAGACTCCCCCTCTTTCCCTTTCTGTGTAGTTCCTGGCAGGGCTACAGTCTATTAAACACACAGACAGTGGGTGCTCCCCCGTGGGCTCATTAGTGAGCTGGCCCACGAGGCCTGGGGAATGCTGGAACAGACCATTCTACTGGTTCCCGCAGGGGTGCCAGAGGATTCATTATGTTGTCATGCTACGTAGTCCCTTGGTGTTGAAAACGCAATATGATGTCCTATATTGGATTAATAGGTAGATCATTTTAGCTCTCTGTTATGATTAGAGTTCCCATGTGGTTGAATAGGCTGTGTCTTTAATTTTTATAAAATGTCAAATAACTATGGATCATGGCCTGACCACTGATGCATTGTTAAATGTTGAAAGTACATTCTGACCTCCATAACAGAACCAAGATTTTTCTCGATTCTAAAAGGTTCATTTTGTTTTGGGCATAATGTTCTACAGGGCACCAGGGACATTATTTTGTTATTATTGTATAGTGCATATGTTAAGGCAGATGTTAAGCTTTTTGTGAAAATGAAAATGGGGTGTAGATAATATTATAGATAGATAGATAATATTTCATAAGATAATATGAAACATAAACAGTTTATTTAAAGCAGCTGTACGGAACTTTTTACCATTAATAAAACTGTCCCTAGTTCGTATCACCCCCCCCCCTTGAAGATCCGCATATTTATTTGAACCCAACAGTGACAAAAAAGCCTTTCTCTATATGGCTATTTAGCGTAGCCTAGCTCAGGTCAGACACACAGCGGATGTCAGAAAACCAGAATACGGCACCCGAGGCGGAAGTGATTCTGCTCGCCCACAGTGGCCCGCAGTGATTAAACCACAGAAGAAGAAGGACCGTGTTTACAGTGTTCGAGGAAGCAGTACACAACAGGCATTGCTGAACACATAACACCTAACAATTTTATCAGAGATGTATCTATGAGGACTTGGCTGTACTTTTGATGTCATGGCTGATAACGAAGGAGCATCATCTAAAATTATCTGTGACTGTGATCATGAACACAAATATACAGCAGGCAGTTGTCCTCAGTTTATAAGAAATTCAGAGCTACACCAGAACATTTATGAACAGGTCTTACTTTACTACTAACTTGTGTGTAACGTTAGCATGTTTCCACTAATTACTTGGACTGACCTAACGTTAGTAGCGTTAGCTTTGCAAGCGAAGGCTGCAGGTAACAGCTTTGCTGTGTTAGGATTATGTTATGTCTACACTGTGTATCTTCACATAAAAGAATACTGTGATGATTTAGAAGTTATGCCCTTTCTCTATCATTTTCATATTGAGACAACATGATCGATATCTTTTTTGTGTCTGTACGTCCAGTGGCTGGGTCTCAGCGTTTAGTATTGCGCTGGTAGAGGGTTAGTACGTCCTGCGCTGTGATCCGCGGAGGGATACACCGGTGTACAGGCACAGACGTAGCTTGTAAACAAAACTCAGCTGTTTATTTAGCTTAGCGATATCTCCGGATTTTAGTAGCTGCAATGGACGACTTTAAACGAGATTTTGAAGAGTTTCTTGTGTAGCGGACACAGATCCAGAGCCATACCTGTTTGAGCCGGAGCACACAGATGAGGAACTCCATGTGTTGAGTGCTGAGCAGAGATGAGAGAGGCTGAATCCTCTGCTACTATTTTCCTGCACATAGTGGGATTCGGTGCTGCCATCGTTGGGGAGATATATCATCAGGAGGAAAACCGCCACAGAGAGTGCATCACAAGGAATGAAAACTTTGCAGCAATCACTAATCCTGGCGTGATTGAAACTTTTTTCATGTTCCTAAGATGAACTGGAAAAAACGCTCCAGGCCTGCAGGAGCTGATGGACAGCTTTCAGTCAGTGAGTAATATCGTCCGTGTCTCTCTTTGTTTGCCATTTACCGAGTGACCAAGCGTACCTGTCCCAGAGCCAGCTGCAGCTGTTGCTCACCGGTGTATCCCTCTGCACAAGATGTACTGACAGTGCCATGCTAATCGCTGTCTCAATATGAAAATGATAGAGAAAGGGCATAACTCCCAAATCGTCGGAGTATTCTTTTCACATAATAATGCTGACTCAGCAGATGACTTGTTAAGTGTTTGTTCCTCCTTACACCGAACGTACATGGCTGCTGCTCATTGTTTCCGGTAGCACAACAACGCGGTGACTACATCACCCAGAATAACTTGAGGCTTACACTACGCCTTAGTAGCTCAAAATACACAACAGATTAGATTAGATCAGAACAGAAAACGACAAGAGAATTTACTGAGTAATTTTGCTGTTTCCACAATTTACTTGGACTGACCTAATGTTAGTTAATCCTCTCGCTCTCCAAAACAAATGCATGCGGTAATTGCCGGCTTTACGACACCAGGCTGTGGGTGTCATACCACTTCGACCAAAGGAGCGCTATAATCATTCATTCATTCATCTTCTAACCGCTTCATCCTCGTGAGGGTCGCGGGGGAGCTGGAGCCTATCCCAGCTGACTTCGGGTGAGAGGCAGGGTACACCCTGGACAGGTCGCCAGACTATCGCAGGGCTGACACATAGAGACAAACAACCATTCACACTCACATTCACACCTATGGACAATTTAGAGTAATCAATTAACCTAGTCTCCAAATTGCATGTCTTTGGACTGTGGGAGGAAGCCGGAGTACCCGGAGAGAACCCACGCTGACACGGGGAGAACATGCAAACTCCGCACAGAAGGGCTCCCACACCGTGCCACCCGCGCTATAATCAATGAAAACGAAAAGTTCCGCACAGCTGCTTTAACCATATTTCACCAGAACTATGATTCTTCAGCAGAAAAGTATACAAAAAATTTGTCACCATTGGGTCCATTGTAATTGACATGAATTCAAGCTCATTGCAGCTGCATTTGTGTGAAAAGAAAAAAACTATAAAGTTTGTACAGCCAGTTTTCAAGCTTAAAGGGAGTGTATTTGATATTAAAAGGACAGATTTTCAATGGAGTATCACTTTAATTGTGGGATTTTGTCTCAAACCTCTCATTTCCTAAATGTTTTGCAGTGCACAGATACTCAATGTGAGGACAGTCAGTGCAGTCATGTGTGAAACATTCAACAATTAGGTAGGGCAATAATGTAATTATCTGTCACCTGCACCCCTTTTCAGAATTACCATGATAAATTGCCATGATGAAATTAATGTTTCAGCTGTTATTATGAACCTTTGCCATAAAATGTAGTTAACTGTGTTTTATGAATAGACTCTATTGTATCTCACATCTAGGGAGAGTAGCGTTGAAGTGATGTAACACTGTGAAACACAATAATAACCTGACAGAGGCAATCACTTCTGTTCTACTTCCTGTCTTTCTCCACAATGACTTTCCTGGAAAAACTCATTTCCTCAGCCACAGAGATTTCATTAGCCTGGCCCCATTGTCTGAACACAAACAACTATTCTCTACTCAGCCAAAGGTGTGTGGGCACATGCAGTATACACATAAGCATACACACACAAACACTTGCACGCTAACTCATACAGACACACACAACCACTCTCTCGTTTTTGTATTGAGGTGATGTTGAGAGCTAATCTAATTGTCAGTTTGTGATTACGTTAGTTCTTTGTTCATTTCTTCCTTTTGGTGTATGACATTTTTCAGTAATCGAGTTTTGAGCTTGTAACTTAACAATGAACCACAAAATGTGTTGCTCCCAATGGCATTATGTTTTATACAAGGAAAACACTATGGTACGCCCTGCTATTAGGTTGCATATGCACATGCACACACAAATATAGTTTATAAGCTAATCTTTGTAGCTGCGATTGGCCGCCCAGTTACTCGCTCTGTCTGTTGGTCGGCCCACAAAAATCTCCCCAGCCTTTGGTGTCCGCAGTTTTTGCCCTAGGAGGCTAAAATTAGGCATAGAGGTCAAGTAGAGAGTGTGTGTGTGTATGTGTGTGTGTGAGAGAGAAGGTATGCGTCTCTGTTCATGCCCGTGGGCTAAGTGGGGGAATGGCTTATTATGAAAGTGCATGACTTCCAAATGGATTCACAGACAGATTTTGTGGGAAGAGTGTTCATGTACCAAAGGACAGGCGTTGAGGACTCTAGATTCAAGCTGCAAGATTTTTCACCAACTCATGGTCCCAAATCCTTTAACTGGATGGTTCTTAAATGGACTCCATTAACATTAGTCTTAGGATGGAACAGGGAAACAAAATGTTTAATTTTCAGATAGTTTTAATTTATTGTTAGAGTGCATGGGCAGCACACTTGATGTTTTATATTGTTATAGATGTAGTATTTTTTTAGTTAGTGGATTATATTATACTATTAGAGATGGGTATTTTATGTAACTTTAATATTCGAGTACTTGCATTCCCCAGCCATTCTCCCCAGAATCTGCCTGGTAGCACAAGCTAACACAACAGCAGCAGCTATCATCCGACACTGAGGAGTTTAATGGTACCAGCAAACTAACACCAACACCAAAACAGCTCAACTCTCTTGTTAAACTCATTAATAAACATTAGGTAATGTTAGCCATTTGATGCTCTTGATATGTATGTGTGTGCAGGTAGACTCTCACCAGCTGTTCCCCAGGGCAAATGGTCACACTCCTGCAGGTGTAGTCTCAGAGAAAGAGAGAGGGACAGTGGGGCAAGAAAGCGTGGAGTGAAGCTCTACGTAAAACACTATTTTACCTATTTCCTGGACTCTGTCGGAGCCACTCTCCCTGTTAGGGGGGGTCACTGCCCTGAGTGCTCCTATTGCTACGAGGAGCACATCAGCTTTGACTCTCCACATCTGTTCCAGCTGTTCTTTCAACCCTTGATACCTCTCTACCTTTTCTAGTTCCTTCCTTCTGATGTTGGCTGGTATTGCCACATCTACCACCACTTCCCTCTATTGGTGTTTGTCAACCACCACTATGTCCAGTTGGTTAGCCAGAAGCTGTTTGTCAGTCTGGAACTGGAAGTCCCACGGGATCTTAGCCCTGTTGTTCTCAACCACCTTTGGTGGTGTGTTCCATCGGGATTTGGGTACTTGAGTCCATACTTGGTACAGATGTTCCTGTGGTAAAAGATGATCTCTATTCTCTCCTGTTGAGAATAGAGAGCATTTATACTATTTTTTTGCTATTTTGATTTGGTTTGCTTGTTCTAGTTGTTAATACCCCAATACATAAATAATCCATTTCAGCTAATGATTTATACCTTTTTTCCAAAGTGGATTTATGTTATTTTAAAGTTTTTCTGTCTCTCTCTGACAGGATGATTCCATAGTTCATCACATGGCTGCAAAAGCCATAGAGAACATCTCTGCTGTTGTCTCTGGCCCCTCCCACCACCTGGTTACCACAGAGATGGCTTCCGCCCTGTGGTACCTGTTCACTCACTCCACTGCGGAGGCTGTCAGAGTCACTGCCATATCTGTAAGTATACACGCCTGAAAACTCACACCTACACCATCGTGCAGGCAGGACTGTGTATGGATGCAAATACATATACTAACATCTCTGTGAGACATACTAACACAAAAAGACATCAAACACATAATATGGTGGTTAACAAGAGTAGTTCACACTGAAAAGGTAAGCTGTTGGTACAAATTGAAAAAAATATGTTTTTCAAATTACACATATTTGTTTGAAAATCAAGGTAAAAGACAGTAAATGTGCTCCATGCTTGAACTGCTTGTATTTTGTGATTGTTGATGAAAAGTTGTTGTAATATAATATCTCTTGACCAACATAAAAAAAAAAAAAGAATGGCCTTCTAATGCTTAATCACAAGAAGTGGCTTTTTTTGTTTGTTTGTTTTTGCTTTTTTGTTTTTTTAGATGGGCTTCACATATATGTGTTGACTTATCACTTATGAAACACTATATCCCCCCTAGTCATACTGCGAATCATACTAACTTCTTTATTAATGGCGCAGTGGTTGGAATTACAAAATGCATTTGAAAATTATGTGTCACTCCATGTTATGTAGCAATGAGCACTTGCTTCTTCTTCTTCTTTTTTTTTTTTTTTTTTTTTTTTTTTTTTTTTACCTCTAACAGCTTTCCACCAAGGACGTCAAGTGCAACATGACATTTCAGCTGAATTGTTACCTCTGTCTGTATATTTGTGTTTATCTGTCTGTCTCTATGTCTCCAGGCTCTTTCAAGGCTAACCCGGGTGGTCCCAGCAGTCTTCTTGGCAGTTATTGACACCTGTGGCCCTGCGGCCATCTTGGAGGGCGTGGGTGCAGCAGGGGCCCGGGTCCAGCAGCACCTGCTCACTGCTATGGCCACTGCCCTACTCACCTCACGCATCCAAACACACCGCATCACACAGAGCAGGGTATGTGTATATTCTATGAAACGCCTGCGTTTCAAAATGTCAAATGCTGAATGACGAAAACCCAAATAAATAATGTTTTAATACTTTTTTATACATATTACTAGAAATAAATTCCTCTACATGAAATTTAGGTGGTAACATCACTGTTGTAGAGTTTGATTTTTAGAGACGTTTACGAGGGAAAGTCACTAATGGGAAGATTTTCACACAAGGGCTGAGGGATGAAAACACAACAACATGAGAAACAAATGAAACTAGCTGCAAAATCTCTACTTTCTCTCTTCTGTCTGTCTCTCTTTCTTTCTTTCTTACTTCCTTGCAGTTCATGAACTAACGCTGAACTGTGCATGAACTAATTTGCGATGAATTACTTATTTAATTTTTCATAAGACACCCCATCTAGAGTGTATAGGAAGTGCTAATCTTGGAAAGGCAGAGGGGCTAAAATTGATTTGAAGGTTTTTAACTTGGAGTCTAGCATTGGTAATTGACTCTGAACTGAATTTATTTGCATTGAGCATTTCCAATTTAACACCAGCATACAAACTTAGTACTTCAACTCTGCTCTAATTATACACTGATATGCATTCACCCCCCTACCCCCCTTCTCTCTCCCCTCTCTCTCTCCCCTGGCACAAAGACAGACAGTCAAGAGTTTGTTTACACAGAACTCTGTTAGTGTATGTGTATTTGTGTGCATGCATGCTAGAGACTGACTGACTGTGTGTGTGTGTGTGTGTGTGTGTGTGTGTGTGTGTGTGTGTGTGTGTGTGCGCGTGCTTGCACATACGCTAATTTGTAGAGTGTGTCAGTATCTGGGCTAATTGGCTGAATGAACGCGCTGCAGCCTTCTACTTCAGCAGAGCATTATGGGTAGTGGGGAGGGACTTATCAGCTAGGCACACACTACTGGGCTTTGAAATTAATTAACTTGGTGTGTCGCCTCATAAACACACATGCATGCACATTCTCTCACATTAACTCACACACAAGACACACACGGGCACACACACAGACACACACACACACACACACACACACACACACACACACACACACACACACAGTTAGAAGCGCATGGTGTTGGTGATAATGATAATGGTAATGAATGTTGGCCAGTCACAAATTTTTCCAACCAGTTACTGCCGCAGAGTTTATGCTGAGTGAATGGATGTCCAGAGTAGCTGTAGGCATACAAGTTTGTTTTTGTGTGTGTGTGTGATTGTGTGTGTGTGCGCATGTTGTGTGATAATGTGGAGTCTGAGCTGATTAAGTTTTAGCCTGTTAGACGACACATTTTCAGATTTTTTTTTCATGAACACCTTAGGGAAAATGTTACATTGAATAATTTCTTATTTCTTCGCATACATTATTTGAATTTATTGCAGTAATGTATTTTGATAAGATAAACTGAGAACATTTTTTTTCTCGTACTCTGAATTAACCTACTTCGTTGGAATGTAACCATGCAGACATTCATGTGTAACTTTGATGTGTTAAAAGTCTCTTCCACATAACTGGCGTGTATTTGCATGGCAAAGCACAGTGTCTTGGACTGTACACCAGCAGAAACATTCTCAACCAGTTCACAGTCTGTTTCACTCCATTCATTTGTGCGTTTGTCTCTTGTAGGATTTGGTTTTGAAGGTGCTGCGCTGTCTAGAGAGTCCATCCACAGTAACAAGAGCCAAAGCATTACTACTGATACTTCTGCTAATACAGGACAACACACACACGCTGCTATACTGCTGTCAACACAGGTAAATACACACTCACGCCCACACACAAGCATACACAGGCATGCACATGCACTCATTCACATAGGCAAGGTCTGCAGACATTGTATGTAAATAAAAACTAACCCATCTCATATTAGAAAGCCTTAATTTCATTTTAGAGCATTGTGAAGGACAACATTAAGGTTTGGCCTTAACTGTGTGCTGTTCAGAAGAAAGTAATACTCTATGTGACCCCTCTCAGCATATAAATAGCTCTGGAATAGATGATAAAACACATATGATAAAATACGCAAGAGATCATGTTTATTATGGAGAAAGCTACAAGTTTCAAATCTAATTTCATCTGGCTGATTACAGAGTTGCACTGTTTAAACTTTACTCCACCATACCAGGGGTGCCCAAGGGTGTTGTGTGTGGTTAACTGTTATCTTACCACAAAGTGTACGCCCTGCACCCTCTTACTGGCTGACTGTACTGAGATTTGGACCAGTGAAGCTTTCTCATAACTCCACTCAGTCTGTCAGACCACTGGCTAATGAGTTTCTGTGGAATGTAGTTGCCCATGTTCACACACAGACTGAACTGTCAGAGAACAAACAAATACCATTTGTGAATTCCATTTCAGGGTGGGATTCCCCTTTAATTATTTAGCTGTGGTTTTCAGAGTGTATTCTCTTGCTCAGCTCTGCTATAGCTAAAACTAAATTCCCTCCTCACTATAAGGTGTAGTGAGGCAAATCTAGAACTGTGCTCTAGGTTTTTGTTTTTACGGTATTATTCAGTTGAAAGAAGTTGGCAACTGCAGTAACCACCACAACAATTGCTTTAAATTGTTCATTTGGTGTATATTATACAATGTCTATTTGTTTTGAAGCCTAGTGTGATTGATTGAGAGGGAAGATTGTGCATCTTTAAGTAAGAGCTTCTCATTCTGGTTAGATGGTATGTAGTAGCTCACTCTGAGACAGCAGACCCAAATGCACTGAGGGTGTCTGATGCGCGTGTTTGGAAGCAGACCTATTTAAAATGGGCGAACATGCACCAGTATTATATTGAGGAACGTCAAACTGTGACTGCTTTGATGCCCCTGCTCCAACCTTGTTTCGATTTTGTAGCATCAGATGAGGATCCCGCTACCGAAGTCAGTGAGGCAGAGAGGAGAGGTGAAGAGACAGAGAGGCAGATGTGCAGTAAGAATGCACACCAGTTTTGGCAACTGCTGACAGTGGACCTCAGCTCTGTTATCTTAGCTTAAAACTTCAATGCAATTGTAATACTGCCAACAGCTATACTACCATAGGTCCTAACTGTTGTGTTGTTACATATCAGATACTAGAGATGTTAGCATAACAGATCCACAGCCATCTGTCATGTTTACTGACATTGACTGGTCAAACAAATTCACTTGCTACATAAATATAACAATTAATTACTATTGTGTAAAGTAAGTGATTATCAAAGAAATCAAAGATGAAATGAGAGGGCTGGTCCCCAGTGGATTTACTAGTGTTCTACTGCCGACTAACTAACGGAAAAAGCAGCACACATCCAACAGGTACCCTCCTACTCCCCTCAACTAGAAATGTAGGAAAATGAATAGGGGTATCTAAATATACAACAATTTAGCCTTAAATAGTGACCCTTTCCCAAAATACTTCTGGTTCTGTGATGTTAGCATGTCAAATCTGATGTCACCAGTGTGCCATAGGAGTGATGTCAAGTGAGGTGCTTCAGTTTTAGTTTTCAGTGCACTTGGGCTTTAAAGGAATACTTGTCCCATAAAGATACCATTTGTAAATCAGTTATTAATGCTATTGCTTTGTTTCTTTTGCATCCCTGCAGAAAATGGCAAACATATTGATTTTTTTGGCTGATTGGGGACCATATTTAACAGCAGCAAAACTATTTTAAATCATCTGTTTACAAACTCTCACACAACTCTTCCTGCAGTATAAGCCAAGTCTCTTTTATTCAGTCATACATGCTCAGTACTCCCCAAACACATGCATTTTTGCTGAAACTGTAGTACTGGAGTCTGGCTCTAAAGAGAGCATAGATAAGTTCCACTTTCAGTTGGATTATACTGCAGGAGTTGTGTTAATGTACAGATGTTTTGGTATAGTTTAGCTATTAAACATGGTCACCAATCAATCAATAAATAAATATGTTCATTGTTTTCATTAGAGGCAGGTGAGAAAAGTGAAATGTTCTTCACAATTCCAAGGTAATACAGCATTACATACTGATACACGAGTCCACAATAAAAGACAAAATCAGAAAACACTGTTTGTGAAAGTGACACATTACCACTTAGTTTGAGAAATTATAGGCAATAGAAAGGCTTCATTTTCACGTTTAACTGACTTAGTGTGGTCATGTTATACAATACACTGCGTTAGAGATTTATTAGATTATTAAACTAACAAATTCGGCCATGCATGCTTTTGTAGAGTGATTTATCTTGAAGCAGAGGATTCACATTCTGATAGAAGCACACAGAGATCGCTTTTCATCACAGTTATCTGATATTTAAAGCAGATTGCTTTTAGAAGGGAGGCTTCCTTCATAAAAATGCTGCCTGGGGCTGTTAGCAAGGCACTTGTACTCTGCGTAACCTTTGCGTTAACTAGCACAGCAGCCGTGGGAATCATAATATAAATGTATGTACCCTGGACATTCAGTTTATGCTGCTGTACTGTATGTTGTAACTTTACTGGAACTTCAAATGGTTCATTAGCTGGTTGTCCTATGTTTCACCCCACACTAAATTCCACCGCAGCTGTGAGTGTGCATAGCCCACATGATCAGATGCATATGCATGATATACATATACACAGCCAGTTCCCCTGGTAATTTATGACCAGTTGGTATGAAAAAGATGCCCTAGATTACTGACATATGGATCCTCATCAACTGTTTCTCTCCCTGTCCTTTTATTCTCCCCCTCTCTTTCACTTGCAGTTTCTTTAATTGAAATGCCTCTCTCGTACACTTTGCTTTCTTTCTCTCTCAATTTGAGACTCCCTCTCTTTGTCAGTTATTGCTCTGTGACATTTTACATTTGTGGATTGCCAGACTAACTTTTCCATGAAAGAGTAAGGTTAGGAGTAGTTAGAGTTAGGCTTGTTGACACAGCCTATTATCTACAAGTCTTTAGAATGATTTTTACCCAACAAAGTGTCAAACTGAAAACACTATTATATTTCCTTTGAATGACATAATCACAAAACCTCTCCTTGGCAGCTGCTAAGGAGCTCTGTTATGTCAGCATCGATGTAGTTTGATATTTTGCAAATAAATACAAGTAATGTTTTAATTATTTTTACACCGTTATTCACAAATTAAGATTATATTCTGTGTCCGTATTATATCATACATAACAGAACTAAATGGGTTTTGAGCAAGCAGCAAGTTCATATAATATCTGACAAAAGTATATGTCCTTGAAAGGGTCATTATATATAATGAATTCATCTGCTTTTTAAATGTGGCAGTGATGAACACTGATGTTCCACAATGCAGTGCACAAAGGACATAAAAGAGCTGCATACTTTCAGCTGGTTATAATTAAAATAAGTTCTGGACAGATCCAGGAAATCAATTTTGGGCAAACAATTTTATTTCCTCATTTAGGATATTTTTGATTGGACCGTTCGCTTTGACATCACAGCCATTTTCCAGAGCATCTCATGCTGGGCTTTGGTTTATTATATTTTGATATGAACACAACTAAATTCCTGAAAATCCTAACACGCAACTGCCTTTTACACATGACTTTTTTTTTCTCTCTCTCTCTCTCTCTCTCTCTCTCTCTCTCTCTCTCTCTCTCTCTCCCCTATACAGACACACACACACACACACACACACACACACACACACACACACACACACACACACACACGCACAAACACACACTTACACTCTCCCTCTGTATCCCTCTCCTCGCTCTCCCTCTGTTCACAGTGTTAGAGCTGTCAGAGTTGACCCGCCTGTCTCTCTCCCATCGAGCACTCTGCATGATTCAACCGCACACACAGACACACGTCTTTCTCTCAGTCCTGATCTCACCCAGGCACGTTGTGTTTAATTAGCTCCTCAGTGGCGTGAAAATATGTGTGTGTTCGTGCGCGTGCGTGTGTTTTTGTCTGTATGAGATAAACTTGCGCAGGCCTCACTGAGGAAGTGTCAAGATTGCCACTGGGAGTGGAGTGTGATGGCTTTCAACAGACACAGTCACACACACACAGAGCAGGCCACTTGTAGGTCAGTTGTGTGTGAGTACTTTGTGAGTCTCCCACAGCGACTGACAGAGAGGTGGCAAGTTTGTCTCTCTTTATTTAGCAATTGGAAAAAATGGCTGCAAGACTTAAAGAGGAACACACAGGCAGAAGTCTCGCAGGGAGACAAATAGGCAGACAGACGGGAAGCAGAGCTTAGAGCTGGTTAGAGAGGCAGACAGGTACCCAGACAGAGACAGACATGTAGAGTAGATGGGAAGATATCCTGATAAGCATTTTGTATTAGGAGGAAATGCTGCATTATATTTCCAGCTGCAGAGGTCTTCGGATAATGTTGACTTTGCCGTCGTTGAAGATGGATGTATGCTTGAATCAAATATAAATAAAGGGTCACCCCAACACCAAACATGAAACACACACTCTGTTCATGAACCTACCATCACTCGTAACTCGACTGACAGGCTAAGAAAATTCAGGCTACAACAGCAGCTAAATCGGACTTAATAATGTCTGTTAGAGTTGAAGGTTTGTTTGTATCATACATGATTTGTGAAATACAATTTAACAAACAAACAAGCTTATTCTCAGATACACTAGCAGCCTGGCTCTGGGGAAGGAAATGTTGGTTTGGCAGTCAGTTTACCGGTCCATCAGTCCACCACTGTGGTCCCTACTGTAATACATGTGTCTCAGCAACTATTGGATGGATTGCCATAGAATTTTATGTTCATGGCATCCAGAGGATAAATCCAGATAACTAACAACTTACTTACGACATAAAATGGGTAGGTTATAGAGCATAAGTGGGCTGTCACTAAAACAACCACCACATCCTGTAGCCCTTGTTGCAGACGCATCACAACCCATTAGTATTTAGACAGCAAACCTTGGCAAGTGGTTCGAATGACTGGATCTCTCTTGGTGGTCATTTGCACTTGTATTTAGCACTGTCCCTTTCTAATCAGATCGCCTAAAATTCATGTTAATACCAGGTCTAAACAGCCTCAGAATGTAGAAGTGGATCAAAAATCACCCCTCTCTCTCTCTTTCATTCTCAAACCAAATTCAGATTAAACTGTAAAACTAGGTGTGCTGATTGAAAATAAACCAACATTATGTTACTGTACTGCCTATGTCTTACCTAAATTGGTCTGAAGAAACATATTTTCATGCACTGTTTGGCTGTAATAGTGAGAGTTTGTAAACAGGAAGTGGGTACCATACTATTTTCCTCATATTGAAAAAGCAGGCTGAAAACATTCAAATCAAACAGTAAAACTAAACAGCGCTGATTTAATATGAACCAAGATATTGTTACTTCATTGCTTTTTTCTCGCCTCAATTCTTTTTAGAAACATGTTTAGCTAACTGTAAGTAAGTAAAATTTATTTGTATAGCACTCTCAACTGTTTATATTACAAGATTGTTTGTCAACAGCTTGCCACTGTATTGTTTTCGGAAGGGAAACTCCAGTCCACCAACAGGGGGGTTTATGATTTCGGTGCAGTGTTGGGCACTCTGTTAGTTGTGGGTTTTCTACCTCTTGAGCAAAATCAGATGTCACAGCCCTTTTTCTCTGTTTTACACAAAGTTCAAAAGTATTTGTGTCTGTCTACTACATAGACAGACCAGTTTCATAGAAACTCTGCTTTCCAGCAATGAAATACTTCTATAAGGCGACTCTTTAAAACGTTACAGTGTGTAGTTTTAAAAAAACATTTTGAAAATGAAAAAAACAAAAAAACAAAAACAAATTAAAAACCCCTAAACCCTCTCCCTGTTCTTTTCCTCCTGAAACCACTGTCTCCAAATAATGTGCATGGCATGTATTAGGTGACTTGATACATTTCATGTCAATTCTAGTTGTAACCACAGCATTCCTCTACAAAGAAAAATTTACATTTACAGAACTAGTACTGTGGCATTGTAATTTTCTTTTGTTTTCATTTTGCGTTATCAATTCTTCATAGTATTTAAAACCCATAACATTCTGTTAAGGTTTTCTTGGTAGTAACTGTTTTTGTACCTGAGGGTCTACAGTACCAACTAGGTTTATATTTCTACACCCATAACAATCATGGAAAGCTTAAAGCTTAAGTAAAAAAGAGAAATAGTGTGTGCTGCATTGGGTCAAAAAAATCGCTCAGGTGCTCCTCAAGGACAGGGAATGAATTTGATGAAATAAAAAACAGAAGGACTGTCCTGATAGTGAATTGAAAGTTTCAAAAAGTGTTTCAAAAATGCAGTCCAAACTGAAAAGTCCGAGGCGCTCCGTGGAAATATTAAAAGTCCTTTATTTAAACACAGGGATATCTACGCGTTTCGACTACACGAGTCTTCATCAGGATATGAACCAGTCGAATTACGAACAGGTGTTTAAATCACATAAGGAATGTGTGAAATGATCATGTGACTGGATCATGTGACAAATCAATCAGCCTATGCTGAGAACAAAAAGGAGATAAATAAAAAGGCGTATAAGTGACAACAGTTGCATGACTGTGAATCACAGCAGTCGTCAGAATAGTGAAAAATACAAATACAATTTATACAAGTGTGACTGTCAGATTTCAACAGCAGTAGATAGCAAGACATTTATATTGTAACAATAGAGATACTATGCAAAAATGTGTAAACAACAGTATCTAAGGAACCTGTGTCCAGCCGTTCAAAGTGCGACCAAAAGTGGAGACAGGCAGGAGTAACACAGCAACAAAGTTAAAACATCATAAAAACAGAGCTTATATAGACAACTATTACGAGACAGTCAGCACACTACATGTGTAGAAGGCAGTTGGTGCAACAAGAACAATATACACAAAATATACTCAGTGCAGATAAGGCTGTCTACAATATGCTGAAGGGCAAAGAGTCTAAAGAGTCTAAATTTAGGGAGACTAAATGGCAGTGGCACTGTAAACTCAAAATAATGAAAATATTTAGACTGAATATCTTATAATTAGGATTACAGTGACTGAATGATCCATGTGACCCTGTAAATAAACAAATAGTTCCTGTCACTTTAAATGTATTGAGTAGTCCATACAGCTAGACAAATAAACACCTGTAACAAAAAACAATTAATACAAGAAATATTGCAAGAAGGGAGAAAAGTCTATCTCTTCATTGAGACCAGGATGAGCAGTGGCCTTCAATAATTCCAAAAGGTCTCACGCTGTAGGAGGCGCTTCAGTCTGTCCCCTCCTCTCGGGCTACTGGGGACTACCTCAATGGCCAGGCACTTTAAAGTGTCAGGGCTGGTGTGACATGCAGTTTTGTAATGTTGGGCCATGGGGTAGTTTGGGTTTTGAGTTCATATGGCGTATTTGTGTTCAGCCAGTTTTTCTTTGAGCTTTCTTTTTGTGCGTCCAACATGAAGTAGCCACATTCACACTCCAGTCGGTAGACAACATGAGTTGTGTTACAATTAGCAAAATTACGGCAATGAAATGTCTTTTGACTGGAAACGTCAAAGAAGGCATTGTCTCTTTTGATATTGTGGCAGTGCCTGCATGCCCCACACTTAAAAGCACTATTAAAGCTTCCCTGAAATGCACTTTATCCTTAATATAGTAACAGTAGCTGTGTTGGATTCCAGATAACTGTGAACCGTAGCTGCTAATCTTTTATGCAACATTATGAGGAAAAACACTGAATTTGTAATCCCTCACTCCCCCATTCCCAAAGCTTTGAATCAATATTTGTTAACTAAAATGACCTCTCTGGATATCTCTGCATGTCTCTACATTCATGCTTTATGTGCTTCTGTGTGCTTGGGCACACATGTGGGTGTGTTTATGTGTTTGTAATGAATATCAGTTAGCAGTGGTAACCTTTCAGCTCTGCTATGAATTTATGAATAGAATATTATTGATTACTGTTCGATACAAGCCGTCTGACGAGAATAAAAATGTTCTCAAACTCAGAGCCTGTCTGTCTGTCTCTCTTTTGGCCAGTCTCCCTGCCCCTTCTTTTTATGCATCCTGTCATTATTTCATAGCTCATTGACCAGAATCATATTGTTAGTGTGTCTTCATCATTTCATAATTTTTACACGTTGGTCATTAAGTCGATACTTCTGAGCAACTCAAAATGAGTGGAGCAGTAAAACCAGTGAAATCCCAAAAGCAGTCAGAGTGAAAAAAAATATTTCGTCCTTGTAATATGAATGTATTAGTATAATGCTACATAGATTTCGTGACATGCAATACATGTGCGTCTCTTTCTGTCTAGACTTGTGATGCACCTGGAGAGAGACCTGCGCAAAGCCGTTCCCCTCAGAGAGAACCCTGGCCAATCAGGATACCTGTCTCAGTGTCTTGATTTACTGATTGCATATCTGAGTAACACTGCACCATTGATACTGGGTACAGACATATATACACCACACACACACACACACACACACACACACACACACACACACACACGTCTCTGCTTGTCTGCATGAGTGTGTTTTCTTCTAGTGTATTTTTGCCTACACGTTTTAATGAATTTACAAATCAATTTGCTCAACATATTTTTGATAAACAAAATATTCAACTGCAAATATTTGAGGGTTAACAAAAAGAAAAACTGTGATTGTGTTTTGTCTGCTCTTCTCTTTTAACTCTGTACAATACATTTAAAATAAACTACTTTTGTATTTAAGTAAGTCTCCATTAGCCCTCTAGTCTCACCCCTTCTCATGTCCTCTTGGATTCCGTCGTCTTGTCTCCTCTCTTCTCTCCAGAGGAAGTCTTGTGTGCATTACGAGGTGTGATCGGGAGGAGACACCCATCCACAGCTCAGAGCAGGCAGCTTAAACACACTTTGCCTACATTGCCTGTAGTGCTGGATCTCATTTCATCACAGGTAACTTGGATCTAAAAGCGTTTTCCTCAATTATTGATTTTAGTATTCCGTCATTATTGCCTGTGATGTTATCTACATAGATGTTGGCATAAATTAGCAGTACGCATTCTCATTGTTAAGCACAGCATTGCCCATTTTTCCTCAGAAAGTTTATTTTATTTAAATTTTAATACAACTTTCATTGTTGCCTGGGTGTGTGGGCCTGTTACCAAATACAGCATATGCTATAATGTACGTGGGGCCCAGATAGAATCACCTTACACCTTGTGTATAAAACTCCTGCCAGAAAAATAATGTTATTTGTATTCCTGTTCTTCACCCTACCCTCACTCATCCCCTGTTTGTCTGTGTGACCGACTCTCTGTCCTCTCACAGATCTTCAGATCTCAAATTGTAACTGAAGAGTTTCTTGCTCAAATTGGATTGCTGCTGGTAAGTGTTCAGATTTGATTTGTGTCTCCAGCAGAGTGATTGTTTTACCAATTAAAGGCAAAAACATAACAGTGCTAAAACCAGGATCCATCAGCACTTTTTCAAATCGTTTGCCATGTATAAGTAGTGATTTTCCAACAAATGCAAGTCATTGAGACAGTTAGGATATCATAAAAAGGAGTGCTGTTATCTATTGCTGTCATTTTATATTTAGGCCGGGAGAAATCAGTGGGGAACCGGTACCACCACACAGCAAAACATAGTGATCATGTCGGAATAAAAATGATAACAACCATCACTAATTACAATGTATATTAAAAAGTACCACTGTAGTGTTTAGTTGATGTGCCAACTCTCTTTCTCACAGAATTATATCACCTCTATAGAGTCCAATGAAACAAATCTGGCTGGTGCTTTGGGTGAGTTACTTTCTCAATGACTAAAATATTTACACGTTAAAAAAAAATCCACCATATTTGATTTATTTGGCCAAAGATACGTACAGCCTTGAAGAGACAGCATACATAGTACACTGCACCTGGAGAAGCTGAGTGGCTTCAGTGCCTTGCTCCAGGTAGCAGTATCAACTGGAATACACCCAGCCATCTTCGCAGGGAGCTCTGTTACTGGTCAGCCAGCGGATCATCCCCTGCTTTTTATTGAGGAGATGATTCAGTAGAGCTGAATTTTTGATTTTCTTTTAGGTGCAGCAGTATGTGAAGAGTTGATTAGGACGTCTCTGTCTATTGTGGAAGTCTTGAGTCAGCACCATGTTCTCATCACTCCACATCATAATGCTGTAAGTATGTACGCAAGCAAATATGCACCTCGCTTCCTGTCTGTCTACCTGATACAGCAGCTGACTGAAAGTTTGTGTTTGTGTGTGTCTTAGTGGCTACCTGTCTGTCTGTCTGATTGACAGACTGTCTGCAGAGAGTTAAGGAAAGAAATATAGGATGGGACTGTAGAGACGACCTGTCATTATCCTGGTATTCTGTTATACTTCTCCAACTGCCAGATTTATACCATACATGTTTTACTGTTTACTCATTCAAAAAAACATAAGTTGTTTTGCTGTGATCGAAAACTTGCAGAAAACAAGTGAGGGCTATAAGAATTGTCAGGTGTGTGTTAAAGTGTCTCCTTGAATATATCCAGTTTTTGTCCATTTCCTGGTTTTATATTGAGTGTGTATCTTCCAGTCTACCAAACCTGTCCATTAGTGGTCAGAGGACAGAGACTTATGCACTATTAGGCAAGACACTAATCAACTATTGAACCAACAGAGCCTCATCAGCTCTATGTGTGTGTGTGTGCGAACGTGTGTGTGCATGGAATAGGACGATGAGATTGTGTTTAATGACTATTGACATATGGAAGTGGAGAGCAGCAGGAAGCGGACAGGATGGAGGGAGAGAAAAGAAAAGAGATGAGGAATAGAGGAAAGGAGCAAAGAGGAGGTTTGCTGCTGCTGATAGTCAATAACACAGGAAGACACTTTAATTACCACCAGCCAGCTCAGATTAACTTTTATTGCCCGCTGGACAAGGACACAGTCATGTTTGAGTTAGTTAGTCTCTGAATCCTTTTTACAACGAAAAGTTTGCAGTTAAATTTTTGCCTCCACAGCCCTCTTCATATATATATATATATATATATATATATATATATATACATATATATATATATATCGACTTTATTGGCAGATAAGTCAACCTGAAAAAAATTGAAGTCGTTAATTCCCTAATACATATATATATATATATATATATATATATATATATATATATACAACATTTCCATTTTGCTGCTTCACAATAAAAGTTTTCCAACAACAAAATAACGGGGGACTTTTATTTTCAGGACTCTATAGGAATTAAAATATGTTTATTACCGAATTAGCACGACGTATTAGTGGCTTCCATTAAAATAAGTATAATAATACAACAAACCGGAATAGTAAAAGCAAAATCAGCCACAATGAGATGTTGATGAAGAGCTGCAGACAACAGGTTCTTACTGCACCTCTGCAAACAGCTCACCTCCAACAGGTAAACTTCTTTTACCTGCCCTGCTGTGGAAAAACACATGCAGCAAAACTAACAGAGGACTATAGCAATAGCTGTGGATCAGTTTTCAGCTGAACATGTAGCTCACTTCGCAGAAAATACGAGGATATGTATCATGTGTTGCCATTCAGCCTGAAAATACAGACATGAAATTCTGTCCCTATCTCCCCGCCCATTAGATATGGAAAAAGCTGTCTGATGGTTTGTTTTTTCATAAATAGTGTAAGTTGTTGTATAGCATATGTTGTTTGTCTAATTGCTAAGGCACTACCTTTGAAACTATCTGCTCTTCACACTAACCACAAACCCTTACACCAAACCAGTAAAACAGTAAACATTGCTTGCAGAAGCGAACTCTTTAAAAAATGTGTTTTTACAGGACAAACAAACTATCATTTTGAATTAGCACATGAAGCCCCAACAACACACTGATGTGTAAATGAAAAACAGGGGTTTTTCAGTTATCGAAATGTGTAATCTGAACATAATACAATGTCACTGCCAATAGGGGGTGAAAGTTATCATTTTCTCAAAATGTTCGAACACTCTTCAAGCAACAAAAGTGCAGCAGGAAAGATTTTTGTCTGAAAAGAGCACAGAAACACACTACATCTGGCTTTCTTTGTGAGTCTGACCATTAAGACTTTATCCACATCTCAGTCAATACTGTCTGAAGCTAGGCAGCACAGGTGTCAATTTGGAAAGGCAATTGGCAAAATAGTGTTGCGAAGTAGAGACCAATGTGTACAGTTTCGCTAGAGGTGTGTTTAATTGCAAACTGGGTGTAAAGCAGTGAACTGTGTTTATATTTTTGCAAAAAGTGTGTTATAAATTCACAAACTAAGTTGTGAAACAGAAAACGTTCCTTCAATTTGGCACAGTTGGTGAATGCATCGCCTACAAGTGTTGATGGTTTCATTGACAGTGCTTCAAAAAGAATCACTGTAATGTTCTAACAAATCATGAAAGAAAAACTGTAAACAATACTGAGTTGAGTCAGTTAGCAAAGTTGGTTGAAATTACGTGAGCTTGGCGCTTTGGCAAATAGAGAAAACTACCAACCTGTTTTCAACTGGCTCTGCAGCAACAACCATTCAGTGTTCTGTCCTGTTGTCTGTATCCAGGAGCTGTATGCTAATTATAGCATATTGGCCATTGAATTAATGATATACAGTAGCTTCAGCACAGCAGATATATTGTAAGAAAAAAAATAAGTAGTGCACTGCCTAATCAACTATGTACATATGAGGTTTGTTTACCAGAAGTAACAGAGGAAGAACCAGCTGTTGCCTGTGATTTGCAAATGGTAAAGAAGTGAAATAAAAAGTATATGCATCATTTTATCTCTTCTAGTCCTGTGAGAATACAGATTAAATGTCTGCAAAGCAAACTGAAGGAAACTCATCTTTAGTTATAACTGTGGTGATAGGACAAAAATAGGTCTTTTTTGCACAATTTGTACAATAGGTAGAGGAGTAACTAAGTAAGAGAGCAAAAACTGAAGACGAGGACAAGAAAGGATTTCAGACAGTGAGGGGACATGTCAGCCGTAGTTCACAGTTCAGATAAATTGCACCAAGCCTTTCGTCTCTCTCTCTCTCTCTCTCTCACACACACACACACACACACACACACACACACACTCACACACACACTCTGCCCAGTCTTTTGATGGTTGTGATATTAATACACACACCATTAAGTGGTGGACAACATCCTTTGTAGTTTCCTCGCTCTGGCTTTCAATGTAATGACCTCACACACACTCACTCAGCATTAGTGTTGTTTCTATGGTAATATTAGTAATCATGCAAATTCATGCAATACAGATTCATGCCTAAATAAGGACTTTGACAGTTGCGGAAGTACATTTGTGTGTGTGTGTGTGTGTGTGTGTGTGTGTGTGTGTGTGTGTGTGTTTGATCAAAGAGATCATTCAATAGTGCATTTCCATAGTAATTTGATCCTGTGTGACAGTGGTCTGTGTGGTTTATGCCCACTGAATTAATATAGTACAGTGTCTTCTATTCAGTTTAATCTAAAAATATATCCTGTTTTCAGATTTGCTGTATATTAAGTAGTTTTTCAGAGGAAAGGCGGAAATTGCTTTTGTTGATATACTTTTTTTCCCTTCAAATGAGAAAACTCGGGACCAAAATGCACTATTGATAATATTTATACTGTTTACGTTCAGCGGTAAGATTGAGTATAGACTTTTGCCTATTAAATCCCTCAGCACAATGGCAATAGTTTTGCTGGTAGATTTTCTACAAGGTAATTTTCTACTGCTATCAGAATTTCAGCCTGTTTTGACCTGGGTTGTTTCATGTTCATGGCACTGATACATTATCTGCAGATGGATTTATACAACTCTAGACTGTAATTGTGCCAGATTGTAGCCTTGTTTTACGAGAGTAGGTAATCAGCTTCTTGCATAGAAGCCTGGTCAGAGACTAATGCTGTGCGACATGTGAAAAGTTTCTTTTGTCTATTTATGTCTCTTGAAGGTTGTGGATTCCATCCTGCCTCCTTTGACAACACTGGCTTTCAGCAGAAATGGTAAGAGAGATGGAGGGTCATTTTTGTGAGAAGGAAGAGAGAATGAGACAGGGGAGATGTGGAAATAGCAGCAAATGTCAGAGTGAGGGAGGGGGGAGTGAAAAAGAAAAAGGAACAGAGGAAATGGCAAATGGGAAAGAGTAGGAAAGAAGCTTTAGAAAGATGGAGGCATGGTTAAGCTGAATAGGTAAGGTGCATACCATGCAACTGCAAGATTCTCAAGGTAAAATGACATCCTTGTTTTGTGTGCAACATAGATTCTGTGTTTCCTTGTTACTTACTGTCATGTTGTTTTAAAAGAGCTTAAGTCCTCTGAGTCCAATTCTGTATGTATGTAGATATTCTAGCATCTATATATTTATAGAACAACATACTGTTATGTTGTGAAATGTTATACTGTCTCACCGATGTACTTGTTTGGCATGGCATTTATTAAATTGAGTTTATGTGGTTTGTTTTATTATGCCTCTGTGCTGGCTACAGCCGTAACTGCAGGCATTGGTTTCAGGTTGTCCATTCGTATGTCCCATTCTCATGACCAGAATACTGTATCTCAGAACGGCTTTCAGGGAGTTTCTTCAAATTTGGCACAAACATGCTCTTAGCCTCAAAACGATAAACTGATTAGATTTTGGTGATCAAAGGTCAAAAGTCATTGTGACCCCAAAAAACATGTTTTTACCATGCCATAACTCAAGAGTTCATATGAAAATTCTGATAACTTTTCATGCTAATGTCAAGTAGGAAGTGGGGACATTATGTATCCAAGGTGAAAGGTCAACTTCACTGTTACATCATAATGTTTTGCAAAAACACTTTTCTTTCCATTTTTCAACACAATAACTCAGGAACAAAAGGGGAGACATTTGGTCAGATACTGAACTCGTGACACTAATCTGTAGGAGCCATCCAAAAAAAAAAAAAAAAAATCACTACCTACATGTGAACTGCAACTTGACTGGTTGGCAGAGGCATACAACAGCAAGGTGGTAATTCTAGTTAGCTCAGAAGGAAAAAATTAGAATAAAATACAATCATTTTCATACACTGAGCAGGTAAAAACTTGTCACTGAATGTCTTGTTGCCTCAGTCCTGAGTTTCACTGACATCCTGAAGTTGAATCTCACACTTTGGCATTAGTGCTGACTCTAAACCAACAATTTTCAAGTAAGGTAATAGTGAAATGATGTCATACAGTTGTCAAATTTCACATACATATAATGGTCCCCATGGAAACTAAAATACAACTAAGAAACCTTCTCTCAGCCAAGATGTAGACAAAAGCTACTACTGACTACACACATACAGTATTCTAAGCACTTGTAGTACACTATTTTAATACTCTCCTCCTCTGTGTGCTCCAGTGGAGTGCTCTGTGTTTGTTTTGAGGGTGCTGTCTGAACTCAGTCTTGTCCTGCTGGTCCAAGAGAGTGATGGAACTGAGGAAGATGAGGAGACAGAGGAAAAGAAAGAGAGAAGAGAGGAAGGAACAAGGACAGCAGAAGGAGGAGACGATGGAAGCCGCTGTCATCAAATCTTCTCCCTCATCACTAAATCTCTACTTCCAAGGTTGGTCTGACTCTTCTTTAAATATCAGCTTGACAGTGTCACAGGTTTCCTCCTTTATATTTTGTTTCCATAGGAACAGAAAAGAGTTATAGGTCTTCTGAGTGGAAGTTTTGACATAAATACGATGCAGCCAAATTGGTTGTGATGCTTGAGGACAGTTAGTGTAAATGAGACCATCATCCAAATGATTCCCATCTGTTTTGTGGCATTGGTATTGTTATCGATTATGTTTCTTGTAATTATTATAACAACAGTTCATTCACCTCCCTTTGACAACATTGTCCTTAACTAGTACAAGCGCCGAACTTCTTTTGGTAAATACTAGATCTACATAGATACATACCTAAGCCAATACAGCTGGAGTGGTCAGAAATAACTGAAATCTTTGTAGCTCAGTGACAGCAGGTGATGATGTCAGAGCTGCGTATGAGAAAAAGTGAGGCCCTGATTTCTTGAAATAA
Source organism: Epinephelus cyanopodus (assembly GCA_026686955.1). Taxonomy (NCBI): domain Eukaryota; kingdom Metazoa; phylum Chordata; class Actinopteri; order Perciformes; family Serranidae; genus Epinephelus; species Epinephelus cyanopodus. The sequence goes on from CM048919.1 coordinate 15,724,249, forward strand.
GACAGGGATGTCCAACCATCATGGAGTCTATGATTAACTGGTTTTCTTGGGGTTCCTTACCAAGTGACATGCTGTGTTATGGATACCAGTAATGTAGTAAATAAGTTATTGATACGTTTAGCACTTTAAAATGGAATATATAGAGTCTTTTGTGTTTTGTGTCCTGCTTCTGTGGGTTCACATCCCATGCTTGTCAGATACAGCTAACTGACAAGCATATGTCTTTATGAGTGTTGGCATCAAATAAGCGTACAATCTGTGGAGAGCAGAGACAGACAAACGCTGTTTGCAAAAGTTCACATCATGACAGTACCAAAAATACGAAATAGACATTGGTTTTTGTGGTGTGATTTTCGTACTTTCCTTTATACCCTCAATGTGAATCTATACTGTCTTCTCCTATACCATTATTATTTATATCTGTCTTTTTAAGTTTTTCTCTCTCATGGTTGCCTCATGTGTTACCTCTTGTTCACCTTTATTTCCACCCCCATTTCTCCTCCTCACACTCACATCTCCCTCCTTTGCCTCTCAGATTCTCTCCTCTGCTCCTCTTCCTTTTCTCTCTGTCTCCTATTATACCTCTAGTTCTCCCCTCCCCCTCTCCTCCACCCCTCTCCCCAGATCTGTTCCAGTTTACACTCTGTTACTAATGATCAGAACAGTACATTAATTATTAACACTATGAAAGCCAAATGTTGTACTTGTGCATGTTTGTGTCTAGGTATGAGGCTCTTCTTAGAGCAGCAGAGCCTATCCCACTCTACGCACTCAAACTGCTGGTATCGATGACTGAACACAGCATGCACATCTGCAGGTACTGCAAACACAGACACTCAATTAGTCACACACTTCTGTCATACACAAAGACAACAAGACAATGTTGAGGTATTGCAATACTAAAATGCAACCTCATTTTGCCCTACAGTATCAACCCAAGTATTATTAAAATTACAGTTCAGCCCAAAAACAAAAATACACATTTTTCCTTTTATCTTTAGTGCTATTCATCAATATAGACTGTTTTGGTGTGAGTTGCCAAGTGTTGGAGATATCAGCCTTACAAGTGTCAGTATTCTCTTGAGTACGGAAGAACTAGATGGCGCTCCGCTTGTCGATCTTTAAGTGTCCACTACAGGAAAGAGAAGAAATAGGTATTTTTGATATATAGGGTGAACTGTCCCTTTAACATAATAAAGTACACTGGAGAGTACGGAAAACTGTGTATTACACGTCCATTCAAGTAGTCCTGTGTTTAGCAGCACAAACATACTTGTTCTTCCCGACATGGATCCATAAACATACATAATTCCTGAAATTGTATGTGCACAATTCGCTTGTTAGCTGAAGACTCTTTTGACTTCACTATTCTGTTTTTTTTATCCAAGACCGAGCTTTGGGAAGGGTTTTGCAGTCTTAGCAGGCACACGCACAAATACACACAGGCACATTTTAGGTGCTCTCTGTGTAATGTTTTAATGCCAAGGCCAGTCAGTCCCAGTTCAGCTCTGTGAATCATTACTAGTTGTTTTTTATTCACAACCACACAAACACACTCATGCTTACTATCTGCAGTGATCTTTCTCACCCCTCTTAAAGCCAGTGTTTTCTAAATAAGTAATCAGTTTAGTGGCAGGCTTGAGGTGCTGTTTCAGCCAAGATGTGTAAAGACCTGACATATTGTGCTGATACATCTTTGCAAACTAGCTACTCCTGAAAAGTGTTGTTGAAAAGTGTGTTGCACACTCTTTAAATATAAGACACTAAGACAAAATTACTGCTGGTGTTGAAGTAAAATTCACTACCGCATAATGTCGAGGTAAATCACTATTCAGGAATTTAAAAACATGTCTGGAGGACGTAGTCATCTGACACCAAAATAAAAAGAGATAATGATGTGTTTTCTGGTTTGGTTGCATGGAGAATCTGCTGAAAGTCTAGCCATGAGATGACTCACCTGTGTGTGTGTGTGTGTGTGTGTGTGTGTGTGTGTGTGTGTGTGTGTGTGTGTACATGCGTGCAATCTCTCATGCATGCACTGGTATATGTGTGTTTGATAGATGTGCTCTGACAGCAGCTGTCAGTAAGTCTTGATTCTCTGGTCATCTGTCTTCTTTTTTCAGCTGTTGACAGAAACAAAGTGAGGGTGAAAAAAGAAGAGGCAGGGAGAGAGAATGGGAAAGGCAAGAAGTGGATAGAAGGGTGGAAGGAAGGATCTAAGAAGGAAGTATGGGAAAGAGATAGGGAGACTGAGCTAAGAAGGAGACAAAATGTTAACAAAGGATGGGAGATGTATATGTGTAAGGATAAGGTGTTTATGGATGAGGTTGTAGGAATCGATATGCATCACCTTCTTGCTCTGAAGAGAAGGCTAGAAAAAGTAGGAGAGGAAGGGGAACAGTTTCATCCATTGCTCTAAATTCATCTTTCATTATTCAATACTAAGAATTAATTTACAACAACCATGATTAACCTTCTGTTTTGTCCTTCCTTCATTTCTTACCAGGCCTCCATCCACTTATTTTATCTACTTCAGCAACACTAACTCAACAAACCTCTTATCACTAAGATCCCACTCTCCCTCCATCTCCAACCACCCCCTCACCCCCTCCCAGGGTTCAGAGTTCACCCTCATAGCTGAATACGCCCCTACTTCTCTTATCAGTAATATTACCCCCTCTCGTCTCCATCCTTCTCCTCCTCCACCTCTCCTCATCCCCTTCTTTCCTTGACACAAGTAGATGGACGTGAACTTTTCAAATTGGTGTCAGCTGTCTTCTCTCTACATCTCTGTTTTTCCTCTCACTCTTTTTCCTCTGACATTATTAACAATATTTTACATTTTTTCCTCTGTCTCCCTCGTTCTCTTTCTCTCACCATCTCTAATTTATTAACATTAGTCCACATTTGTCTCTTTCTCTGTGCCCTCTCTCCACAACTCCCTCCATCGCTGCGGTTATACAATCAGAAATTAAATTGCCTGGGTCTTGGTTAGATAAGTGTGGCTATGAAGCCAGCCGAGCGGTAATTAGATGGTAAATTGGGGACATTAACGTTGGGAAGGCAGCCTGCTGTTTCTCTCTGCATTATCACAGCCCAGGCACACCTTCAAACAACTACATTTACTATGACCTTTAGCCAAAGAACCTTATGCTGTGTGGTTATATGTGTGTGTGCCCAAGTATGTTTCAGTGTATTCAAATGTATGTCTGTCTGCTCAATGTGTGCTGATGTGGCCTAGCCCTTTCACATATGCCACTTGTCAACCAAGTATCACGTAGTATTTTCTCTGGCATTGACTGTTTGCTATTGCATTGTGTTTGTAGAAGAATCTCTATCTTAAACAACTTATAATTCTTGTCTATGTGTTTTTCTGTTCTTCTATCATTAGTTGAAAGCTTGACATAGTGTCAGTCTTGCAAAACCATTACATAGTCACATTGCCGAAGTCCCTGGACTAGTGTTAACAGCACCAAGGTGGTCGTTTTCACACGCCAGAAGTCTGTAATTGCATTTAACAGCCTAAGCCGCTCTCTATTGTGAATGAATACATAAAAAAATATTGTAAAATATTCTTTAGATGATTAAAAAACTCATTAACCCTATGGGCCTGAACGACGCATAGTGCGTCCAAATTCACACCTGTTCTTCTCTATGGATTTTCTCTGCGACTGTTAGTCATAGCGAGAAGCAACTTTCCGACAAGACCAAGCACTTGTTGGTAGTCCAATGTCTTCACAGCGAAAAAAAAAAGATAAGATAAGATACACATTAATTTTGGATGGATTACTCGCGAATGCAGGCTCACACATTCCAGAGACTCTCCCGTCTTCATATATGGCAGAATATGTTCTTACTTGCTATGGTGAGATACATGTAAAAATATAAGAATTTAGTCACACTGATTTGTTTTTTTTCATTGATATAAAATTAATATAAAATACAGGCACATAGAAGGACATGTAATGATGGCAAATCTGGATAGCCCACATTGTCCTGGAAAAAAAATCAAGATATAGCATATGTATGTAGCCTTTAGAATGACTGTGATATGAGCTTAAAAGTAAAGGCAGTAAAAATACCCCAGAAAAGCTTAGGGCCCATATGGTTAAGGTGTGTCATTTGGGAATAATTGTACCATCCTCTAAGGAAGAACTTTTCAGTGATTAAATCTTTCAAATGGTAAGATTTAACCTTAAGTGTTTATTATCTTGAATGAAACAACAAGGTCCACTGTGCCCCTTTAAAATCATTCAAGACGAAGGCCTCTAGTTTTGCAGACCGAGCAAGGCGGAGGCGCAGTGCACCTGTGCTTCACCAACTGGGTGTGGCCAGGCGAATTTTGTAAGTTTGGCACACTGTGCGCGCTGGCACAGCTATTCCTTTTTCCCACCTCTGTCCCTCCTACTTGGGCAAGTCGGAAAAAGGAGGAGAGAAGGCATGGAGTGGGTTTTACACATCTGATTCACATCACACCAATCAAATGAGCCCCTTTCCTCGCCCTTAAATGTGCCATGCAAAGGCGTAATGAGAGTTTACTCAGCTCGCCGTGGCAGAAGAGAGCAGCAGCGTCAGACGGCCAAACTTCTCCCAGGAGGAAACTGATGTTTTGGTCTGGGAGGTCTGCTCGCAGTGTCCGAATATAAACTGCGAGCAGACCTCCACGAGCTGATGATGCAAAGGTAGCCTGGGAGGAGGTCACCACAATCGTAAATCAGTGTTGTGTTTCTCTCGTGCGTGCGCGCCTACTATTTCTCTCTTGGAAGTCTCACACTGTTTCTTTTCTTTTGACTTTTCTAAGATGACAGATGCTGAATATATACTCCCTATCTGATGCTGTGGCTGTTTGTGATTGGCTGAGAGGGATGTGAACTCAATAGTTTGCAGCTGTGTTAATCAAATCAGGCTGGGTTTCCATTACGCGTGCCAAACGGTGCCAGTCCCCTTTGATCTGACATCAGATGTGACGGGACAGTCGATAAAGAGATACTTTTATGTGCTGATTGCAGATAGTCGCATTGCTAGTGATTTCTGTGGGTATTTATTGCATTGTTAATGTGCCTGACATTCTGGAAACCTGCCTGTGAGGTTATGGTGACGTGTGTGCACTGTCCACCTGCGCTGACAGTAGACCTGGTTTCAGCTGGTGAGCTTTTAGCGCACCTTCAGCGAAGCCTTTTGGCACGAAACTGTCACTGCGCCAAGCTGGATCTGTCAATACCTCCCCCTGCTGCGCCGCCACACCCATCTCAGCGCACCTTGGTCTGCCAAACTACCAAACTGAGCGTGCCTCAGGTTGCGCTGCTCAAAACTAGCTCCGCGTCAGGAAACTAGAGGCCTAGAGGCCTTTAAGCTGTGAGTGTAGCTGACAGCAGGGCTGCGTGACTAGCAGAGTAGAGGATAATCTAGTTTAGTGGTTGTTCATAGTGTGATAGTTTTTATATTGTCTTTTATAATGGTTGTCTCATCTGTCTTTGTGGTGGTCTGTTGTGCTCTGGGTTGTTCAGTGCCTGGTGTTGTGCACTGTGTCTATTGATGTATAGCTGGTCGTTTAAAGGTGCTCCAGTTTATCATGTCGTGCTGGCCTGGCCTGTCCTCTCATCTCTCAGCCTGTCACCTACCTAATGGGAGGCCATCCATCACATCTACAAACACAACCAAAGACACAGACACACACGCACACTCAGGCACACTTATATTTACCCCTTCATAAAAGACCTAACATAGGGTACAGATCTAAATATAAAGTGCATCATTGATCTCTGGATTCAGTGATCATGGTAGGTAGAAAAAAAACAACTACTACAGAGATGTAATTAGTGGCCACAACTCCATGTTTCTACAAGCCACCTGGTCCTACAGACAGTGACTGTTCTCAGTATGGATGATAGAGATGGGCATGGTTGGTTAAAAGGAAACATGTTTTTAATGCATTTGAATACTGTTAGATCAGTAGATCAGTAGTTTGCTGATTGCAGCCACTCAGTCATTGCCTAACTCCAGAGTAAGGTATAAAACAAATAATGGAGACTCATTCATTCATCATTCATCTAACACGTGGCAGAGTGGTTGAAACCACATTTCACCATAAAATCAAAAATACATATTTTTCCTGTCACTGCTAGCGCTATTTATCAACCTAGATTGTTTTGGTGTTAGTGACCATGTGTACCATCTAGTTCCATTATATTCTAGAGAAGGCAGACATCTCCACAGCCGGTATCTCAGCCCCTTTTTATTTCTAAGGTGTCAAAAACAGTTTGCCATGCCCCTAAGCATGTGACATTGGCACCCCGTAAGCGTCTGCATGAGATGCACTGGCCTTTCAACTAACTCCATTTTAAACTCATTCATGGCAATATCTGACGCTGAGAGCAACTGATGCAGTATAGAAAGTCAGAAAGTCCACATAGGGTGGGAGGGAGGGTAGGTGGATTGGTCAAAAAAACCTGTACTTTTATCTCAGAGTCTGCTGTTTGCTTCCCATGTTAAACCATCAGTCAGTGTTGTTTTAACATTTCACAATTTAGGTACAGTTGTGCACTGAAGTTACTCTCGTGATGTATTTGTGTTGCCTAAACCTAACTATGTCCTTTTACAACATGAATTACATGTTAGAGTGTTACAGCTGTGTGTCACCAAGTGACAAGGCAGAAAAACGCACATTTTAAGCGCAGGGCTGCTTGAATGACAGGCTGTCTGCAAGGCATCACCACAGTCTTTGAGTCAAAAATGCCCCTTGCTTCTAACCTCTCATCAAAATATGGTCACTTCTGGCTACAACAAACAGAATGGCAATGGCCAAAATGCTGAACCTTCGAGCCTTCAAAACGGCAATACACAAACCAGTGAATGATGTCACAGTAGCTGTGCCAATTACTTCATGCAGTTTGTGTATCACATAGATATGCTAAGGCTAAAGCATTAGTATTTGAAGACCTGGGAATTAGAAACGGGTTGGTATCTCCAACACTTGGCACCTCACACCACAACAATCTAGATTAATAAAAAGCACCACAGGTAAGAGGAAACATATATTTCTGATCTTGGGGTGAATTGTCCCTTTAATGTAACAATTCTAATGTTAGGGTAGGTTGATTGCATAAAAATGTTTCGTGCATGACCCTCTGAAGCCTGGAGCTACTGCTTGGACCAATAAATAACAGTTTCTGTAATGGCGTGGGGCATTTCTTCTCAGCACGCATTAAGATGAAATGAAACTGGCATTGATTTTTGTGTATAAGTAGGTTACAGAATTGCAGCAAAAGTTATCATATACAGTAGGGAAGACAAAATGTATCCCAACACACTTACAGAACATAAAGTAGTCAATAGACCAGTGAAAGGAAAAACATTTAAGCAGTACAAAGGGAATGTAAAAAGTTAGGAGGACTTGGTGGCAATTTGTTACTTTTTTGCTGACCAGACACATTTCTGCTGGAACATGAAACTTTTATCAAAGACAGCCTCCCGTTGATACACCATCATTCTAAGATGGCTCGAAAAACAAAACATTATCGAAAGTTCGGTCCTCAGTGTATGCATCTCAAAAGTCTACAGACAGGTTTCAATAAGTGATCTAGTGCCTGCCAGACAGGCTATACATCATAATTAAAATGAAGACAGATTTTTAAATCAGTGGACGGGCTTTGTTACCTGCAGCATATTAACACCAGTCTGACTTCATTTGGCTTTGTTCCCATTACAGCCTGAATGCTTTCTTGTTTCCTTACACACACAAGGTGTGTGTGTGCATATGTGTTGACACTGCAGCCACACAGTAATTGCTTACAAATCAAAGAACCTTAATGAGCAAGTAGGCAGAACGTCATTGCTGATATAGACATCCATCTCTCTCTCCCTCTCTCTCTTCTGCCCTCACAGTTTTTCCTCTCGTCTTTCAATGTGGACTCATCCACATCGTTCGTGTTTTCTTCTATCCATTTGTTCCACTACTCTGTCTTCACCTTCCTTTCTCCTCTTCAAATGTAATCTTCTCTTACCTCATCTTCTCCTTGACTCTCATCTCCTCTTTCCATGCCCTTCCCTCTCCTCTCTTACCTCCTCTCACTTCATTGGCTCTCATCGCATCTCCTCTTTTCGTGTCTCTTCTCTCACCAATTCCACTGGTACCAGACAGGAGTTGGTGTAGCGGAACTCCAACCTTAATGAAGATGAAACAGCCCAGTGTGTGTGCATGTGGCCATGTGTGTGTGTATATGTGTGAACAGTGCAGTGAATTGCCTCTAAATTAAATATGTTTCTCACCCTCGCCTTTCTACCTCTGCCTCAATATGTATTTTTCTCTTTCCTTTCTAGGTTAATCAAACACAGTAGGATTTTACCAACAGTCTTTCAGCTCATTATGGTAAGAGACCAATCTCATTTAATCAATTGATCAATTTTTATTCAGCAATCAGCAAACCACTTGGTCATTCAGTCAGTCAGTGAATCAGTCAGTCTTTTAAAGAGTCCCACACTCTGCTAATCAAAGTCAAAGTTATCACAATCTGTATTATTCTATGACATTTCTGTATGTAATTGCAGCTGAGTTGTGTTCTGGCTCCTTCCTTCTCTTTCCTCTTTTACTCGCTCCATGTAACCCTTGTAGAGTTAGTAGCTATGTAAATTAGTCTGAGTGGTGTTGACCTATTAGAGGGCTGGTGTAATTGACTGGCAGGTCAGCCATCGAGAGGAGGAAGGGTTAATAGAGTGAGAATATGGACTCCACTATTAAGATCCCACACAGACGCACACACACAAGCACACAGCACTTGTCTGTTATCAGCGAAGCATAACAATGTTTCCAGTAAACAATTTATTTCACCTGACCCTTTTTGCATACGCACAATCTAATGAACATACAAACAGCACAATCTGTTTTCAGCAAACTAAAACGCTTCTGCTGGAGCAAACAATTTATGGTTCACACACACACACACACACACACACACACACACACACACACACACACACACAGACTCACTAAATAATCAGCGTTCTGCATGGCTGCCTGTCCAGCCCCGACTAGCTGATGCAGAATGTTAAACACTCTTATCCAACAGCCTGATTAACTCCTCTCCTGATTGTTTACTTCTGTCTGAAGCAGTCATGTCGGGATCCATTAGTGCCGTCTGTATTGCTCACGTTTGGATTGATTTATGCTGCCTGAAACACTGTGATCTGGATTGATTACACCTGCCACCGCTGATCACACTTGTCATGGAGAAACTCACCTAATTGTATTTGTCTAGATGATGAAGTAGTTCTGCTTCAGACATGAAAGGACGTCAGGAAGCCAACAAGAGCGTTCTTCTCTGACTGGTTGGTTGTTGTGCCTGAGGAGGCAGAAGACTGATCAGAGGGGGTTGCAGTCAAATACTTTTACACACCCTGCCTCACTTACACAGTGCATTCTGTAAATACACCACTAATACGTGTTGAATGAGTTAAGGTGCAGAGTCGTGAGTCACTAAGTTAAAATTCACTTTGGTTTCCCATTCCGCGTTGCTCTTTGTCAGATTTCTACTGCTTTAGTGATGTACACGATAATCCTTTCACAGCTCATTAGTCCATAAAGATCAAAATAAATTGGCTTTGTCATTTACTGTTTTTTGTTACTGACAGGCAGGTTGTCCTAGGTGTGAATTGATGTCATTGTCTTCAGCCTCAGGCTACTGCACATGATGAGTACCAGCCAGGCTTATCGGCCTGTACACAGATCAGACTGATGCGCACAGACCCTGCAGGCAGAGCTGGTGTATCTCAGAGAGGATCAAATAGTGAAATGAGGGCAGGAGAGAGAAGTAGAAGTGAATTACTGCAGGAGGAAGGAGACAAGGTTTTATAAGGATGAGATAGAGAAGAGGAAGAGAGTAAGGGGAGAAAAAGCAAAAGAGGAGAAGGGAGAGGTTGAGGAGATAGGAGTAAGAGGGAAGTGGAGACTACAGCCTTGCTCCCTGTTCTCTTCAAAACCAATTCATTATCAAAGGTCATAACTACGCCATCCTGTGATAGACTGAATTAATTCTATCATTTGCTCAACATTGTGCCCCAATAACAATTTCCAGAGTAGGCAGAACACTTGATTCTTCTCAGGTAAAACATCTTATTCCTCTGTGTCTTGCATGTGGAGAAATATGTGCAAGTAATGCTGTGCTTCTCATATTGCTATTGTCATGAGTGCCTTTCAGATATGTAACAATTAGCGAAATTGACAAAATTACCATTTGAAAATAGCTTATTTTAGCTGACAACGTTCCTACAACTTACCCAGTAGTAGTAAGAAGACATGCCATGGGCCTGCGCTCAGTAAACTGGAGACCGACTGTACTGCTAAATCAGCGATTTTTCAGGACAAAAATGTACATTTTTCATGACAAGATGATGAGGAAGAAATCCAGTCAGTGCACATCCAACACAGTGGCCTGCACCAGTTAATATTGACCTCGTTTGTTGTGTTGTGTGTGGAGCAAAATTTAACAAGGCTGACTTTGCCATGCCATGTCCAGCTCTCGTAACATATTCAAGGTGCAAGCACTGGGCCCAAAACCCCTCACTGTATCACTGAAGTTCATATAGGACAGATGGTATTCGGGCAACTTACTCTGCATAGGTAAAGGTTATCTAAATGGATAAATATTGGTCATTTGAAACTAAAACTTCCAATTTTGGATCTTGGTTTGTGTGCAAGTAGTTTTGTGATATATTTAGTTTGCTGAAAGATTTATGTTCTCAAAGCAGATTCAATGTTTAAGTTCAGTGTTTTATGTAGAAGGTAAATGAGAAGATTGACAATGCTTCCCTCTGGCTCTCATGCTCCAGCCATGGCTGTGTGTATCAAAGTGGTGTATATTGTGTTTGAGTTTAAAGTGTGATGAAAGTCTATGGCCAAAATGTTTATTCAGTGATGAATGGTGTGGAACTTCTATACTTCAATTCTATTTCCATTATCTATTGTAAAGGTCCAGTGTGTAGGATTTAGGGGAATGTACTGGCAGTAGTAGTAAATAACATTCACAACTATGTTAACTATGCTTTTTATTTGTTTACCATCCCGGTAAATCTGAATGAACTATATATGTGGTGCTCAGGGTTTCTGTTAATTGAACTGAGTGATTGAATTGTGGAGAATCTAACCAAGCTAACGCTGTGTAGCGTATCCATATTGACAGAAGTTTATTGTTACACATTGATATTTTGATACATGATGCTAAGCTGCTTAGAACCAGGCTAGCTCAGATACTATTAAAGCCAAGACACTGTTTATTTGAAATCAGACGAAACCCAGCTGTCCCTGACCCTGCCTTGTTACTATAAGCCTTTCATTCATAATTTCAAGGAGACATGGAGGGAGGGGAGTAGGTGAGTGATGAGTAGGATGATAGTGCAGAAGCAAAGTGTTCACAGCTTGTCATCATGCCTTTACAAGCTTTGGAATTGTATTTATCCTCTTAGTCTGGCTATTAAACTTTCATATTCTAAAAGCAAAGACTTTGACTTTATTTATAATTAAAAACAAGTCTAAATGACCAAAAATAGTTATCATGAAAAATGTAACATATTGCCATTATTATTATTATTATTCCTACCGGTTCTAGTTTTATGGTGTACTGCAGTTCTGCGTGTTGTGCAAGTGGTGTTGCCATACCCAAGTTGAAGCTATTGTTCAATTGCTGTAGGTCCAATCAATGCTGACCTGTCTCTATTATGTTACTTTGAAATGTATTAGGCTAGAATGTAACTACTAGAGTGTAACTAGAGTGTAATATGAGTGGCTAGGCTATAAGGCTATGTATGGTTGATGTCATGAAAGTATGTTATAAGAATGAGATAAAATAAAAGTCACAGTATCATACGTCAAAAAAATAGTATAATATGCATTATAAATGTCATTAAAATGTCATGAAATAAAGTCATAGTATGCCATTAAAGTGTCAGACCCTAAAGGGAGGACGTAATCAATAGATGATTGCTTGGCAAGTTTTAGTTGGTTGAAATCTGCAACCTTGTTGCAAGATGGTGCTAAATCCTATACACCAGACTTTTAAGTCATCACATTTATTTTGCTATTAGATAGCAGATACAAATGAATCTACATAGAAACGCTCTGACTGTGGACTATTTGTGCAGTACAAGATTTTGTTAGCTGACCTGTAACCTACTAATCCTGGCTCTTCCCCTTACTTTTTGTAGGCTAACAGTGGTGATGTTACCAGTGGGATGGTCCAAAATGCAGTTGCCTTGCTGTGTAATCTCAGTGGAGACACAGTGTTGGACCTGGAGCCACAATACCAACAAGGTACACATATATACTGTATGTATGTCTACATGCAGTATGCTTGAGAAGGAAAGATTTAACTTTAAAGACCCTACTTTTCTTGCTCTGTACTGTCTCTTGCACTAGTTCTGTTATTAGTGAGTGAGTTAAGTGAGTACTAGAGGCTAGTCTGTCATTGGCCCTACTGCAAAGAGTCTCAGTATCATTTATCTATTCTGCTAGCAGTGTTATTGTCATGTTACTTCTTGACATCTTGTTTCCCCCAGTCTACTGTCCTGCTGCAGCATAATGCCTATTCTGGCCAGCAGCCTTGGTTGTGTGTGTGTGTGTGTGGTGTGTGTGTGTGTGTGTGTGTGTGTGTGTGTGTGTGTGTGTGTGTGTGTGTGTGTGTGTGTGTGTGTGTGTGCGTGCGTGAGGCAAGGCAGTGCTTTTTGTCCTTCAGCTATGGTGAAACTCAATAATATTAGAATTTCCTGTCAATTGCAAGTGATTCCAGAGGGGGGAGTCAAATGTATGGTGTATGTCCTCTTGGAGTGAGGATACTTTCCACAAGTTGGGTCATTTCAGGCCCGTTTTATCACCCAAGAGGTAGTTTGGGATTAGGACTTTAATTAGATAGAAGGACTAGTAAGGCACAATGCTTTGGCATGTAGGGATGTAGCCTCAATCTTATGTAAGAGAATGAATGCAGTGAATTAAAGATGCTTGCAAGAAAACATTTATAAACACTGCTGCCTCTGTCTGTGTGTGTGTGTGCGTGCGTGCCTGTGTCTATGTGTGTTTGCATGTGTGTGCGTGCATATGTAAATGTTTCAGGACCCACAGTTCAGTGTTGTAATAGTAACTCTCAATGGCAATGAAAATGCACACAATAATACTTCCTTTCTTAATTTCCTATTTTGGACTGTGTTCATTTCTCTCTGTTTCTGTCTCTATCTTTCAGTCATCATTTTGTGTCTCATTCTGTCTGTCCATCTTTTCCTCTGCACCCCCTGCCTCCCCAAAAACATCACCACCCCTATCAACCCTTCCTCTCCTTCTATTTCCATTGGGTCAGCAGTGCGGCAGTTCAGTAGTCAGCATCATTATCGTCCAATCAGCTCCCCTCTCAACAAGAAACTGTCAACCCAGCACTAATACTGGCCGCGCAATTAACGCTATCTCCCTCTCCTCTCCTCTCCTCTCCTCTCCTCTCCTCTCCTCTCCTCTCTCCTGTCCTCTCCTCTCTCCTGTTTGCTGTATTAACTTGTGCTGCTTATCTTGTCTCTCCTTTTCCTCTCCTACCATTCACTTTTCTAATCTACTCTGCTCACAATTTGCCCCCATCATTTCCTTCCTTCTCCTTCCTTCCCTCTATTCCCATTTCTCCCCTTTTCCCTGCCCTCTATTTTGGGCTCCTCTTCTGTCTTTTCTCCTCCTCTCTCCTCCTTCTTTTAGTTGTGGTTTACTCCAGATCAGTGTGGCGATGGCAAGAAAGAAGGGAGAGGGAGAGGAGGAGAGAAGAGGAGAAGGGAGGAAGCGTGTATAATTGGCTTTTTAAGGTGTGACAGAGAGAGGAGGGGAAGGGTGGTGTGTGAGTGTGTGTGTGTGTGTGTGCGTGTTTATGTCTGTGTGTGTTGGGAGGAAATGAAATAGTCAGTGAAGAAGAGCAAAATAGGGAGATGGTTTTTTGTGCTTGTGTGAATGTATTTGTGCTTATGCCTCTGTGTATACGTGAGACAGAGAGATGTGTGTGCGTTATGTTGGGGGCGGTGGATGCAGGAGCGCCCAATATGTGTGTGAGTGTGTGTAAGAGAGAGAGAGAGAGAGAGAGAGAGAAAGAGAGAGAGAGAGGAGATGAGGTTTATAATTGGGCAGATTTGCCTCCGACTGAGATAATACCCCCTGGGGAATGAAGACAGAGGGAGCAAAGAGAGAGAAAGGCAGAGATAGGGAGGGAGAACGGAACAACAGAAAGAAAAAGAAGATGGCAAAAAAAGCACGCGAGAGGGAAAAGATGACAGAGCCAGGGAAGCAAAATGGGAGGTAAAAAGGGTAGCAAAGAGGTGACAGAGAGGAAGAATAGGGTACACAGAGAGAGAATGTGGTGCATTTGGGTGAGGAGATGGGGAGGAGGGATGAGAGGATAGAGGAGAAAATTTGAGGTTGAAGTGAGTGACAGTTCGATAGAGGGAGAGAGAGAGAGGCAGGAAGGGAATAATAACTTGATGTGGGAGTAAGAGAAGCTTCCTAAACAAATTTCTTATTATTTTAAATGATTGTGAATGGCCCAGTCTTAATTTGTGAACATACAGCAGACTCATTTAGAAAGTCTAGGTTGTAATCTGGATATATAAGGGATAGAAGTCTAAAGTTTTTTTTTTCCTAGAGTGAATTTGAGACTCATTTTGTAGGCACATTGACAAGAAGGCTGCATGATTTGATAAGGAAATGGACACATCTAGAGCATGTAATGCAGCAAAAATTCACCCCAAAAGTTCAGGACTATTTGCATCTTGAGCAACCACTGAGTGTGGTCTAAAGGTGCTGACAAGGTGTCAATTGTTATTTTCAAGTCCATACTTGTATTTTGGGTTTCTGCCAGAACATGTTCACATGCTTTAATGTAAAACATTTAAAAAACAAAAGCACTTATTTTCCTCATACTGTCTGTGCTGGGACACTTGTATTCACTCTCTGTCTGCTAAACACCAATTTAGCGCCTGTCTCTCTAAGCCTCCCTCCTGAAAAGCTCAACCTGTTCTTATTGGTCAGCATTTCCTTCTCATATCTCGACGTCTCATTCCTCTGCACCATGATTGCAGCCAGCAGAATGACTGTAATGACACTGTAGCTTGTAGCTGATGTAACAGTATAGGCTACATAATGTAAACTTTTGCAGTAGCGTGCCTGGAGCAGATGACACATTAAGAAATTCATCATGATCTGACTCGTCAGCTTGTCTCAAAAGTAGTAAAAAAGTGTCTGAAACAGTATTTAGAACGATCTGAAGCTTGAGGTTTTTGCTCACAGTGTTTACTTTTAATCTGTTTACTTCAGTTTTTGAAACTGCTCACATTTAGTGTGAACAGTCTGCTCTGACACTGTAACATTATATATATGATGAAAAACAAGGAGAAGCATGATAGGTCATCTTAAATTAAAAATAGTCTTCAGAGACTCCATGTGTCTGCAGAATCCTTAAGGTCTCTGAGGTTCCTCTCAGTGTCTGATCCACTGTCAATCCTTGTTATTTCTCCTGACCTTCTGTGGGAAGCTTAGAGGATTTTTTTTATGTAATTGCCTCTGTGCCAGTGTTATCTAGTGTCTATGGAACTTGCATCTATAACTTGCCATTTGAAATTGGGTTCAGGTTATTTCCCCAAACGGTGTATGAAAAATTCTATTGTGGTTCTCTCACAGCATGTCCACACCCTTACCCAATCAATTATGCCCCCTGGCATAATTCATACCACAGAGATTTGTCCTCCATATTAATGTTTTCCTATTAGCACCCAGGATATCATTGGATTGACAACTTTACATAACAGTAATCAATAAGGACCTTTTGACAGTAAATGCGAGACATTTTGCAGTGTCTTGAGTTTACGATGTGCATAGATTGTAATGATACCCGTGCTTGTTTGCACTGCAGTGAAAAATTATGGATCAATAGAGATTTGTAATATTAGGGTATTTCATTTGAACAAAAAATTACACTGAACAAAAATTTAGATGCAAATTTTGGTCACAAATTTGTTAAAATCCATGTTAGTGAGCACTTCTCCTTTTCCAAAATAATCTATCCACCTGACAGGTGTGGCATACCAAGATGCTGATTACGCAGGTGTGCCTTGGGATGGTCACAGTTAAAGGTCACTCCAAAATGTGCAGTTTGATCACACAACACAATGCTACAGTTCTGAGGGAGAGTGTCATTGGCATGCTGACTGCGGGAGAGCTATTGCCTGTGAACTGAATGTTCATTTCACTGCCATAAGACGTCTTCAGTGTCTTTTCCCTGTATTTGGCAGTACATACAACTAACCTCAAAGCTGCACTAGTTGGTTAAGATGACTAAGTGCAGTCAAGTCAAGACCCTACTGAGGACCATGAGTATGCAGATAAACTTCCCCGAGATGGTTTCTGAAGGTTTGCGCAGAAGTTCTGAGGTTGTGTAAATCAGTTGTTGCTTCAGCTGTTCAGGTGGCTGGTCGTAGATGACCTTGCAGGTGAAGACACTGTATGGAGGTCCTTGGTTCGTATGGTTACATGTAGTCAGGAGTTGTGAGGCTGGTTGAAAGTATTGCCAAATTAATGGAAACAACACTGGAGAAAGCTCATGGTAGTGAAATGGAACATCTATTTCACAGGCAGTGCAGACAGTCTCGCAGTCAGCATGTCAATCTTGGGACATCTGTGGCATCGTGTTGTGTGATTAAACTGCACATTTTAGTGTGGCCTTTTACTGTGACCATCCCAAGACACACCTGTTTAGTAAATATGCTGTCTAATTAGCATCTTGATATTCTACACCTGTCAGATGGATGAGTTAGGAGAAGGATCAGATTTTAACAAATGTGTTTGAGAGAAATATATCTATTGAATGCATGAAAAAAAGTCTCAGATCTTAATCTCAGACCTGTGCAAAACAGGAGTGGGAAAAAAAGTGTTCTGAACACTATTTTTGTTGCCTAAATTTAACCAGACTAACTTCAGGGGTGGTGGATCAGAAAAGGCTGATAATATGTATACCATTTAACATTCATCATGGAGATTCTGGAGGGCATTGACAGGAGACTTGTTTCATTGTTTGGGTATGAGGTTTGATATGAGTGCAAATTTGTTTACAGTTTTGCTCCTGTAGTCAGGTTATTTTCTTGACTGATGCATGACTATATGATACTTCTATGAGATATAGGGTGGGATTAAACAAAATTGAGTGCATCCATTCCAAACAACATATAATAAATCAAATATGTTTTCTATTCATTTTTATCATGGGAATCAATAAAAGGGCTTCCCCAAACTCAGTCACAGGCTGTATCCTGTCCAGGAACTACCAGCTAAAGTCCTGGGCCTGGAAAGTAAAACCATTTGCATTTAGTTATTCAGTAAGCACATTAAGCACACACATGATTCAGTCATACCGTGTCTCGCTCACTCTGTCTTTGAAGAAGACTAACCCAGACACTGCATACATTAATGGGAAAGTCACATTAAAGAAACCATGTACACACTCAAATTGAACTTTATTTAAATCAGCTGAAACATTATCCATTAATCATGTGTAATCAGTTCAGTAGGTTTTTCTGTCCCCACAAAATTGTCTCACTGTGCTGAGACAGTGATGCTCTGAGCCATCCATCCTGTTGATTCCCAATAGAACTCATTGTACGGTGATTTATAAATAGATAATACCGCAAAATGAAAGAATGTCTATTTTTAACCTAGTTAAAGTCCAAACTCCAAAATAGGACAGAGCACAATGGTTTTCGCTCATAAATTATTCCTTAAAATGAGCAAGTTCACATTTGTACGTATATGACATTTTTAAAATCGACTTGTTAGTACCGACTGAAGGAGGATGCTGTCCCTCTGATTACACTTCATCCCCTCACAAGAGTACACACACACACACACACACACACACACACACACACACTAACTAGAGAGGTATACACACCCACACCTGTCAGTCACAGCAATACTGATCATTGCTTTATTACTTTGTTTTGCATGATTTAATCAAGGGTACCCACAAAGGATCAAGCATGCAGAAGGGAACTGTCCATTGGAAACATACAAAATAAATTGCAGGCCACAGTTGGAAAATGTTTAACTGTCCCTTGGCTTCCAGATGACTAGAGATTCAGTCAGCTGAGAATTAAGGGTTTATACAGCCTGCAAGCAGTTGAGAAGAATAGATGGTAGTAAAAACTCTCCATCAACCTGCAATGCTGTACAAACTCTGCTTTACAAGTGTTGTTGCCATAGTCACATTCTTTTTTATCGTATTGATGTAGATCTAAATGTCTCTTGTGGTTCAAGTCAGTCGTTTATCTATATCACTGAACTGTAACCTGTTACTGCATTTTGTTCACAATTGCTGGTGAAATTCAGTTAAACAAGTGCCATCATACTAACAAGCATCTATGAGCACCAATGAAATATTTATGTCCATGCTAAGTGATTTGTGTCTTTGGTCTGTGCTGTGTTTTGTACATGGGACTAAATCAAAACATTTGACAAGCCACACAGTACTCCCAGTGTGTGACTAACAACTGAAAACACTGGATGCATTTGGAAATAATGTTGGATATGCTTCAGATTCCTTTTCCAATTCCCAGCTCTTCACTGCCTCCTTATTGGGTACTATTGTACCCCTCCTCTTCCAGTAAGACTTTGCTTTGTCGTTGTAGTCCATTTCAAATCAATACATAGTGTGACCTTTGCAGATTAATTGCAGATATCTTTAAAGGAATACCTTACCCCCAAAGTGACCATTTGTATATCAAGTAGTCATGCTGTATTGCCTTGAATTTGTAAAGAAAACATTTTGAGCAAATTGGCGAATATACTGATTTGTTGATTGAGTGTGGTCCATGTTTAACAGGAAAATCATCACATCAAAACATCCATGAACAATCTCTCACACAGTTTGTGCAAGTCTCATTTCAGATGGGTTTTTGCTAAAAGCTTACTATTCATAACTGAACTGAAGGTCAAACTAATCTATGCTCTCTTCAAAGCCAAACTCCAATACTAAGCTTTTTTTAGTAACAAATACATGTGTCAAAGAGTAAGGTGGTAATCATGCAGATATAACGCTTGGTTTATACGTGGCTAAAATATCAGGAACGTTAAGAGAATTTATTAGCTGGATTATATTGTTTTTTTTGTTTGTTTTTTTATTCGGTAAAGATGGCTGTGCATACTGATGGCAGCTATTCTCAACAGATATCAACAGAATAGGATTATTAACATATACATGAGCAACTATATAAAGTTTTTATTTGAACAGGACCGCATTGTCACGTCACATTAACAGCAGGAGAGGTCCTTGTCTGACTGAACAGTTCAAAGTAGATCAGGCCTGTTTATTTAATTATGAGGCAGCTTGACAAACTAACCGTACATCTCACTGACAGCAGGCTAGCTTGATAGCTTTCTAGTGTCTGCAGTGTTGCACTTTCACTCACAAAAATAAACACACTCAACGTCTACATTCTAAATAAAGATCTATTGGGATAGAAAATAACACTGGGTGTGTTTTCCCCAGTGAAGACAGTTACTTAACTGTTACCGTCTTATGCACAGAAATGAAAATAGAGTACAACTTTGGAGTTTTTGATAGCCAAAGTATTGGCACAGTGAACAATATTGGAAGGCACGTGTCGTGACAACCTAGTGAGAGCAGAATCTATCCAGTCTTCACTTACAGAGATGTGCAGTGAGAGCACCTCAGGGACAGAAGCCTACAATAACTACATAGATCAAGCTGCAAAATGCAGAGTATCCTCTGTGTCATGTTAAATTTAATGAGCAAAAGAACATGGTTTTCCACTTTAGTAAGAGCTATTTATTCATGGCTTAGCAGGGGTTAGCAGCTTTACAACCTGTTCTACATGGGACAGTTTTCTAGGGAAGTATAAAGTGAGGTGAGATGGAAGAGACAGCGATATGAAGAGGAGAGCAGAATGTATTTTTAGATGAGCATCTTAATTGAGTTGTCTTTTGAGCTGTTTTTGTGACCATTCTGTGGTCTTGGCTGTGGTGATGCCACCAGATTTCCACAAATGAATTCAACCAGCACAGCTTTCAGTTCTTTTGAAATAGTTGAATGAATGTCATATTTAATTTCTTTTCTCCCTTGGACAAACTGGTGACAGTGAAATGTTGATAGACTTTAGAGGGAGAGTGTCTCTCACCTTGTACAGGAGCTATCAATCCACAGTGAAGTCGAACCAGAGCCTGCATACAGACTATTACTCAGGTCACACTCAGGTATATTGTTATTCTTCACACTTCTGACATACATGTTGAAGAGAGATGGAGGTGTGTTGGTTGTTTGAAATGCAGTGACTTGGTTTGATTGGTTACAATCTGTGATTTCAGTTTATATTAAAAGAATACTTAACCTGCAAAATGACCATTCCTATATCAATAATTCACCATATGTTACCTTTAATGCTTGAAGAAAACTTTGTTTTCTGCCTCAACAGTGAATGGAGAATTCAAAAAGGTGAACATTCGCCATGATTGAAGCAAATGGGGACTGTGTTTAACAACAGTAGAACTATCAAATCATAACATCTGTTTATTAACTCTTATACAAGTGCCATTTATCCAGTTTCCAGTTGGTTTGTAGTGACATGCACTTAATTGTAAGGCTTTTGCAAAAATGCGTGTGTGGGTAGTACTAGCATATGACTGGATAAATGGGACATGGATTGTACTGTACAAGTTGTGTGAGAGTTTATAAATGAATGTTTTAATTAGTTATGTTGTTGTTAAACATGGCCCCCATTTACCTTAATTTAAGAAGTGTTCACTTTTTTTTTTTTTAAGTTTTCTTTGTGAATTCAAGGTAACACACAATATGTTATTGATATCCAAATAGTCATTTTGTGGGTGAAGTATTCCTTTAATGAACCAATGAGCTTGTGAACAAACTGTTTATGTTTTTTTTGTAAATTTGATATTTCATGAGTGGAAAGACGGACAGCTGTAGTGCTTCATGTTTTCCAGCTGATGCCATATTTTATTAACATGACTGTATGCGTAGTGTCTTTTGCATGGGCGGATCTACCAGGGTGGCATAGGGTGGCAACTGCCCCCCAAAAAGAAAGCCCTGCCACCCCTGCTGCCACAATGGCAATGAATTCAAAGAAAAGTTATGGCCAATTTGCCTTTTTACGAGCGCGAATCTCCAATGTTCGACTGCGCTGAATGCACGAGATAACGCCAGACCGGCAAGAGACTGCTTTGTTTGGAAAACTGAGTGGAGCCAGAGGGGCAGCCTATTCCAGGAAGCGGGTTTAGTAAAAACTCTTGAGTATGTTAACCTTGAAATGGGGGAAACTCTGGGTTTCAGTTACAGAAAGAGAGGTAAATCAAACTCTGAGTCAATCACCATGGCAACTGAGTCTGTGAGCAGGTTAGGTTTTTCTCTGTCTCCTCCCTCTTACACGCTGTTTCATTGCCTCATTCATTCAGGCAAAGCTTGTATCGAAGTGCATTCATTAGCGGAGATTTACCGTCTGTCACAGTCTAAATCCTGTTGGATATTAGTTTGTTACTGAGGACTGTCTTAAGTTACTGAATTTATGCACATCAGTCACTTCTTTGGACATCAGTTTTTGTCCTTACATTCAAATATTACACAGCGAGAACTCATCCTCAGCTCAGAATCAAACCTTTGTCTTTTTATATTTATTATTTTTTAGAACACTGCACAAGGATCAGACTGTCAGTCTGTTAGAGCAGCTCCCACATGTTTATTGCACATAATGTGTAGGTCTAATTATTTAAATTTTAAAACTCGGTATGAAGCTCTAGACACGTAGTATCAATGACTAATGATCTCCATCACTGATGTCATTGGTCGCACTGATGGAACATAATTCCTATAGCCTAATATTGGGGATTATATGTTAATATTTCTGAATGAGCAATGGTGCAGCATTTCAGTGTCTTTAAATTTACTACATTTGTAGCTGAAATAAAGTCACAGAATGCTGTTGAGTCAAGATACAAATAGATGCCCAACATTTTAAAATCTACTGTATTTTATCCTCAACGTCTTTTCAAGTGCAAATCAGCAAACATATTATTACCGGGTCAGACTGTGAGTTTACAGTCAAGTCTTTATGTCTTTGATCTATAGCCTAGCCTATATGTTTCTTTATATGTTTCTTTTTCAGTTGCTGCCTCTTGTGTTTTTCCCCATCAGATTAAATCTGATCAAATATATTATTATATATTATTAATATAATGTAATGTATCTACAGCCTGATACACAGTCAGATTTCACCACTTTATCTTCATTAAGGAAATGTAAGTCTGATAAATGATGAATAAACGGACAACACTGAATAAAACTTTTTTATTAACTTTATGGTTAACTTAACTTTAACTTAAAGATAAACGTGCACCATCTGCTACACATGCATTAATATCTCTACATCCACTGGATTAAAATGGAGGCGCTGTCTTTTATTTGTGAGTGAACATACTCAGAGTTGACTAACTCAAATCAGCTGTTCTGGAACCGGTAACTCAGAGTTTCCCATCTCAGGGTAAATCAACTCAGAGTTCAGGGTTAGACTCAGGGTTTGTTGAACCTCCCTCAACACTTATTCCTAATATGAACTGTTTCACATGAAACCTCAAATGCAAGACACTGATTGCATGAGGTGAAGTTTGTCTGTATGAGTTTGTAAATGGCAGCCCGTGCCCCTATGTAGTGTGAACATACTGTTTCTCATCAAACTGTGATAACTGTGATTAAATACGTCTGCCATATGTTGCCACCCGTCAAAAATTCCTGCCCCCCTCTTGCCACCCCTTTTGATACTTGTACAATGTTTCATGTACTTGACTGTGTAGTCTGTCATTAGTGTAAAATTAGTGTAAGTCTTGGTACCAACAATTCCCTGTATCCCAAAAATCCAGTAACTTTATCCAATGATTTTTCTTATACTGCACAGGCCTAACGGAGGTGGTGGTGAGCACCCTCTCAGAAGCTGCTCTAGTCCACCTGGATGAGAGAGAGGGGCATGCTGGAAGAAAGGTCAGCCATCTTGTGTTACAAGCCCTTCTGGAGCTGCTTCACAACATCCTCAAACAAACATCTGCTGTCGTCCGCTCTGCACTGCAGGTATGATCACTCAAACACAGCTAATGAGAACAAGAAACGCACTCTTGGTCACCAAGCTGCCTTTGAGTAAGCATAGAAAAAATCAGAAAGTGCACTGAAAAAAACCCAAACAGTTTAACTTCCAGCACCATATTTCAGTTCTTAAATGTAGTAGCACTGTAATTCAAAAATGTCCTGCCGCAGCAACAGAGATTATGGTCATAAGCTGTACAGTGCAGTGCTGTAAGAAATCTCAAAAGTAAAACTATTGAGGCTCCGCCATGACAGAAACGTGCAAGAATTGGGGGTAATGTAGTGTTTCACAGACATTTTTATTGGAAACTACAACACGGAAGTGCGTTCAACGCTCCACTTATAGTGCGCCCGAGTCTGTGAGCACCTTAAATTAAAACTCTCGGCGCACACTGCAACACAGTCACACAGATGCACAACTCAGAGGATAAGAAGTGTCTCTGACACCAGACTCAGAGCGGCTCTGAGTGTGCTCGTGGCTCGTTGACGTTGTTAGTGTTGCGTTTAAGGCCTCCTCCAAAAAAACGAGAAAAAAAAGCGCAGAAGCTTCGAAAAAGAAATTTCACAATCGAATCCCGTGCCATCGAACGAAGCTTCGAAGCTTTGAATTTTTTGGGTCAGCCCTACTACAAACCATATCATCCACAGCCGGAGCAGAGACTGATAAGATCCATTATACAGATCTTAACTTTGTATGACAAGACCAGCTTAAAAATAAAGGCAGTAAAAATACCCCAAAAAAGGCCTAGGGCCTATAAGGTTAAGCCCCTCCCACCAGGCAGCCATGGGCATATGCACACGCTCCTGGTGCTTTGCATACATTGATTTATATATCTTATTTCCACGTTGAGCTCTTTCTCTTTATCAGACCATAAATAAGACAACAATCATCTCGCTAGCACCCCACAGTTTCTCAGACTTACTCCCTGCCACTGTGGACTGCTTCGCCAGGGGGGAGGGCAGGCAGTGGCTGCAGGGATAGACCTTAAGTTTTGTGGCTATAGCAGCTCAAATTCAGCCATCACAGTGGGCTGGTGGCCAGCAGCGGTGCTGGGTCCAACGGTGGCAACAGAGTTTGGGAGTTTGGCACTCTCCTGGTGAGGTGGTCTGCAGCTTCAGGGAGTGATGCAGAGGGCACACTGTAATTTAGACTCTAGCTAACGTTAACTACATAAACATGAACTTGGAGCTGCAACTATGAGCCTCAAGTGCCTGTTAGCAGAAGGCTAAACTATTAGCATCACATTGACACATTTTATTACGTTTATTGTCAGACTCTCTTTTTGATAAGTCCATCCTCCTTTTTTGGGCTACACTGCAGTGTAGGCAGCAGATGTTACAAATGCTGGAATCAGAGTTTCACCGTCTGAGGGAATGTGCATGGCCTAGATTTTGTAAAGCCTGAAAACAAAGCCATGAAGAGGTACAGAAGTTTTCTCTCAATCCACTTGAATCATAATATGCTCAAAGGTTATTATGGGATTTTTACCCAGTGACATCAAATTAAAACTTCCTACCCCAGCTTTAATTGTTTAAGACTTTAAGGTGGATGTGATCTCAGCTTTGTGGCTTTCTACTTTACTAACTCCCTCAAAATGGATCAGTGGAGCAAATATTAATATTTGGCTACTATTCTTGCAAGCTACAAGCCATGTGTTTCCATTACAGCACTGTAAGTATTTGCAGGGTTTCCGCTAGAGAAGTTGTTATGCCAGGCGGGGGTTGGTTACCGTGTGTAAAGGTGTTATGATTATATTACTTGCCCACTGCCCCACAGTCATTTAGTTCATTTTTGCATATCAACGGCACGTTCATTAAATAAAAAAAACTCGAATTTATAAAATACTAAGCATGTTATCAGCACTTAGTAGGACAACAGACGTTTATGAACGAGAATTATAAACTTAAAGTGTGTGGTTGCAGCACAGAGTAGCAGAGCGGGACGTCTGTCCTCGCACCTGCTATCTGCTGTAAACACATGAAGCTGCTCCCATGTCTCCCTGGGTCTCGGTGGTTGTTTGTGGCAGAAACTCTCCCATCCTCTAACATGTCCCCGCATCTGTGTTCGCTGCTGACCAGCTGGACACGGAGAACAACCCATTGGCAACAGCCTGAAGCCCATCATTGCTAACTCTTAAGTAAGGGGAAGATCTAATGATGAATTTATGTAACGCAAGTAACGATTTAAGTGTTTGATTAGTAACTGTAATGGGATTACTGCATTTAGGGACAGTAGTGCCGTACACTACTCGTTACTGAAAAAAGCCATTTTTGACGGTAACGTGTTGCCCCCAACACTGATTATATACTTTAAAAAATCACTGTTACTGCAGTCCGTGCTAAGAAATCCTTAAAGAACAACAATGTCTTGTATCTTTTTATATGCATTTTTTAAAGGATTGTTAGCTTGTGTCAGTTGTTTTGCTGTATCATGTTCCACTGGTCCTTAAAGGCTGATGTATTTCCCACATTGATTCACCACTATTCACCAATTTTATCTCTGTTGAGCACAGGATCACCAACAGAATCACAAAGTCAGTTCCCTCAAAATGTTGCCCTTGTATTATGTCCCTAAAGGTGTGTGTGTGAATGAGAGTGTGTGTGTGTATGTATGTGTGTGTGTGTGTGTGTGTGTGTGTGTGTGTGTGTGTGTGTCCATTGATGTGTGCAGTGGGAGCTAGCAGGTTTAAGCAACTGCAATATTGAAGTTGTGGACTCAGGAGAAAGCGGATGAGGTCCCGAGTCCCTGGGACACACACACACACACACACACACACTCACACACACAGAGGATACACAGAGGGGCCTGTCTGGCTATGTCCCTGCGGCCTCATTATCACCACTGGCTTTGTCCTCAGCTTGCCTCCCTACACACAGACGCGCACACACTCACATACGCTCACATACACTCACACCAGCCCCCGTCTCCCCATAGTGTGCACCCCAGCCCAACGCATACATATTAATGCCTGGACAGGGGGGTGGGGGGACTAAAGGGGAGGCAGGGTAAAAGACTGGGTGGAAGAGGAAGGACAGAAGAGGGAGAGGGAAGGATGGATGATAGAGGGGAAGAGACAGAGCTGGAAAAGGGAGCAAGCAGAATGTGCAGCGGAAATCAATTCTGTGAGAAATGCAAAGCTCATTAAAAAGAAAACTTCGGCCCAAACCAAATTCATTTGGGTAATAAGGTCTGATAAGGAGAGAGGACGTGACTAGACCGCTCTCCCCAAACTATTACTCTGTTGGTCAAGGGAGAGAGAGAGAGAGAGAGAGAGAGAGAGAGAGAGAGAGAGAGAGAGAGAGAGTCAGAGATTATATATACTACAGAAGAAAAAAGAGAAGGAGAGAGAGAGAGAGAGAGAGCATAACAGAGAGGAAGTGACTTTGGGGAAGAGAGAGAGAAAATATGTGCCAGTATTAATCACATTATTCCACAGCTAATTGGCCTGAAGTTCCACTGTAGGCATGAACTGAACTAGAATAAGCCAAAGTGAGGGACAGAGGTGCTAATGAGGGGGGGGGGGGGGGGGGGGGGGGGGAGACTGAAGACTGAAGTCTTAATGAGATGTAAAAATAATAACTTCATGTGACAAATAAAGAAAAGTGTTCAACCTGTGCTGTCCTGAGCACATCTTAAAGTGTGAAAGAAGGGTTAAAATGACACAATGTATGCAGAAAAACTATTTCCTCTCTTGGCCTATCAGTGTGTCTTTCTCTGTCTGTCTCAGTCTGTCAGAATCTGTCTTGGCAGGTCTCTGGATCCATCATTATTGACTGTCAAATCTCTATAAATGATTTAACATGAGTGTGTGTGTGTGTGTGTGTATGCGCGTGTGTGTATAGAGCCAGAGGCTATCTTGTCCAGCAGTAGAGATGGAGGCAGCAGAGAAGCTGCTCCTGGAAAACAGACCCCTGAGCCAACTCAGCACACACCTCATTCACATGGTGAGACCAACACTCACAGAGACGCGTGTGTGTATGTGCGCGTGCTTGTGTAAATGCCTTGCATGCATATATAAATATTTTCTGGGTTTGCTGCTGCATGAATGTTTGTGTACTGTATTTTTTAAATGTATGCCTGATTCAATGAGACAAACTGTGTATGTATTCTTATTTATGCAAGGAAGTGTGTACGTGCATGTGTTTGTGTTTGTGTGTGCAAGAGAGAAAGGGAGAGAGATTTAGAAAGAGAGAACATGTCTACTTTTCTCAGTGTGTTTTTCATTATGTTGTGTCAGGAATAAGTCTCTGGATATGATATCTACACACAAGTAATACTTGTATTAGTTATTAGGCTGAGTGATACAAGTAGAAAATACAAGTACTGACAAAAAAGGTTTGGTGTTGAAATCAACTGTTTAGATTTGTGTTCATTAGTTTGAGTATATCACACACCCTCTGCCAAAAACAGTAAGGTATACAATACAACCTAGTATCTTGATATAATTGTAACTTCAAGGTTGGTAACGTGACATTAAGCAGGAATTAACTTGTAGTATGAGGTGGTTATTGTAGCTAGCTATGCCAATGTCATTAACAAACTAATTGTAACATTAAAATGACATTGGTCATGATCTCAAAATATTGAACTGTATTTTGTTGTTTACATTGATATTATAGGTGAAGGGCTAATGAAAACATGCTATCATTTTATTTATTAACAATAAGCATGACAAATACATATTCAGCCTATATGTGAAACCAAATGTGATCGGTCAGCTTATAATAGGCCTACTTATACCTTATGCCTATACAATGGCATGGACGTGATACAATGTATGAAATATACACTCAGTAGGCTACTTTATTTATTAACGTTAAGTGTATGTTAACAGCTAACTATGCTACAGTGGTATGTAAACATTACTTATTGATTAGGAAGTGCGATAAACACACAGGATTTTAAATCTTAACACACAAGGTATCGCTTGATTTTCAACCATGGGTCCGGGCAATAGAGATGGTTCCCAGTGCCACAGGTGAGTCCGAGCCTGGAGCTCTGCAGCAGGATGCTGATGAAAGTGACACCTTATGCAGCACTTTTCACCAGTTGCTGGTGGCCAGTATAATCACTTTAACTATACACCTGGGAGTGCGTGTCACCTTAGAAATCCTGTAAGCCGCATCAGTTCACAGTTGGGACCCACAAATTAGTTTGAACTGCTTTCAACAAGCTAGTCTGAACTCCACTTCTGTGCTTCTCTGTGGGTAAATCTGAGGACATTTAAAATAACTTTAACATCTAAAGGTACTGTAAAACAGTGATTTCACAAGGGATCAACACCACTTCTGTATATTATATTAATATTCTCTAAACCCAAATGAATCTAGCTAGACCTGTAAAAGCATCTGCCACTGTTGCTGTAGCTAGATCTACAGCTTCCTCCAAGACTACTTGTCAAACCCTCTCCCACATCTGACTGCACTGTAAGCAGCAACACTACTGATCAAGCTCATTTAAAAGTTCTTTCTTCATTAGCTCTCCCTCAAAGAAGTGTGCATAAACACAAACAAACTATTTTCAGAGAGAGCAGTAAAATGCTTGTAATGCAATTTCATTTATGGACTCTGTGTCCTCTGTCAAGATACTTTAACTGGTTCTGTCAAAGTATCCAAGAATATACTGTATGTTACATAGGCTTTATACAACGTATTGACTATGCTATATGTGACATAAGTGTAGGAATGTTGTATAACTACAATATGCTCCTTGCTCTTTACTTGTCTGTTCGACACAGATGGTTATTCTAGTTCACTGAAGTAATTATACGACAATTATAACAAATATTAATCCCAGAAATGTGCAACAAAAGCTCTTACATCTACAAGTCCCAACACAGACAGTGATGCAGTCTGAAAAACAGGAAGATAAGACTGAGAACAATCTTTCTGCTGACAGAACTGTGGCAATGTTATTGTTGTAGCCATTTATACATCCACACCTTCTGACACCATACACCCTACTGAGGATTAAAATCAGATGTTAAAGAATAATGTGATGCAAAATAACTCCTTTCTTTATCTGCAATCAGAATCACACAATCATAATTGAAGCACTTAAATATTAGTTACAACTTTTTTGCTTTTTTAATTACTATTTAAAGTCAGACAAATACAATAAATTACAAACTGAAAAACAATATAACAATACAATACCCCCCACACCCCCAAACCAAACATTTGATGTGGCTTATGGCCCTCTGTAAAAGCGTGTTTCACATGAATACATTTTGTTTCTTGTTGGGGTTTTTTGTTCAGAATCTGGAATGCATCTTATGTCCATTAATTTATACACAAACAGTCCCACTGTTTTGAAAATGCAAATGTTCAGGCCACCTGCAGGATGGCAAAAATGGGATTTGAACTCTTAACCTTAAATTAACTCAGTAAAGTTCTTTTTACTTATATATAGTTAAATATATTGAATATTTGAGATTTGTCAAAGAAGATTGGGAAATTAAGTTTGGAAATTAATAAAATAGCACAGGATATTGCATGCCATGTCTTTTAAACGTCAATAGTTCACATTAGATGGGCATAAACATAAGATCTACCCAGGTGCAGGTGGTTTCCTCATGACCACTCCAGCCCTGGCCACCAAGACCAGAAGCCAAACCTGCCTCAGAAGAAGAAAGCAAAGAGAGGGAGGTCACCAAACTTAAAGTACTCACAACAAATTTAACTGCTGGGGAAACAATCCTGGAAAATCACACACCAGTCTGCTTGTTTCTAGAGTATTGTTGCTAGAGTGTGGTCAAAGAAAAAGTTGTTCAAAATGTGTAATACTTACCAACCTGGGAATATGAACTTTGAATCTCAGTATCCCTGGAGCAGGTGACTTACTCACTGCACCACCAGGAAGATATGGCTTCTTATATACCTTCTGACAATTCGACGTAATAATACCTCACATCATCCTGCTGATTTCGAGTGTATTGTCCAATATTTGGTGACATTTTGATAAAAATGATATGAACTAAAAAATACTGTGCATACTGTACAAATTACAACAAGATATTGAATATCACCGCGGGCTAACTGTTAAACTGATATGAACACCATTTTAAACATGTGGTACCTAGTATCCCAAGAATGTGTGTGTGTGTCAATTTTGAAACTCTGATAATTTATTATGATTTTGTTTAAGCTTGGAGTGTGAAATGTCTGGAAATTTAGATTTATTGTAAAAAGCCATGCCCTCTTTAAGCAAATTTTAAGGATCGACTGAGTCATGACTAAAACTAAAATGATTAAAGCTTTCCACAATTGTGGTGTTTTCTAGTAGCAAAACACCAAAAGACTGCTTAGCAAAGCTCAGACAAAGCATCCACACATGTGCAACAAATTTGATGCTTCAGCCATTTTTGATTTATGAGACTTTTTGTAAAATGTAACTGTAAGATATGTTAAAAAATGTATAACTTCACACTGGGTTGACGTATCAAAATTTCCTTGATAACTTCAAATAAGCCATGTCTGTAAATGATCTTGGGTACCCCAGCTTCCTCCCACAATTCAAAGACATGCAGGTTAATTGGTTACTCTTAATTGCCCATAGGTCTGAATGTGAGAGTGAATGGTTGGTTGTCTCCACATGTTAGCCCTGCGAAAGTCTAGGGTGTACCCTACCTCTTGCCCAATGTAAGCAGGGATAGGCTCCAGAAAATAAATGAATGAAAATGAAACACAAGAAAATTAATAACTAATTTTGAAAAATAACAGTTACAGTTAAGGTAAACTACATATAATATGAGGTCAGTATTACAAGACTACAATATTAATGGTGTCCATTTTTTCTATATAAGTTCAAAAAGGTTGCCATATAGCAGAACATTTGTGAGCACACCCTCTCGTAAAATATCACATTTTCTCCCAAGTCAGATGAAGTGTAACATAATTAATTCAAAGTTTAAAGGTTGGAGAAAAATTGTCTTTCCATTTAAGTAGTTTAAGCCGTCTAGCTACAAGAGATGCAAAAGCTATACTATTTTTTTTGCCTGAAGAGTAAGATGTACATTTTGTGGAGCTCCTCCAAATACTACAGTAGTGGCAGAAAGTTGTATGGCTACCTCCAAAACATCTGAGAAGGTTTTAAAAATTCTTTGTCAGAAACTAGTTTTTGACAAAGCCACAACATGTTATTTTGGAACTGTGAAGACAATGCAGATTCTTGAATTGGATAATTGTAAGCAAATTGAAGAGAGATGTCTCATGTCTTAAGTTTTCGTCCAAACTCAGAAAACTCTGTCCCCAAATTTTCCTCCCACTGACTCCTTAACAAAGTCAAGTGTCCAAATTTTGTGAGTTTTTTTTAAGGGGTGAACTCTCTCTCTCCCAGAATCTTAAACAGAGCTTTGTGGTTATGACTGAAAATAAGTGGAGGATGTCGATTGAAAACTATGGAGTTGCGAAAATGGGGAAAAGTGTGAGCGGGGGGTTGTTAAAAGTTTAGCATCAGTTGATCAAAGGACATAAAGCTGTTATCAATTAATAGATGTTTTATTGCAGTGACCCCTCTTCTAAACCAAATATCAAAACCTCCGTCTATAAATTGACGGTGTAAATAGGTGATTTTTCACTACAGGAGCATAGATTGAGAAGTCATTGAGTGAGAAGAATCATCTGAACAGTGACAATTGAATGTAATTGCTTAATGAATGATTGTCTTTGCCTTCTGCAACATTCTTTACACTGAAAAACATAAATATGTTTTAAGTGTTTCAAAACAGTAAGTTGGATAAGGGAGGTCAGTAGTAGGAAAAGAGAAGGTGGGTGAGTTCAAAAGAATGAAATGAAGGTGAGAGGATGATGTCAGATTCACAGGCAAGGGGAGAGAAAAGGAAGAAAGATAGAGGGAATCAGGGCAAAGGAGAGAGGGTGCTGTGAGGCATTCTGGGATGTTGAGGACAGAAAGGAGGGGGACTAGGAAAATGGGAGGAGGAGAAGAGGAGGTCTCAAGGGACACAATAGAGGTTTTTACTTATACTTGACACATTGAGTGTTGGGTGGGCGTCTGTGTGTGTGGTTGTGTATGAGAGGGTTAAGGGGGCAGCTGACACACCCCCGGCCTCTGCACAGCCCCTTTGCCCCATGGGAGATTAGTGGAATAGAAAGAGCAGCAGCGTCAATATGATCCCTGAATCTAATATCATTAAAACTGCAAAACTTGCTGGTGTTTAACACACAATGTGTATTTTTTTTGTGGTAGTGGTCTCTTACTGTGCATTCCCGTACCCATACAGCCATACTAATTAGTACGATGGAAAAATTTTAGTATAGCATAAACATAGTATGTCAAATGCAGTATGCCAAAAATACAAGGATGTTCTTCTGCATCTGGTCACATCTTGCAGTTTGTAAGCCAGCATGCTTTTCTGGCAGTTCTGACCCTCAATTCTCTGCACAGCAGAATATGTGTCAGATCAACTGAGCCACAAACACATGACGGGTTTATGGCTGGTTGACAGCTGTCAGAACCCCCAGTGACAAATGATAGCACATTGAAGTAACTGATGACCAGTAGAATAGATGGTAATAATAGGAATATTGATTGTTTAAGTGAACAAAATAATAATTCTAAATTGCCAGCAACATAAACACATGATTATGAAAATATCAATGAGAGAGAAATGCATTTCTAATTTTACTGTTGTGATTATAATATGTTAGAATCTAGGGTTTAAGCAATGTGCATTGCAAAGTACCAACAGCAAAGCTCTCTGGGTTGACCTCTCTCTGGTGAGTTCAGTGAATGGGGTTTTATTCTGTCTCCAATGTAAGGGATGTACAGTATAAGTAAAAAGGTCAAAGTTTGGGGTGCAATGTTATGAAGAAGCAGTATGTTCCTGTTGTGTGTTTGCTGCATGCAACAATACCTACTTTTTAACAGCATCTGCAGTATCTGCTAAAATTAAAAAGACAAGGTATGTGATTTGGAACACACCCTTAATCAAAAGAATAACCAAAGATGGACTTTGATGATGTCGTAGAGTAGCGTGGAATCATGGAAGTTGTTGTCTTTGTTGATAAACAACAACCATTGCTGAAGAAAATCTGATGTGACCCAGGCAGAATTCATGTTTACAGAGAAGGAAACGTATTCAAGTTTTATTCACATTGTGTTTAGTTATGTTTGTTCATGTTATGTCATTTCATTCTTATGAAATAACCATTCGTTGACTTGCTAACTTACCATTAGTCAGACCAACAGGTACCACTTAGCAACTCCAATGTAGCCAATCAAAGGCAGCGTTGAGGGTCTCATCCTGGGCTGCTCGGACTCCCCACTGTATCTGCAAACTTTCTGTTGCTGACGTGTGTGTGTGTGTGTGTGTGTGTGTGTGTGTGTGTGTGTGTGTGTGTGTGTGTGAGAGAGAGTGAAAATGTCACTGAATTGTTTAAGTAAATTTCAGATTTTTAATTATTATTTATGATATGTATTGTAAATATACCTAGAGGAAGGAGAACCTATGGCCCATAGTAACCACAATGACGTAAATAGAAACATGGTGCACAGAGTTATTTCATCGCTTTATTTATTTACTGACTTTCTCCCCTTTTAGCTGTCCACTGAAAACCAGGAAGTTTGGGAGGAGTCTATTCAGTGTCTGTCCCTACTGGTCCAGCTGTATGGAGGAGAGGGCTATGACTGCCTGTCACCTTCCTGTTTGCAAAGCTTTTCACATGTGCTGCGCACACAAATACACACAGAAACCCCCCGAATCCAACGCACAACCCTGAGGATCCTCAAACGACTGGTGAGTACAGTGCACATTAAATCATGCTGAGACACACATGGACACAAAAAGACCAACATCTATGCACAGAAGTGTTCACACACATGTCAGCATAGCTTGTATGAGATTTAATCGGGTCCCAGATTAGTCATCACAGCACTAAAACATGTTCAAGAATCTTGGCCCCGTATTTGTTTGTATTTTTGGGGGGCTGAAATATTAACTGCAGCCACTGCAGAAGGAAAATATTGGAATAATGAAAACAGACTCAGTGCACGCACGCACACGCGCGCACGCACACACACACACACACACACACACACACACACACACACACACACACACACACACACACACACACACACACAGCCTTGCTGTGCTACTGTTCTGAAAATAGAGTGTAGTTTCACCAGAACTAGACTGACAGAGGGAGCAAGACAGAGAGGGAGAAAAAGAGTTGGTTTGTATCTGCCTGTCACTCTCTGTTCGAGGGTCTGTCCAATTTTGTCTGATAGTCAAAATGATTTGTACTACAGGCCAAAGACGACTGACTTGTAAGAGAGCACACTGCAGTAAAGCAAGTGGGGATTTAGTGAAGCTTCTATTGCCCAAATATACCAAATAGCATTAGCTCCATGTCATTACATAGAGAGAACTGAAGCAGCAGAAAGCTAACATTTGTAACAATTAGCAAGGTTTCAACAATGTGGCAGTTTCTTGTCCAGATAGACAAACACAACAATAAAATGACGCTGTTACAATTCACTAATTCAGGTAGAAATTAAATTGAGGCATGCTGTAATTCAACTAAGTATTAAATGGCAAAGCCAATAAGAGAGTTAGCTAAACCGCCAGTAAAATACTGATCAAAGACTCATACTGCATTAGACAAGGCCAGTTGTGATGCAGTCAAACAACATATCTGGTATGTAATTTGCAGCCCAGCTTTCCTTGGAAATAAATTCATATTGAATGATTCTGCAGTACAAGATTCATGCCCAGTGCCAACACTCAGTGGCAATGTGGGAAGCGGTGTGCTGTTTATGTAGCACAGAGACAAGTCAGTGTGTGGAAGTAAATCATATTATTTAGATACAAAAGACCAGGGTTTGTTGCAAGACAACAAATGCTCACTTTTTAAACCTTTCTCTAACATTAAACTACAACTCTTACTGAATTTGTCTTGGTACAGATACTTCAGGAATAAGTTATTTTAAAAATGTTGGTACTGGATGTTTAAAAGATGTGGTCATTTAATTTAATCCAGAGTTTTGCAAAGTTGTTCAACAGTAATTTCAGCAGCTAGGTAAAAGAAAGCCAGGGTTGGTGAGGGCAACCCAGTGAAAATTTATCCTAAAAATTCAACATGACCAGTGAAAAAAAATTGGCTGATTTTCAGTAGACCCCTATGAATTATGTAAAATGCATTCCTAATGTTTTGGCTTGGCCGTAGGGTCATGAAATAGTTTCTGCACGTGGGACACAAGGTCAGCTGTCACCCTGAGATCATATGATCTGACTAAAGGCTTTGCCTGGAAGCTACCCTACATTTGTAGTAAGTGTGTGTGTGTGCATGTGTGAGAGAGAGGGAGGGAGAGAGAGAGAGAGTTTGCGTGTGTGTATTTTTGATTCCTTTCACTAATTAGTTCCAGCCACCTGAACCACCCACACACAAACTCTGTCACACACGAGCTCACAGACTATCCTCTTTCTCTTTTTGTGTGTATCTGTCTGTCTGTTGTATCAAATTTGTCCTTGTGTAAAAGCTCCCTCATTACCCCCTGTGCTAACAGCTACAGTGGCATCAGGGTGTGTATTCTCTATCCTGCTCACCACCCTGAGCAACACACACAAAACTGTGTGTTTCAGCCATTTCCTCATAGCTAGTGGATGAGTCACTAAGCAGCTCAGTGCTAGGAGCAGAACTAATTTATTTGCCCAGAAAAATACCAATCTGCCATTCTGCACATCCAGTCATTCGACTCATTGCACATTAGTTAATTTAAAAGATTTAAATGGTAAAGTTCCCTCAGAGTGGCGCTGCAATACTCTTCTCCCACCTTGTACCTTTTTTTCACTCGGGTCCAGCAGCTTAAGTTTTAAAGACAAACTAAGATCAACACCGTCAAACCGTTTGTTAAGTCTTCTTGAACTGTATTATCAAACAGCCAATCAGCTGGCAGAAAGCAGAGTGCGCCTTTGAAAGAATGCAACAGACATTTAACATCCACAGCGTGCACTTTTTCACAGATATACCGTCACAGACACATAATGACTCACACATTCTCAGAAACACGCACACACACGCACACGCACACACACACACACACACACACACACACACACACACACACACACACCTACACACTCAAACAAGTGCCTGCCCTTCAACAAAGGCTTTTTAATTATCTTTGATTGATTTCAGGGCTCTGTTAATCTCAATCAAAGATCCCGCTAATAGCTTGGAAACTGCAAAAGAGGAGAGAGGGAGAATGAATCAAGTCTGAATTAGTGGAATTTTCAACTAGTCTTCTTTCAACAAACACAACTTTGAAAGACTTAAAGGAGAATGCTAATTAAATGAAAAGGGACTCATAAGAAGTTGTCGGAGAAATGAGTATTTATTATTTCTTTTAAAGCAGTTTGTCAGTGCACAACATTTTTAAACTTGGGCTGCCTCTGGCAACACAGTCTTCAATGATGGGCCCCTTAATATTTTTGCACAATTTATGTCAAAACTACATAAAACTGTACTATTAAAGCTATAGTTGGTAATGTTGGAGACCTAGCAAGATTTGAAAGTGGCACCTCCTCTAAGCTCCACCACCCTCCTCCCCCTCCCTTCAGTGCTCCGTCCAAAGCCACTCCCCCACAAACTTGAATACGCATCCTGCAGTACACCGACAGAGAAGCTAATGTTAGCATTGGGCTAATACAAGCTACAAAAGTAGCTAAGTTCGCTAACGTTACGTATTTCATGAAAATAACAAATCCCCTCAAAGCAAAACAAATAATTACCTGTCTAACAGAAAGACAGCAACCTCTGCATCACTTTCCAGGCCCTTCAGCTCCCTCAGTTGTCTCCACCGTTCAAAAGCTGCACAGATGTTGACTATGGTTTGCCCTCTTGCTTTATCCGAAGCCGTTTTCGTTGCAGCCTTTTCTGCCTCTGACATTCTTTTCTTAGCCTGTTTAATGGGACGAGCCATTACAAGTAATGCTGGAAGTGGTACTTTTGAATGCATTTTCTCTGCCATTGTTCAGCAATCTTATTCTCCTGCTAACTCGGTATTTCTGCTGAGGAGTGTGCTGAATGTTTCCTGAAACAGTGACACGTGATGAGTGCACGCAGGGTGAAGGGAGGGACAGAGGGGGGCGTGGACAGGACCAGAGCGATATATAATGACGAGACATGACGGCATCTGATTGGTTCTTTCCACTCGCACCAAGAGGCAGGGATTGGTCAGAGTTTTTACAGGCCTCCAGCTGCCACAGAGGTTGGATTTTTTTCGTTAATTTTTCTGAACACATGTATTGACTACTCTCAGGATGGAAGGACCATTTCACCCAGTATAACAAAAAGGGTTTCTGAACAGGATTACCAACTGTAGCTTTAAGTGGTCAGGCAGAAATCATGTTTATTAGTATGTAGTTTTTTAGTGTAAATTGTATTTATCTACTTTATGCCAAATCTGGATCCGTGAGGTCAGGGAGGATGTTGTTGTCAATGTTGTCCTGTTTTTCCCTCACACTGCTTGTTAATACCACTCTTGTCTCCTGTCTCTAAAAGCTTCTTCCTCTTTCATTTCCGGAGGCCGAAATATCTCAGTGCAGAGCCTCCAAAATGTCAAAGCATATTATGTCGAATTATTGTAACCTTTCACATGTTTGAGCCGGAAACATGGAAAGGTTTTTATCCATCATCGAAGCGGGCGGAGTCGCATTATATTGGAAATAATCATTCCTCAATAGCTTCACTGTCTGTCTGTCTCTTTCCCTCACATGTACACACGCACAGACACACAGACACACACACACACACACACATATGGATTGTCTAATTCATGCATGATGCAAGTTATTCTAGTAAATGTACAATTCTCTCCTCTACTGTCAGCTACATTGTCTCTTGTTTGAAGTTGATATCTATTATGACAGCCCTGTGCTTTCTCTCTGAGCGGCAACATGTCCGAATCTGTCTGTCTGTCTGCATGTCTTCCGGTAAACGATATTCAGCTGAATCATGCGCCTCTGAGTTTGAGGACTAGCAAACTTCCAAGGAAAAATAGGGACTGCAGCACACCGATTCATTTACAGCCTTTAATTGTGCAAAATTTTGTTTGCAAAAGTTAACTAGTGTGTTCTGGTCCCTTTTCCCCTTGTCTGTCTGTCCTCTACTATCTGTCTGTCTAAGTGCCTTTCATCTGACTTTGGGTTCAGTGTTATAGAGTCAGGGTGTTGGTCAGGTAGAGGTGTGGAGAGAGGAGGATAAAGGAGGAAAGGGGGTGAAGATGTGGTAGAGAGCAGGGATGGAGAAGGGATGATAAGTAGGTGTGTCTGTGTAGTGGTTGGTCGGCAGGTACTTATAAATGTCCCCTAACCCTGATGGGGAAGGCGAAGTGTGTGTTTGTGAGAAAAGTAAGCCAGCGAGGGGAGCGTCTTTGTCTCCTCCTAACCCCGTTGCCTAGCAACAACCATGCTGTGTCGCTGCAGAGACAAAGGTGATGATGTCACCGGAGATCAGAGAGAACACGTTCACCAAACACGCAGACAGTGGCCACATGCGCATGCACACACATTCACCGTGCACAGCACTGATATAGGCAAACTCAGTGTTTTTATTTATTCCAACACATTTGTTCCATATCATATCATATCAAGCTGTCACCCTATATTTAATTCGGATCTGAACACATTACTTAACTTAGTTTAAACACTGTAAATGCCACTTTTCAAAGTGAACCACACACACAACCATGCACAGCAGTCTGTACACCAGGTGTTCCGGGGTGGGTGTGGAGCTTCGACATCAGGATGTGGGGAGACATGTCAGGACAGGAATGAAAACACAGGCATGACAAAGAGAAGAAACAAATGATGTAGATAGGAAATTCAGTGAGGGAAGAGAAGGGAGTACTCTTTAGCTGACAGTCTAATAGAGAGTGATGTTTGAGTTCAGCAGTATAATTAAAGCAACAAAAGCAGTAAGCAGTAAGGAGCGCAAAAAATCAAAATGACAATCTGTAGAAAGAAACAAAGAAAAAAAAAACAACTATGTGAAAAATCTAACAGGAGTGTGTGCATGTGTGCGTTCAACTGGATTTTGGGCAAATTAGCTCTTTGATCAATTTACTTTGAAGTGGCATTGACAAATGAATGTGATGTCACTCAGTAGTGGGTCGTGGTAACTTGTAAAAAATATTTCTGTGATGATAACACAGACCAGTGGTTCTTGTAATGTAGTTTCCCATGGATGATTTTAAGTGGTGCTGTGAAAAGATAAAGAATGTGAAAATTACATTTTTAATGTACAAATGTATCATCATTGGTTTCTTATTATTGGTGAAGCAATGGTCAGAGCTGCTTGTCTTCCTCCTCTGATGAATCTGTCCAATGGCCTGTAAAAGAGGACAGAAAATAATCATCCTGTGTGTTTGTAGAGTTTCAGGGCTGGTATTGTGTTGTTGAGACAACAGTGATAAACACCACTGAAAGATAGTCATGTTATCATTTATTAGTCCTGCATACAGGGTGTGTGGCCATGACATCATTTAAAGTCATGCTGCACTATTCCACAAGTTCACAGTTGTTCAACTTGGAATGTGTGAATCAGCACAGCTGGAGGGTGGCACAGAAACCGTGATGCATTGTTTTGAAATTGAGGTCATTATAACAGTGTGTGGTCTCCCTCTTTTCTTTTTTTAATGTATTACACTGGCAGACTACAAAGCAGCAATGCTCTCTCATACTGCTCAGTATTCATTTATTACCCACAGTATGTCAGACTCACGTCATCACATTTTTTTAAGCATGGACCACGGCCATTTAACTGAGGACTAATGCACCTTTTGTCTGTCTCGCTCTGTCCCTCTTCCTTCAGGTGCAGACTGCAGATCGATCTGATTGGTCAGAATGTCCTGAAGGGGTGGAGCTAATTGGTCTATTGCAGGATATAACTATGTCCAACAGGTGTGTGTTTCCAACCCAGTTTCCAGAACAAAATGTTGGCATTGAGTGTTTGTGCAAACCACAGATACATTACATCTGCAAGTTATTATGTAACACATATGTTGAAACTATTCTTTAACTATGCTGTGGTTAATGTGTGGTTAGTTTTAGGTAATCGTAAGTGTTAAAGGGCCAGTGTGTAATATTTGGCATGGCTTATTATCAATTCTGAATCTGAATTGGTTTTCGTAGTCTTATAATTATGCTTTTACATATATATATATATATATAATATATATATATATATATATATATATATATATATATATATATAGCAAGGGCCTTGCTTTAGAGAGATCGCCATCTTGCACCGCCATGTGTGTACGGCAGACCGAGTGGACAATCCAGCCAGCCAGAGAACGTGTTTCGTGTAAATATACCAACAAAGACAGCGGAAGGAAGGAAGAAGGAGGAGGAAACAGCAGAGAGTGTTAGTAGTTCGTCGATAGAGAGTAGTGAAAAGTTTTTTTAGTTATAAAGTTTGCGAATGGACCACACTTACCACGCAACAGGAGAGAATGAACCCGAACAGTCATCTGCGAGGAAAAGAAGACGTAACTTCACTCCTTGTGATGCACTCTCTGCGGCGTTTTTCCTCCTGATGAGATAACGATGGTAGCACCAAATCCCATTCTGTGCAGCAAAATGGGAACAGAGGATTCAGCCTCTCTTCTCGCCCGCTCAGCATCCAACACATGGAGTTCCTCATCTGTATGCTCCGGCTCAAACAGGTATGGCTCTGGATCTGTGTCCGCTACAAGAAAATCTTCAAAATTGCTAGCTACTGTAAACGAGTATGTGCGTGTGAACTGTGTGTGTTACGCTAGAAGAGTTTGGGACGGAGTCTTTTACCCTCTGGAGTGTTACCGGAGTTTTTGGAGCGCTCAAATAAACAGGCCTTTTCCCCGAACACTACTCTGGTCTCCTGCTCGTGAGGGATTCATTACAATATCGTAACATGGTTTAGATTTCTAAATAAACATTCACCTCGTCGCTAGATAGACCTACTCCTGAAAAACTGTCTGCACAAGCCTTTTTGTCCCTACGAGGCCACCGTCATTTACCCGATGGGAGGGGTGAGCGAGTGAGCCCTGCAATCTAGAATTTGACCACTGATGTCACTGTTTTCAACGGTTTTCAACCCATTTTACACACTGGCCCTTTAATATCTTAAGCAACTGGACTTGCTTGCGTTTCTTGAAGACGTTTCGCCTCTCATCGAAGAAGCTTCTTCAGTTCTAAGTGACTGGTAGTAGTGAAGGTTGTGACCTTAGCGACTCTGAAGCTAAGAGCTCACGTGACCCCTACAACTCTGCAAGGGTTCCCACACACACAGGGTTTACAGCCTGCAACTCTGTACCAGTCATTTAGAACTGAAGAAGCTTCTTGGATGAGAGGCGAAACATCTTCAAGAAACGCAAGCAAGTCCACTTGCCTACGATATTAGCACTTATTAGCACTTATGATTACCATCACCTGGATGACTGAGAATCTTCACCGATTAGTTTTAGGTACATACACCACTTGGTTATGGTTAGGAAAAGATCATATTTGTTCCTATGAAAACCTATTAGAGGGCACAATCTTGGCAGGAAAAGCAGCCATGTCTGTGTATATAATGACTTTTGGTGGCACTTTCCCCTCTGACTGGTCACTACAGAACATCCACATCTAGCCTGAAATGCCACAGTTAACACAGCAATGACTGGCTAAAACACAACTGGTTTTCTTGTTTGTTGGTCTCGAGCAGTGGTCTGCAGCTTGGCAGGCATCTTTCCTAGGCGACACGCCATTTACCGTCAACTCATATAATACGTCCCTTTAGAAACATTGATATGATACCTATGAAACATGCAAATGACACACATTCATGGTTTGCAGAAAGGCATAATGGCAACATTTTCTCCTGGCGACCGGGCTGGTGTTTCTGCTTTTTAAATGCATTGTGTCATATAAAATATCAATCTATTATGGAATACTTCTTCCATAATTTAATTTTGAGAGACAATTTGCGTAAATAACAGAGAATGCAATGTCTTATTTTTCTTTCATGAATGTGGTGAGTAGGGCTTTCTAGATTTGTCTATACACACTGAACAAAAATATAAACGCAACACTTTTGTTTTTGCTCCCATTTTTCATGAGCTGAACTCAAAGATCTAAAACTTTTTCAATACACATAAAAGACCATTTCTCACAAATATTGTTCACAAATCTGTCTAAATCTGTGTTAGTGAGCACTTCTCCTTTGCCAAGATAATCCATCCCCCCTCACAGGTGTGGCATATCAAGATGCTGATTAGATAGCATGATTATTGCACAGGTGTGCCTTAGGCTGGCCACAATAAAAGACCAATTGCGTGCAATTGGCATGCTGACTGCAGGAATGTCCACCAGAGCTGTTGCCCGTGAACTGAATGTTCATTTCTTTGCCATAAGCCGTCTCCAAAGGCGTTTCAGACAATTTGGCAGTACATCCAATCAGCCTCACAACCGCAGACCACGTGTAACGACACCAGCCCAGGACCTCCACATCCAGCATGTTCACCTCCAAGATCGTCTGAGACCAGCCACCCAGACAGCTGCTGCAACAATCGGTTTGCATAACCAAAGAATTTATGTACAAACTGTCAGAAACCGTCTCAGGGAAGCTCATCATCCTCATCGGGGTCTCCACGTTGTGGATCGAGTGGCCCATGGTGGCGGTGGGGTTATGGTATCGGCAGGCGTATGTTATGGACAACGAACACAGGTGCATTTTATTTATGGCATTTTGAATACACAGAGATACCGTGATGAGATCCTGAGGCCCATTGTTGTGCCATTCATCCATGGCCATCACCTCATGTTGCAGCATGATAACACATGGCCCCATGTTGCAAGGATCTGTACACAATTCCTGGAAGCTGAAAACATCCCAGTCCTTGCATGGCCAGCATACTCACCGGACATGTCACCTATTGAGCATGTTTGGGACGCTCTGGATCGGAGTATACAACGGCGTGTTCCAGTTCCTGCCAATCCAGCAACTTCACACAGCCATTGAAGAGGAGTGGACCAACATTCCACAGGCCACAATCAACAACCTGATCAACTCTATGCGAAGGAGATGTGTTGCACTGCGTGAGGCACAGATACTGACTGGTTTTCTGACCCCCCCAGACCCCCCCAATAAAGCAAAACTACACATTTCAGAGTGGCCTTTTATTGTGGCCAGCCTGAGGCACACCTGTGCAATACTCATGCTGTCTAATCAGCATCTTAATATGCCACACCTGTGAGGGGGGATGGATTATCTCGGCAAAGGAGAAGTGCTCACTAACACAGATTTAGACAGATTTGTGAACAATACTTGTGAGAAATGGTCTTTTGTGTATATGGAAAATGTTTTAGATCTTTGAGTTCAGCTCATGAAAAATGGGAGCAAAAACAAAAGTGTTGCGTTTATATTTTTGTTCAGTATAGGATGCTCGTTTCTGTCAGTAGTCTGTGCACATCAGTTGAAACCATACCTCAAAGGACACCAGTAACAAGTCATTGTGGATTTAGATATGTCTCCTCCAGCCCTCTCCTTCATCTTATTATTTTTATGCATGTCTGAACATGTCTGCATTACACGTGTCAAAACTGACCTTTTCCTAGTTATTAACTGAAAGGATGTAAGCTTTTGCAGGACACTGTCAGCTTATTGGCTCACAAAGAGCGCAGAGATAAAATGCATACATATAATAAAAAACAAAACTTCCTCTTTGTTTGGAAGTCTCATGAGATTTCATATCAATAGCAGGAAACATAACCTGCACCACCTCACACACCTGACAAAGTAACAGCTTTGAGTTTGGGAACTGTGCGGTTTGTTTAGAGACACTAACCATGATGGAAACTCAGTACCAATATCAATACAATCAAGAAATGTACAGGTAACACTGCTTCAGCTGTGATTCTCTGTTTTATGTCTTACTGCATGTAACACTTTAAAATTGCAGTTGGTAACTTTTATGAAAATAACTTTGGCGTATTTGCTTAAACTGTCACTATATTCTGAAAGAAGTACATGAGATGGTCTGTAAAAAAAAATCTTGCATTTACTAGAACCTACCACAGCTCACAGAAAAAAAACCCCAATCAGATTCCAGGAGTCTCTGATGCAGCTGTCAATCATATCAATATGAATCAATATGTTGTTACTGCATTGCCTATTTCTTCCCTTAAATGTTTTCAGAAA
The DNA here is from genome assembly GCA_026686955.1 of Epinephelus cyanopodus. Lineage (NCBI taxonomy): Eukaryota > Metazoa > Chordata > Actinopteri > Perciformes > Serranidae > Epinephelus > Epinephelus cyanopodus. The sequence continues at coordinate 15,768,591 of CM048919.1, forward strand.
TATATTTTAGTGTACTGTTTAGCTGTAAAATGAGAAAGTTTGGGACCCGGCCACCATCTCGGAAATAGTCAAGTGATGCATCAAGCACTGTTCACCAGTAGGAGCAAACCCTCTCATGTCGTGGCACAAATCTACACACACAAAATGTTTGTGAGAAATAGGCCACTGATTGCTACAACTACCTTTTATCTCTTAGATGAATACACAAAATATATTACATTGTTATAAAACCAAAGACAACTTTCCAGTTTTATCTCTGAAGCTGATGTTTACCAGAGAGGCAAACAAGTCTGAAATGCAGTGTGTGTCTGCAGGTTAGGTGTGTGTGTGTGTGTGTGTGTGTGTGTGTGTGCGCGTGTGCACGCACATGTGTGTGTGTGTGTGTGCACGCGCGTGCACCTGTATTTTTGCATCTGGCTGCCTTTTATGAGTATGTGGGCCGAATGTGTGTTCCCTCTTTGAGCCGAGGGTTTTGTCCCTGTAGCAACCATGCTTCCTTTGATCTCTTGATGTATGAGACCAGCGACCTGTCACACACAAACAAACACACACACACACACACACACACACACACACACACACACGCACACACAAACAACCCTTTAATTCTATACTAGTGAGGACACTCATTGACATAATGCATTCTCTAGCCCCTTACCCTAACCGTAATCATCACAACTAAATGCTGAACACCAACCGTTACACTCACCCTCACCTAAACCTGCTTCTAACATGAGCCTTTAAACCAAGTCTGAACCCTCTAACAGCTCTTTAAAGGTCTGTCTGCAGGTGAGGACTTGCCAAAATGTCCTCACTTTCCAAAAATGTCCTCACTCTCAAAGTCTCAAACTCAGATTGGTTCTCACAAAGATAGACGTACATACACTTAGTGCGTGCGCGCACACACACACACACACACACACACACAATGAATACACACAAATGGCCCCTTTACCCCCTTCTATATACAAACTCCCTGTCTCTCAATCTCACACACACACACCCTGTCAGATCAATAATAAAGGTGTATTGTTGTCCTGCTATAGAGGCCTCTCCTACTCCCCCTCCCTCTCCCCCTCTTTTCTTCTTGGTCACCCCTTTTCTTCCCTTTTTGTCACCCTCTATACCCATTTCTCCTCCTCTCTCCCCCTTCCATTTTCTTTCCTTTTCCTCATTTTCTTTCTTTTTCACCCCTTTCTTTCTCTCCCTCTCTCTCTTGTGCTCTCCCTCTCCCCTCTTCTCCTCTCTCTCCTCTCCCTCTCTGGCAGATGAAAGCAGAGATCAGCTCCAGCCTTTGAAGTGGCTGAGACTGGCACACTCCCACTGGTTTAGTGGTAGGAGGAGGGGAGCAGAGGTTTTAGGAGAAAGGGCAGGAGATGAAAGGAGTTATGAGGAGAGAGAAGAGGAGAGGGATGGAGGGGAGGAGGGGGGGGGTTAATTGAGAGGATGAGAGGAGTTGGGGCAGAGAGAGGAGACGGAAGAAGAGTGGGAAGGAGTGGGAAGGTCTGGGCTGAGATCCTAACCCAAATGATGTCATTCACCCTTTACCATGGCAACCTGAGGAATGCCTTTTCAAACCTCAAGCCTGAGTGAGTATAGAGGGGAGGGGAGGAGCGTCACTCATAGTTCTCCATCTTAAAGAAAAGCCCCAAAATCTGATCCTTAGTTTATTGCTGGGTTCAGTCAAACATGAAGCCGTCAGTAGTGTTGCCCTCTAATATCTACTAACCTACTGAATAAACTCCAGGATCATGTCTTTAATGAAGAAATTATTTCAACATTATCTACTTTTATGTAACTGCATAATATATGAAAAGGTTGGGGACCACTGGTTTAGGAATAGCTCAGCTCTACTGTAGGTACATTTTATAACTACTCTACATTTGATCTCTCCAACAAAACACTAATGTCACATTATTAGGCATTTATTTCTCTTTATTTTATCTGTGTGCGTAAAACATGTTGGGAGGGTGTTTATGTTTTCAGTTGGTCACAACTAAGAGCAGACGCCTGTATTACAAAGCCAGTTACACATACCTGAGAGATCTTTTGGTTATCTGGCTTCAATAACCCTAACATTGGCTGTTTGGATAAATGGTATCACAAAGCTAGTCATTCACTAGTTTAGTCAATTCTGGATTTTCCTCTCCAGCCACAAGCATGTTCATCTGAACAAGGTGGGTTATTACCTACAAGTGACATCATCAGAACCATAAATGAAGTACTTTATGATGAAATCGTGATACTAATTATCTGCAGTGATGTTCTTGAACAGAGAAAAGTCTTCTGAGTGACATGTTAATAATAGCCTATAATCCTACAACAGAATAAGAAGATATAGAAACATAAGAAATAATTTACACACAAAAAAATAGGCCAGAACTTCAAATACATGTAGGTATTATTATATACGACTTAAATATAGCCCAGAGTGAGTAGGCTATTTTTTGCCATTTACTCAGATGATAAGGACACAACTCCAAATATATCAAATAAAATCACACACACACACACACACACACACACACACACACACACACACATCCCAGTGAATTGATTGCTCCAGTACAGGTTAGTTGATCAGCAAAAGTTACCATTGTGATTTATCCCAGTAAAAAGTGAACCAGCTTCATAACCTGGAGTTAACCCTGGAGTCACCTTGCTGACCTCAAATCCTACTCTGTAGTACAGGCCTCTGATTTTAAAACTGGTCCATGCAACTGTTTCACTCCACTGTCAGTTTAGATTCTCTTAATATCATAGTCCTCATTGAAGGAACACGTCACCCCTGAAGTTATCATTTATATGTCACAGTTACTCACCCTGATGCCTTGAATTCATGAAGATAGACAAATTCTTTAAGTAAATGGAGGCTGTGTTGAACAACAGTAAAACAATATCAAACCATGTGTTCACAAACTCTCACACAACTAATCTGGGGCTGTCACAGTGAAGGAATTTTCCCTGTGGTGATTAAGGGTGGCTCAAAAGCACGATATGTGGTTTTAGTGCCTTATTTAGTTTTTAATTCAAATTACTTAAAGTATCCTTATTTGAGCGCTTTATAAATAAGCTGTATTATTAGGTTATTGTTAGGCATATTGCTGCTTTTTAAATAATTAAGATGACACAGCTTTAAAGCAAATGTAATGCTTGTTCATCAATACAGAACATGGAAGGGCAATGAGGCTCTATGACAAGCGTAGTGTTTTTTCAGCGGAGGCACTTTGGTTACATCTAGTGTTTATGACAGAATATTCGCACAAAAAAATGACAGCACATGGAAGAGTACCTCCTTGCTCTGGATGAAGGGAAGGCTAAAGCATGTAGGGAGAGAGGAAGGACTCACCCATCTATGTGGGATTATTATTAATTTCTCCTCTAGTGTTTGGTGTGTTTAGTGATGCGACGGTTGGTTTTTGTTATATTTGTCCTGCCCCTCCCCCACTGTGATTGGATGGCTGGGATAAAAGTGACAGTAGTGAGCAGCTGCAGCTTTTAACCCTAAGTTGAATATTTTTTAACTCTCAGCAACCAGAAAAAAATGGCAAACGTGGTTTGGCTGAAATGCTTAGTGTAGAATTGACACCCAGTGGCTCAACGCTGCTTGAATCTAGAGCATAGTCAAATATGTGGTGCTCCCATGAAAAAAGAAAAAGCATGAACATAGTGGTTGTGGTGATTGCTTGCCTTCCCCTGCAGTTGGCTCGTCAGTAGCGCAGTACTGCAGTACTGCAGTTAGTGCAGTAGCCCTTGTATAATCCATTTTCAATCCAGCCATAAACTCATTTCCTTTTAAGACATGCATTTCCACTAAAACCTTATTACTTAAAACACTTCCACATACGTGCCTTTAAATTCTGCTCGTGCACTTCATTGTTCATTCACTTCGTTCACTGTGGAGGCATCAAAGAAAAATGTTGTGTTCGCAAATTCAAGGTAACACAGGGTGAGTAACTGATTGATATAAATGATCATTTTTTGGGGGTGTGGGAAGGGGAGGCATTTAATGAGAACCAGTGTTTAAGGAGATGGTGATAACTCCTATCTGGCAGTAGAATGAGGTAGTCCGCTGTATTTCTGTGAAGAATCCACTGAGATGAAGAAAACAGAGTGAGAGACCTCGTCAGCCACTGAATTCTGATAGTTCTTTGGCTCCATCGCAAATGCTGGAAAACACATAAATTCCACACAGATCCCCCAAGTGTTGGTGTAAGCCGAGTGTGAGGCTAATATGGTTCTGTAATAGCCATTCACTGTAATCTAAAACCAATTATTTCATTTTCCGCTGTCCTTCGAGCAGCTGCCGAGTGTCCATTTAGGACTGTGAAAGTGCAGGGGATTTAATGAGAAACCAAACTCCAAAGTTTGTCCTAAAACTTTTATGGATCCAATTTATGTTTCCTATATTCACAAACTTTCAAGGATTTCTGAGGCCTCTGGGAGCTGTGTTAATTAGGTTAATTGTGTAGGTTTTAATCAACTAAGGGGGTGGGCTTCTGCTGGCCTGGCTCTCAGGCTGCCCTCAAAGACACCTGGGAGGAAGAGGAGAGAGGAGGAGGAGGGAGATAAGAGAGGGAGAGAGTGGAGAGGTAGGATTAGAGACAGCCTGTAGGTTCTGAGCAGACTGGATGTTTTAACCCAGGCACAATATTGTAAATGTATGTTTTTATAAAATATCACATTTTATATTGGTTACAGCTTTTAAGTGTTGCTTTGTATTTTTAGATTTATGTGACTCAACTACAGTAGATTGTTATACTATATTGAATGTGCAACAACATGTATTTAATGCCTTATGATATTTTTATCATTGCCATATAACTGTTTCCTAGCAGCAACATAAATAGAAGCTCATTAAAAGAAAGAACTGAAGTTGTAGAGATGATTATCGGCCAGCCAAAAGGCAACTCAGGAAGACTACTGACAAGAGAAATACCAGTACAGAACCAGACTGGAGTCTCACTTCCCTTTATTTATTCAGTCCACTCAGTACCATGCAGCATGCAGTAAGGTTACCCCAGCAATAAACCTTCAGCAGTTTGCACCCCTTTCATTCTCATTCACAGGACAGGCACGTTCATTAAGCCACGCAGCTTATTGTAAGTGGTGATGCTGATAGAGAAAGGAGAAGTCTTTGGTGGATTTATCAACTTTCAAGAAAAATAAATGCCCTCCATGGTCTCTGGAACTGTATGACAACAGCTACGTGTTAGCTGGTATGACAGGAAGCCTTAACACTCGCAAGGAAATAATTTAATGAAACAGAGTTTTCATTTCAAAATGGATCCCACAGACACACGGATTCAGATAAAGAAATTAGCTCTGCATCCACTCATGGCCTTGAGTTTATAATTTATACCTGAGAGGTTACAGCTTTTACACATGAAGGCTCTTAAGGCACTTAAAGAATTGACAGAGACTGGTTTGGTCACCAGAGCAGTTTACACGCACACTGGTCAGTGAGACATTTGAACTGTGGGTTTTTGTTAAGTTTGTACCAGCTGTACAGAGATGCGGTGATGAGATACTGAGACCCACTGTCATGCCTATCACCCACGCCATGACCTCATGTTCCATGACAACACATGGCACCAGCTGAAAACATCACAGTTCTTGCATGGCCTGCTCACCAGGCGTGTCACCCACTGAGTTTGGATGCTCTGGATCGGCGTGTAGGACGGCATGCTCCACTTCCTGCCAATATCTGGCAACTCCACACTGCCATAGAGGAGGAGTGAGCCGACATTCCACAGACCACAATCAACAACCTAATCAACTCTATGAGAGGGAGATGTGTTGCACTGCATGAGACAAATGGTGTCTCATCTGATACTTCTTTGGGGAATCTGTGACCCAAAAAAATGCATTTCTGTGGTGCTAGTCATGTGAAACCCTATTAAATGTCTTTTTCCAAGATAAAACTGCACATTTTAGAGTGGCTTTTTATTGTGACCATACCAGCAGACACCTGGGTAGCTATCAGCATCTTGATATGTCACAGCTGCCAGGTGGATGAACTGTCTTGGAAAAGGACAAGCGTTCACTAACATGGATTTTAGTCTCAGATCTTCAACTTAAGCTTGTGAAAAATGGGAGCAAAAACAAAAGTGTTGCATTTAAATTTTTGTTCAGAGTTACTGAGTCAGAGGAAAGTAATTTCACATGGTGTGTTCTAAAGAGAGACGAGTAGACAGCAAAAACAGAGCTTTTTAATCAAGAGTGGACAGACTCTCACATGTTCATTCTTCCCACGGGCAGTTCAAAACCAGTATGTCTCTACCCAAAGCTGAACCACCTCTTGATGTACAAGTAGGTGGTTTGGACAGGATAATACTGAATGAATTCCATATTCAATATTAGTCTGTGATTTTACTGGAGAACATGAGTCAGAAGTAGGTGGGAAAAATATGGAGCCATATTAGAGCTGTAGAACGACTTCTAAGAATTATTTGAACTAATGTATTTTAAAGAACATGTACAGTGCATGATTCATTTGCACTTTTTTGGATTATGTTTTTGTCATTTTTGCCTTTATTAGACTGAAGACTATAGATTGGTGGATGGAGATAGACAGGGAGAGGGGTATGATAGTCTTCACCTCAAACTGTGTGTGGTTACTTGGCATAGGGATGTCTGATAATTTGCGCCAATTTGGGGAAAATTAGTTTTACTCCGTCTGTGTCACTAGGTAAGTAATATAATTGTTATACTGTCAGTAACTTATTCTTTCTCTGTCCCAGGTGTCATGTCGATGTGATTCCACTGGCTGCTGAAATCCTCCAGGAGATCTCTGGATCTTAAAAGCGTTTTATCATTGAGGTTTGAACCTGAAGCAAACCAGAACCGCTCAACAATTCACCGTCAGAACTGTAGAGATACTTACGATTGGTGGTCTGCTGTTTAGAATTTCTCTTCTTCTTCAGGTAACTTATTTTGAGAATCATCAGGGAGGACTGTTCTTTCAAAATGTCAATTTTGACATAAAATGTCTTCAGACATCAGTTATTTATTTGTTGAATCTCTCTGTCAATCTGAGTTTTTTTTAGTAGAAACTGGACTGGATGTGTGTACACATAATGTAATATGTTGTTGGTCATTTTTGTTTTAAATAGCTGCTCATTAAAGCTCTGAGACCTCAGTAAAACTGACCTAGTGGTGTCAGAGCGCACTGTATCCCTCTACATGACTCATTAAATGTGCAAATTGGATCAATGACAGTAATAAATATTGTTGACAGCTCAATCAAAACTTCCATCCAGTGTCCATCAGACTGCACAGGATTACAGCATGAAAGTTAATTCAGACTGTCACAGGCGTCACAGCACTGGCCCCTGGGTTCGTTGAGACACTTCCAGTCAGCATTAATTTTGAAGCATCAGCTCATTAGTTCATGTGTCTGCCATCATATATAATGTGACATAATCACAAATGTCTGCTTTGCCTGATGGTGAATGTAGCTATGAGCAACACACTGCTCAACTGCTGCCAGCTTCTCTTTTTCCCTTAATGCATCACACACTGAAATGTGTCTCTTTGTCAGGAATGATGGTGCCACACAAACGAAGATGTTCTGCATGGTGGCAGCAGGGACCAGTGCCATGATTATAGTTTAACACTGAGCTAATTCTCTACAGTGACAGGCCTGATGGTACAGAAATCACAACTTGTGTCTGTGAGTTACAGGTTACAGCCCTCGTATGTAAGTCATCCTGCTGATCCCAGGTTTATCTGGTATCTACCATTAGTGTCCCTAACTGCTTTGATTAAACATGGTTGGATAGAATAATCTATCATCACAGAGGGTGTCTGCATTGAAACAGGTGTGTCTCATTCTGGGCGTGATCACCATACACTTCAGGGGACAAGAACCCCCCCATTATTCATTACGTATCAAATTTGTTCCTCTCAATAATGTATTAATTCAGACTAAATTTATGCTCACATAATGTGCTTAAAATTAGTCGCCAATCAATTTTCAGCACAACGATGACCCTCGAGCTCATTTAATGAGAAAGCACTTGTGTTCTAAATCTGGATTTAAAGGAGAGAGAATCACTGCTGCTTGGGTCGAGGCGAGACCAGATTCTAGTTATATTGAGACTGCAAAGCATAGGTTACATAACCAGTGACTTTCTTTTTGTAATATTTGAAGTCTGAACAGCACATTGACACTGGGGCGAAAGTCATGAAGAAGTCATAGTATAGTGTCTTGTAAAAATGTCATAAAAAGTCATAGTATGTCATAAAAATGTCTTAAATGGTTATAGTATAGTATTTTATAAATGTGTCATAAAAATTCAGTATAGTATGTCATAATTGTCATTTTAAAAAGTCAAAAAAGTCATAATGCAGTATGTCTTAAACATAACACAAAAATGTCATAGTGAAGTATGCTATAAAAACAGTATAGCATAGTATAGTATAGTGTAGTGAAATATAGTATATTATAGTGTTGTATGGTATAGTATGCCATAAAAACATTATTAATAGTCATAGTCATAATATAGTTCTTTGAAAAGGTCATTCAAAAGTCACAGTATAGTATGTCATTATGTCAAGTAGTATGTCATAAAAAAGTCATAGTACGGTATTTCATAAAAAATCTAAGTATCAGTTCAGTATGCCATAGAAATGTCATAGGATAGTACATTATTTTAAAAATTCAAGTAAGTCCAAGTATAGTATTATGAAAACTAAATTAATTATTAGGTTATTGTATTATATAATCAGATAAGTTAGAAAAATGTCAGTTATTGTAGAGTTGTCATGACAATGTAATTTGAAGTCATGAAAAAGTCTTAGTATCATATAAAAATAACATAAAAAGTAAAGTATAGTTTGTCATAAAAAAGTGTAGTATGTGATATCTGACGAAGTCATGGTAAGTATATTATCAAAATGTCAAGAATTCAGTCAGAAAATACTGCATTGTCTGAGAAGAATGTCAGAAAGAGTGTTAATTGACAAAAAATCATAAGAGTATGTCATGAAAATTACTGATAGACAAAAAAAAAGTGTCAGTGTAGTATAAAAATGTCAAAAAAAAAATCATAGTATATGTTATAATATAGTATCGTATGTGAGAATGAACAAAAATGTCACAAAAAGGCATAACACAGTGAGTCAATATAATGTAGAATGTGATAACTGACAAAAAAAAACCCCCACAGAGTATTATGTCTTAAAAATACAGTATAGGACAGGATAACAGCCACAAAGTCAAAGTATAGCATGTTATGAAAATGCCATAAAAAGTTCCTTTCCTGAGTGGCCCTGTCATCAAAACTTTGAGAACCTCTGATGTGGGTTTTTGTTTCAAAAAGCTTTACATTGGTCAGTTAAGATGTTGAGAGTCTAAAACAGCCCCATGGAGGGAGGTTGGGTCGCAGAGGGTCTACATCAAAAATGGTCGTCTCTCCTCCAAATGTTACGGCCCTGTGTGTTGAGAAGAGCCCTCTAAGCACCTGTGAATAGAAAAAACAAAATCTTGGACACACACACACACACACACTTTCAGTTCTTCCCTCCGGGTTATTTTATATGCAAATCTTACTAATCTCACTAAAGCTGCATCACACACAGCTGTCACTGTTCAGTTGTGTAATATCATCCACCAAGTTACACTAACTGCAATTTGACACATTCTCTGACAAAGATAGCCAGCTGAACTGGCACCCTGCCAAACTGCATGGCCTCCGCAGGTGGATGTGGACACTTGTTTTCACAGTTGGTGGATCACCGGTTTTTCTCACCTCGATATTGGTAATTGAGGGTCACACCTGTTGTGTTGCTGTTTGCGGTCTGAAAACTGTTGAGCACAAACCCACTCATTTCCTTATTCTGCCTTCTCATAGCAGAGACTTTAAGTCTAGTTCCAGGACATGACTTTAACGGTTTTGTTACACAGATGTTTTAAGGTAGTGTTAAAATGAGACGTGGAGGCGTCCAGGTGAAATGACAGTCCATTTTATTGTTTCAGAACACAGCAGGCTACAGCAACCAGCTCCTCCCACTACCCCACCCCTTAGTAACAGCAGACCAATAAGAGCCCTCCTCCACCCCTGTCCTTCCACAGCCACACCCATCCAGCTAGGTCAGCTACACCCCCTTTGGAACAGCAGAGACACATCAGTGTCCACCTTTAAAGCAAGAAAATAGCTTGATATTTGGACCATGATTTCCAATTCATGTTTTTTTATACAAAAGCTACACAATGTTACACTTGATCATCAGAATACAATTCAACTGATTAACTTTAGTGTTTGGACACCATTTAAAATGTGATCAGATTCTTTACTTGGATGGAGCATTACCACTAAAAAACTCAACACTACCAGAGACTTAAAATACAAGGGACTGCAAAAACAAGAGATGAATATCATAATTGAGAATAATGAAAAAAGCAAGCTAGAATCAGTTTGTACCATTACAGACTCGAGGAAAAAAAAGAATAAAAAAGTAAAACAACCAAATGAAGTAAAAATGAAAAATAAAGTACATAAAAAGGGTTTTTTTCAAAAATCAACTGTTGAGATCAAAATCCGTGTCATGTCAGGATTGAAGTCAGCCCTCCGTCAGGCTGAGACCAGAACAGAACCGCACTTAAATCTAGTTTGTCCCAATGGAGTTCCCATAGACAGGAAACTCTGCTTGCTGTTGTTGAGTCTTCTTCAGGCACTTTCTGAAACCCCGCCTCCTCCATATGGGCGAATCACGATGCAGGTTCATCCAGATCACATGATACAGCTGCAAAGGGAGAAGAGAAGGAGAGTGAAAAAAAACACAGGAGGAATGAGAGGAAAAACAGGAGGTGAGAGGAAGCAGACAGGGCACAGGCGTTGGTTGAGACCACACACACAGATCTTACACGGAGCAACATCACACACACCACATCACACGACTTTGCAATTAGGAGCAGTCTGAACATGCAGCAGCCTCAGTAAGTAAATCCACTCTCCTCTCCCCCCTCAGCCATTTCAGTCAGACAGAAAACCTCCCCACTGTGCTTCTACTTTTAGAGCTCACCCCAAAATGCCTCTCATTCATTTCTGCTAACACAAGGCTGCAGTGAGGATATTCTTACCTAGTAGAAAGTGTAGTGTAATGTTGGTCTTGGTATTTACAGGTCGGTATCAAACCAGGCCAGTTGGTTGGAGTCGCCAGGTGGCAGGCCCTCTATCAGTTCTTGGGCGTGTCCCAGGTCAGGCAGCCCCTCTACAGGAGGGTAGTCCTGGCCAGGGTGGTGGCCCCCGCCCAGATCGTGGTCCATCATGGGCTCCATACCCATTGTGTCTCCTCCGTAACCTCCCGAATGGAAGGAACGGTAGCTTGGGTCTGGGGGAGGAGGAAGTGGGTGGAGGGGAGGCAGGGGAAGCAGAGCAGTTGTTAGAAGCATGTTAACAAACCAAGCGGTCACACAGTAGTATGATCATTCAAACGTAACACTACACAGCAACACGGCACACAGTCCATCCTCCAGCAGACAAAATGCAGCTGAACTCGTGGCTCAGTTGACTGTGTTGAGTTTGGTCCCACCAACAGATATCCATCTGCAGTGGCCAGTGTTATCCAATATGTCTACCAAATTAAAAGTCTTTGTTTTCATGTTACTGGTCCAGAGCCAGTTAAAGCAGTTCGTGCTGGAGGACTGGAGAGCAGTGCAAATTAAAAATAAACATCCAACCCTCGCCTCTTGGCCTATTGATCAGTCCAAGGTCCTGGGACACTCGAAACATTTAGATGGCCAACTGTGACAGTAAGTAAGAGCAGCAGCATCGTATTTCTAAGAGCCATCCCTCTTATCCTGACTAACATCAGGGATCAAATCAATCTCCATCCTTAGCTTGAAAGGGTTATTGTCCTTCATTAGTGTCAAGTTGCCTGTGTATCATGACCTTTAACAGCCAATCCTGTCAGCAGTAATAACGCTGGACAGAAGGAGCTCAGTCGTTGGACGGTAACAATATTTAGTTGTTTATCGACTCAAGAGAGGCAGAGGCGGTCCGTGGGTTTAGAGAAACTCACAGAACAGGAAGGACACAATCACTCAGAACAGAGAAGGCGACGAGTTAGTAAAAAAAAAAAAGGGGGGAAAAATCAGTTCAAATTGTTTTTGTTGCAGCTTAACTGCTCTGGTGTTTGTGACCTCCCTGTCCCCTCCTGTGTTTCTCCTGGGAGCTTCCCAGCCTGCTCGAGATTAAGAGGTGACTTACCTTCCTGTCTGTAGCCCAGAGGCTCTCCCTGAGCTCCGATGTCCAAACCCAGGTCTCCAGTCTGCAGAGCAACAGAGAGAGACAAGGATGAGCAGGAGTCAGCACTTCCAATAACACCACAGTTAGTTAATTTTTATTTTCAAGTTATCTTTGTTGCACAAGCGTCTGTGTGTTTGGTGTACAAATACACTGATAAGCAATTTAAAAACAGCTGATTTTGAGTGCTTCGTACCTCGTTCCAGGCCATTGGTTCTGTCCTGAAGAGCGAGCTGGTGAGTTCTACAGAGAGCCGTTTCTTGTAGTCCTGGGGTTTGTCCTCTGACATACGGAACAAAACTGCTGCAGCGTAGGTGGCTGAGGGACATAAAGGGGTGAAAGGTCAGTCAAAAAGCACCTTACTATGAATAAAGCAGTTCTGCAGCAGAGAAGAGACAACCAAGAGTCCAGGTATATCCCCGATTACAGTTACAACAGAAATGTTTCAATTGTCTACATCACTAAATGGAAAACAGTTATTGTGAAGTGCCTGTGCTTTGTTGAATACTCAATTGTCTTTGAATGGTCTGTTATTTCTGAATAGCAGACTACTGCTATGGATGCAGTTCTGATCGTAGAAGCAAAAAAAAAAAAAATCTTAAATGATCATTTTTTGACAAATTATCGATTTCTTTAATAAACTGCTAACCGATAATGTTCAGGGAGCAGATGATCATTGTAAAATGAACTCCTTCAGTGTGATACAAGACCCCTCCACTTCGCGCCAGCGTCCTGCATCACTCTGTCGGGGTCCATTCTGCAGTAATGACCCACTTGCTGTACATTATCCCGTACATAAGCACTCATTTCTCAGTTTGACTAGACCTTCTGAACATCTGCGTCGCTAAAGAGTAGCCATTATGTAAATGAGCATGTTTTTGTGAACATACCAACTCCTTCGTTGCGGCTGTGCAATAGCTCTGTGAGTGGAGCGGTGGCTCCCTCGGCCTCGATAGCCTCAGCAGCCTCTTTGTCCTGGGCCAGCTCACACAGGACGCCTGCTGCTACACGCTGGATGTTCTCAATGGGAGAATACAACAGCTGCACACACAAATACAGAGAGAGAGAGAGAGAAAAAAGACATTCTCAGTTTCCAGACTCCTCACACATGATCTGATAAGATGCAACAGCAGAGATTCATGGTGTGCAAGGAAAAACACAACAGGTGGTGCAATAAATGTAACCTTTCAGAGCCACAGGGCCAACCATGGCAATCAAGGGTTTTTTTTTTTTTTTTTCATTTCAAAATTACTGACATTTGTAATATCTGTGGTCCCTATGTGATCCAAAATGACACCTAAAACCATTTAGCTACCATGACATCACAAGAACAGAGCATAAGTGAGATGAATTTTTCTTCTACCTGTACAAAGAGTGGAATGGTGTTGAGTCCTCTGATGACTATTCTGTTGTGGACGTCTCTGGCCAGGATGTGAAGTGCTCCTGTGCAGCCCTCCACAATCTCCTCCATACGAACTCCCTCCTAATGACACAAACACTTAATTAGTCAAGTAACAACTGTAGGAGCCATTCAGGACTCTCCACAGATAATCAGGTCGTGGTGGGAAGTCACAAAAAACAAGTGAATTTGACATCAGCTTGACATGCTTTAAATTTTGTGGGTACTGTGTGAGTGCTCAGTGGAAAGAACGCATGGCACCACTGAGCTGCGTGTCCCTTTAGTTATGTTGTGTTAGCGTTTGCTGTGGAGGTGTGAGTTCACAGAAGTATCTAAAAGCGTCTGTGTGTGTGTGTGTGTGTGTGTGTGTGTGTGTGTGTGTGTGTGTTCTCACCACAAACTGCTGCTGCGTGCCTCCCATGCTTGTACGTCTCTGTGTGTCTTGGTGTGCTCTGACCAGCAGCTGAACCAGTCTGGGGATAGCTCCCTGCTCCCTCAGAGGAGCGTGGTTTGCAGGGCACAGAGCCAGGTTACGGATGAGACCAACTGTAGCCTGACAGACAGACAAACATATTTACATGTCAGCTTCGGGTAGCCATTAGTCACATCTGATAAAGAATCACAGCCAAAAGTTGTTTTCGGCGACATATTGTATGCACAAAATATTTTAAAAATGTATTGTTTGTACACATCTTTTAATTTGAAAAGTAATTCCTTAGGATAGTCTCCAAGTGGTTTGTGTTTGTAATCTGGGACCAGGTTTTGTCTCAATCTAGATGAGTTCAAAGCTGTACAAATGTTTTCTGTGTCCATCCAAACAAATGTGCTATAATATACTGTAGACCAAGACTCGTCTGTCTTGTGTTACACTGCTTCTATATTGGATTGGGCCTAAAAAGAAGCAAGATTTGCAGATGTGCTTGTGTTTCATGCAGCCTCCAGCAGTATCACACTGCATTCTCAATGCACAACAAAACAGTCCTGAGAGACCCAAAGCTGCCGACATGGATTAATAGCCAGCGTTCCACAGAAGTACTACTGTGCCAGGTTTGGCCCATTATTTTAGATTCGAGGCGTGGTCAAGTGCAAAGTGATTTTCCCTGGGAACACCATTATAACAACAGACACAAGTAGCTGACAGTATGACTGTATACCTTAATGAGTGGCCAGTGTGATGGTGGATGCAGTAATTTGACGACCACGGGCAGGCCATAGTGCAGTCTGACAGCATTCTGTGCCATCTCGGCGTCCTGGTGTCGAGACGTGAGGTGACGCAGGGCACAAATTGCTGGTTCTGTGATGTCTTCTCTGTCTCCAGCCCTAAGCACTGTGCGAACTAACGCTTCAATACCTCCAACCTACGGAGAACAGATGAATAGATTAATCAGAGATTCACATTTGCTGTGTGGATAATATTAAAGCATAAGCATGAGTGAGGAAAAAATCTCGTGATGTATGGATTCACACAGGACAAAAATGCTGGTAAAAATCATAAAGACGACTATTTGAAAACAGTTACTAAGCGTATTTAACTTTATACTCACCAATGACGAAGACCCAAGTAGGATCGAACGTCATCATTAAACTTTTGTAGTAGTAGTAGTAGTAGTAGTAGTAGTAACTCAGCAGGCTTTACTTTTTCTTCATACTCACCTGGCAAACCATCATCTTGTTCTTGTAGTTGTTACAGGTCAGGTTAGACAGGATGCCAGCAGCGCAGGTCACCACATTAATGTCGTCACTTCCGAGCAGCTGGACCAGAGTTCCTAGGAGACCCTCCATTCCCTCCTAGAAAGAAAAATTGTGAAGTTAGCATTAAAAAGGACAGATGGGCACACAGTAATAAGAGCTCAGAGAATACTTTGCGATGTATTTAAACAATAAAATCCTTTCATGTCTTCCTTCTGAGAATTGTTTTTTTTTTTTTAAGAAAAGAAAATATTTTAATGTCGGTACAAGGTGCGGTGCTCATCACCTGTTTGGTGGCAGCATCTGATAAGTTCCTGAGAGTCCAGAGACAGTTCTGGACCAGTCTCTGGCTGGGGTCTGTCAGGTGGAGTCCCAGAGCCTGCATACCTCCTGGACAGAGGGACAAAGATGGAAAAAAAAAGTGTTATCTGCACCTGCGAAAACTCACAGTATATTTAAGATCATAAAATTATCCCTATTATTTGACTGCACTGTTTCCATCGCAGTGTTTGCTATTATAAATGTATTTCAAATAAGCTGAAAGAACCTCACCAATGAATACAGTATATGTATAATGATACTAAAGCTCATATTACAAACACTTTAATGTCAGACATACCAGCTTCTACAATGGCAGGCTTGTTACTGGAGCAGACAGACAGGACTTTGAGAACACGGCTTGTGGTCCACAACAGCTTCTCGTAGGTGTAAGTCCTCATGATATTGACCAGGGCCTGGGGGCCACCACTGGCCAAGATTATCAACTACACATGAAGAGACAGTACAATGAGGTTACGGGTTTTAATGTCATGATGGCCACTGTGGCCTGAGGAGCACCTTAACAGACCAATTTACCACACACTTCTCCCTTCCACTAGCCCCTCACCTTGCTTTCCTGGTTTCCATAGGCCAGTATCTGGAGACAGTCAGTGGTGATGGCCAAGAACTTGACATTGGTCTTGTTGAGTAGAGCGACCATTTTCTGTAGACCTCCAGCTAAACGGACAGCCATCTTGGCTCCTTCCTGGTGCAGGAGGAGGTTGTGAAGGGTGGTGATGGCGTAGAACAGGACAGAGTCCACTGGTGAACTGCAGAACAAACAGAGGCTTCTTAGATTACTGTCCCACTGGAAATTAACCACAACTAGAGATGCACTGAGATTTCTCAAAAGGTCCTTCCTCTCCACATCCTCTGCCTTTGTTGAGTTAACAGCCAGTAACAATCCTTCATGTCTCTCTTATCATAGCTACAAATCCACTGTGTCAAAAAATAGCTATTTATCAATAAGCAAACAAAATGATGCTTATGTTGTTGAAAAACTCTGGGTAACAGCCCAAACAGCACAGTGTTACTGACCAGAGACAGGGGAAACATCCCACCACATCATTTAGTGCCTTCCTGTACTGGTGAGCTGCAGTACATCAAATAAATGGAAACCCAGGAAAAACACAAATCAAGTATCACCCCATCTTTCTTTCACATACCCAAGCATTTTAACTAGAGCTGGTATTCCTCCGGACTTGAAAATAGCCAGCAGACCCTCTCTGTGATGGGACAGGTTGTGGAGTGTTCCTGCAGTGCAGCGAGCTGTCTCCACATCGTTTGTGTTTTGCATGGTCCTGACAATAGCAGACACCATCTGAGGAGAGCGCATGATGGCGTGGCGAGAGGCTTCTTTCTTTGAAAGCTGGTGGACCATCACTGCTGCTTTATTTACTACAACCTGGAGTAGAGGGACATGCATTAGGGAATGACTGTAATGAAAACAAATAAATCATGAGGAATCCAGAGCCACAGTCTCTGTTGGTATCTACCTGGTCCTCATCATTGAGTAATTTGGTGAGTTCTGGTATGGCTCTGGTTGCCAGCTCAGCATCATCTTGGTAGTTGATCAGATTGACCACAGCATGTTTGAGCATTTGTGAGGGCTCTGCCAGCCTCTGAACGTTGGTGGGGTTTGCTGCATCATACTGTGTGGAGGGGATCTGCATGCCCTCCTCAAGAGTCTCTGGAAACATTGCTGCACGCACCCGCTGGGCACGTGTCATGGCATACTGACCATCTATGTCTAGGAGACAGAAAAACAGTCGTTTTGTTATATTAGGATTCAAGCTGCTGTTTGGCTCATTCATGTCTGAGACTTTATGTGCAGTCAACAAATCTTCCCCAAAAGACCAACAAGTTGTCGGCATTATGACCTACCTTGTACTTGTTCCTGGGCAAAGTTCTGGTTGAAGCCCTGCTCCCACTCATACATGACCTGGTTGTCGACATCATCTTCCTCAGGGTTGCCCTTCCCACTGAGAGAGGGAGCCGTTGTGGTGGCCCCTGAATGGATGCCTGAATCCAGGTAAGACTGTTGCTGCCAGTGACTGACCGCTGCCTTACGGTCTGGCTCCATGGCCATGTCGAGCTCCATCAGATCAGCTGGAAGGAGACAAGGAATTAGAAAATACAAATCAACTAAAGGACAAAACATTTAGAAAAGTCAGTGTAACCAACTTAGCAGTAGTTAAGAACAAAAGAAAATGAAATCAACATTTGCAATTTAGTGATCGACATGAGATTCTTGCGTACTTCATGTCAAATGAAATGCAGCAAAATCAATTTGGTCAGCTTCATCATTTCTCCTAAGTGTTGAGTTTAAAGCATCTAAATGATAGCTACACAGTTAGTGCCAAGAAGTATAATCGTACTCGAATGCTCCAACACTTCGCACATATTATGCAGCTTTAGATTAGATTTATTATCAGCCTCCTCTCTGTGTTTCCTTTATAAACGGAGTTACTGCTGTCCATGGTTGTTATGTTGTTTATTCAGGACCATTAAGGCTGACATCTATGCAGGATTAACCCCTATTTCTAATACTGTTGTGATGTATTTGTTGTTATATGGATTGATTGATTTATTGATGTTTTGACCACACCCATGGGTGTTGCCCACTAATTTTATAAATGTGAACAGCTGAGATGTCTCAACACTGGTGACCTGATGAAGAGCCGGTAGGCTCGAAACGTTGTCCTTTTATACTATGATGATAGAATAATGGATATTTTTTTATTGGGAGCAGCTGCAATGCTGCAAGTCTTTTTCTTTCTTCCTGATCAGGTCTTTTCGACTTGGCACCTGGTAATATAGATGTGTGTGTGTCTACCTCTCCTTAACACAAGTATAATTGCAATCAGTAATTCAGTTTCAGAATCCTAATTGAAATTTATAGTCATTGCAATAAATGGATTTGTAACCTGCTTCTCATGCTCTTATTGTCATACAGTTTTATATTCTAATGATGCGTGATTTACCCCTAAAGGTCTCTTCAAGCATTAAGTTTGATTTTGCGTGTGCTCCTAGTTTCAGATTGAAATCAATAACTAATTCACTTTGCTCTAATGAGAACATATATCTGCACCAGGCGAAGAGTCAGCTTTGAAATGCGGCAAAGCCCAACACACTAGCCAATGCATGTGTATGCAAGTAAGAGACGGAGAGACACAGACAAGTGATGAAACAGAAGCTGAAGAGAGTGAGGAGGTGAAAGAGTTTGAGTGCGTGTCTGAAAACTATTAACTCACCCTGGGAAGCCATGTTCCTTTCTCAAACCGCGGCCGACACAGCTTCCTGATCTGGAACAGGGAAAAAAAGCAGTCAGTCAAAGTGCCTCAGTGGCATCTCGCCTTCCATCATTCCTGCCCTCTAACCCTGCTCACTGCCAGCTGTCTTTCCTTACAGTCAAACGTAAGCCATTTACACTTTAACAGAAAGATCACAGCAGAGGTAACTGTGGCCCATTAGAAATTAATGGCAGTGTTGGTTAAGAAACAGTCCAGACAAGCGACTTTCCAGTGCTTTCTTTCCTTTCCTGCCACCTCCCTTTCTTGGATTTCCTCTGCTGTTAAAGCCAGACATGCAAACAGCAGCAGCTCACACACAAAGCCACCATTAAATGTAGCAGCTAGCAACTATTTAGGTGAGGAAGGGTGGGGGAAGTGGAGCACTGGGTGGGGAGAAAAGAGGCAGGAGGGGGGAGGAGGGCATATGCATTCTTGCGCTGGCTTTGAAGCTGAAACCACACTCTGCAGAAAAGTAAACACTGGCAATGGCAGGAGAGAGGTAGAGCGAGCGAGAGGGGATTAATTCAGAAAAAAAGGAAAATTGAAACAGAGGTATTTCCAATTCATACTCAAAGATAAATGTTATGACAGTAATGCACAAAAACAGGAAATGGGAAAACTGCAGAAGAAAATCCAGGCTAAAATGAGACACAGAAACAGGGGTGTATATCCATACAATCAGAGATCCTTTTGTCAAGCCCTTTCAAAAGTACAGCTGCGATTCTTCCAAGATGAATCCCACAGGAAAATAAAGACCAAATCCTTTTCAATCATGGCATACCAGTCTGGACATGCTTTAAAACTTAACAGGCACACTGGAGGAAAATCAGGGTACTGCAACAAAAAAAGCCACGCACTCATGCCTTACGAGAAAAGCAGAGGTGACTAACAATGAGACAGACTCTCCTGCCGCTAACTAACCGAGTTAAAACCGCAGACCTACGTACATTAAGTCTGTTCCACATAATCTACAATCCATATGAAAATATATAAGACTACACATTGTTAAAAAGAACACCAAGAGCCTTCATTTGACACGGATACTGTTGTGCTCACATTTGTTTAGCACCATCCATTGAGGAAACACATTAAAATTGTAATTTAACACTACACACGGATTAAAGTACAAACAAGTTTATACACTGTATATATATACACACACATTTCTGTAACATACAGGACGCATAAACTGCTCTAACATCAGCATGATGTTCGTTAACTGCAACTGCAGTATTAGAGGCTAAGAAATTTTCAGACTATGTTCAGACCACAGACTGTAAGTCACTCCAACCTTGTGTCTGCAAGCTATCAACTAATGTTATTAATGAAACTAATCAAAAATCGACCCGTCTCTTACAAAAAAAGGGCTATTTAGAGCACTGCCATTGGTCCCCGTGGAAAGTTAATGTGTTAGATTAAAATTCTGAGCGGCCCCTTCTTGCCGCAAGGCTTGATGCAACAGGTGTGTGACTGTGTGCTGTTGTGAGGTCAGATGTAGTGACAGCAGCGATTCTGATGTCTGTCTTACAGAAATGGGAAAAAAATGGCCGTGAAACATCTCATTTGATTGTTCAAGTGTCTGTGTGGTCATTCAGAGACGCACACTGAATTTTTAAGACATTATATATGATTTTGGAGGCTGTAATAGAAAAGGCAATACAGCACCTCTACCAACTGAATAGCCTATAAGCTTTGAAAAGAATTTCTGTGCAGGAAACACAGGGTTCTAACAGGAGGTCATTAAGGCAGCAAGAGACTGTGCGTTAACATTTGCCAATAATGTTAAAGGTAATGATATCTGGGTGTCAGCCCCTAAAATTTGATCTTTTCTTTTCAGAGGCGTAAGCTCAGTTTGGTTTTACATACTGACAGGAAATGCTACATCACAACCTTAAATCTCTGAGGTCCTGATTCAGAGATATCAACCTTGGCTGCAGGCTGTCAACAGGCTGAATATTATGAGATGTGATCACCTTGATAGGTACTTTACAGACGAATCCATCTCGTCTCCTGAGCACAAAAACACAGTCCACTATCTTCTCACATATCAAAATGAGACTGAGTGGTCTTTTTGTTCCCCCCTCTAAACCTTTTTGACCCTAGGATAAAAAGACACAGTGTGGCTTGCAGAGTGCATTTAGCTGACAACAGTTTAGAGTTTGGTTAACTATGACTGACCCTGTGGTCAACCTGTTGAATTAGAAAAAACTCACCACTGAAAAACATCCTTCCAGATCTTTGATGTCTGCTAATTGTTGGAGTGTCCAGTAGGTTTCAATAACACTCTGTTCAAGGAGCTTATGCTTATAAACACTGTACAAACAACAGATATTTAAGCTCACCATTGCTCACTTTGTTCTGCAAGTTTAATAGCTTTTACTTGGGGCTTTAAATATCCTGCCTGCAATACACTCTATACAAGTGGACCTAAAGAAGAATATCATGAAGTTTGAAAGAGCAAAAAGAGAAGACTAAAAGGCCTACAAACAGAAGTG
Organism: Epinephelus cyanopodus; assembly: GCA_026686955.1. Lineage (NCBI taxonomy): Eukaryota > Metazoa > Chordata > Actinopteri > Perciformes > Serranidae > Epinephelus > Epinephelus cyanopodus. Next base: position 15,790,036 of record CM048919.1, read on the forward strand.
GACATACAGAAAAACACAGCAGCCAGACATGCAGTGGTTAAAAAAAAATCAGTCTGGCATTGGTGCCAGTGAATGTGTAGGAGTTTGTGGAGTTAAAAGGCTGCCAATATGTAAATACACTCAAGGATAACTAAACTGCTGCCCTGAATTACTTCTCTCCCCTCATACCCACACCACCCAAGCTCAGCTGTGTCATTAAAACACAATCTTGAGTCAGGCTCCAAGATTGCTGCTTCTAACCACAAATGCACCAACTCAAATTCACTGTTCACACACCATCCTCCCAATCTTCGCAGGCATGCCCTCATATAACCTAGCCCTGCCTTAATGGAAGCCATATGTGCCATACAAGGCTGCATACAAATCAAACATACAATCAAAGCACACAGTGGAACCATTTATCATTCACACTGGTGGAAAATGTGGGTCTTTACATCTGGCTTCAGAAACTGTGCCAATGATAGTTTTTTGATGGGCAAACAAGCAAAGTCTGGTCTCCAATTGGGACACACAAATGGCAGCCTTACCCTAAAGTCAGACTCTGACCATTAACACAAACAAAAAAATCATTACAGTAAGAGTTCCTTGATATCAGGCTTGCAGCCTGGCCGCAAAAATCTGAGCAAGAGGTTTCTTTGAAGCCAGATGTGAAATCCAACATGTAGAGTTGTGCCTGGTCCAGATAAAAGCCATACAATTGAAACCAGATGACTAATGAGTGACACACCAGTTACAAGAGTCAGAAGGCTGTCTAATGCAGTATGTGGGATGAAAAGAGGCAAGTCACATGTAGCTATGATTGGATAGATCCATCTTTATCCACACAAATGTAGATGTAGATGGGGAGTAATGTGCATGCACTCAGGCGCGCGCGGGCACACGCGCACACACAAAGCCCTATGAAGTGAAGTGTAATCACAGTACTTTTGTCCCAGGTCAACACTCAAATGACAGGCTTAGTGTTCCAGCACAGAACTGGACGGCCAGGAATAGTGTATTTCGGTCTGTTTCACTGCCCTGAGTATAGTCATGAAAAACATGGCATTCATATAGGGAGCCGGAGTTCATTAATGTGTGAATGACAAAAATAAAGCAATAGAAAATAAAAGGTGAAACAGCACATCTATTTCTGTATATCTGGTTCTTACACGCGAAGGGCAGCTAGGACCTCAATAGTGACACAAAGAAAGGAAATTATAAATATATTAATAACAAAAACATGCTTCCAACCAGTAATAAATGTCCTGCAAGTGGCCTGATTTGTCTGACATACAGGGCAGGAAGTAGGAAACACAGAACCATCAGGATTTCTCCACATGTATATCTTGCTACATTGCACGGAGGGCAACTCAATCAGGATTAGGCACAACGCCAGATGACTGACAACTATCAGGAGATAACATTCCAACCCCCACAAACAAAATAAGACGTGACCAGTGGGTTATTACAGGCCCACGGTGACACCTACACAGTCTAATATGCCCAAGTTTAACCAAATGTCTTAAGACATCATAAGCTAGATAAGCAAGCGTGAAAGAAGTCTGTAAGCTATGTGGGAAATCTTGCATTTCTAAACAGATTCAAGCTGATAAAAATCTTAATAGCAAATGCAGTAACACGAAGGAAAAAAAATACCCAGTCACATTGCTCAATAAACAAATTTAAAGCAGCCAAGCACATCTAAACTCTCCAATCCTACCTCCTCTCAGAGAAAAGAAAAAACAGCCAGTCTGTCAGCAAATTTGAGCCACAGTCTGGCACAAAGGGAAGATGAGGTGAGCCTCAAGGTTTACCTTGTGTAAAGATGACAGTATTACATTAAAATTACAAAAAATAAATCAGTTTGTGAAACACACATCCTCTAAATTGCATTTCACTCATCTGGCCTGCAGACATGTATAGCTTAATTTTACAGTCTCTTCCTGGCATGCTGTGGCATTTAAATAACTTATACAAAATTAATTTGTCAGAGGGAATACACTCTGCTTGGGTTAAAGAAATGATGCATTTCTTGAGAACAGGACTTCAAAGGGCCAAATCCATCTAAACTCCTGCACAGACAATTTCCTCTCAAGTGGAAAAAAAACACCAAGCTCAATACATCCATATGAGTTAATGACCCAAACAAGCTGTATGATAGGCACAAGCAGAGAGACAGGAGCTGCCACAGGCATCAGTGTTAGCCATGTAATGTGCAGGGTCAGCAGCACTCACTGCTGGCTGCCAACAATACAATGAGCTCAATGCCTGCAGCCGCTGCAGTGTTTGGTCTGGGTTTTTAACTGCAAAATGATGGATGTCCATGGAGAAACAGGAGCTCCATGATGATGACTTTTCCTTTATTCTACCGAATAATTGTCAGTCTATTTAAAAAGGGGTAAAATGATATCAAATAGGTTAAGAGACGTAGAAAAACACAGACATATTCAAAGTCAAAGCTTGGAATAATTTATCACCAACAGATGTTAAACTGAGCCTTTATTTATACAAAGTTATTCATTCTTTTTTTAACACAGGTGATTTTTTTATCAGATATGTATTTCTGATGCAATCTTAATGAACAGCAATACTGTCACACAAGTTTACACATTTCAAAATCTACCCTGATCTACAAGTTGTGTAAAAATTACCACATAAATGCAGACAAGCAAGTGTGTTATTGGAAAGAGAAAAATTACAGTATTAGGTAATGGCAACACCACTGGAAAGGTTCTTGGTAGCAGTTTTCTTACAAGTGGATTACCTCAAAACAAACCACTACCGGTGTCAAATGTAGCTCAAACCTACGCTTCCGTTCAAAAACTGTAAATGCAAGATTTTGTTGACTAGATTGTCTGTTTTTTTGTTCCATTGTGTAATCTGATCGGGGATTTCACTCAGGCACCACAGACAGACAAACAAAATATTTGAACCCATTTTTTAACAAACCAAACGTCAGAGACAATGCGGTGATTTCTGGGGCATGAAAACACAAGAGACTCCTGGTTTTAGTTTAGTAATGTGCAAAACTCGACTCTGATCTTGTGATCTTATTATTTAAAATAAACCGGTTTAGTTGCAGAGCTTCCGTGACTGAAAAAAATGAAGCCGCTAGATGAGACGTAAACATCCTCCACCCACAGTTTATTCACTCAATCTTCTTCTTACCAATAAAACTAAGACATAATCAACTGCGTGCAAAAAAAAAAATCTCAACACCACCACAACTTCGTCTTGTGCCACTAAACACACACAACATTTTTTCAGCTGAAGCCATCACACCGCTTGTTTTCAGCATCGGTAGGATGGCGAAGAGCAGCGAGGTATCCAACTTACCCCGTAGTGGCCCGCCTGTCTCTCCAGCAGCCACACACACACACACACACACACACACACACACACACACACACACACACACACACACACACACACACACACCTGGCAATGCAAAGGGACCAGGCGGAAGAGTAAACACCCAATATAACATTTAATAAAAACAGATCAACACTTACTAACCGTCCAAATAACAGTGTGCAGCAGCCCCTCGCCCTCACAGCTGCTGGTGCCCCTGACTTCCCAACACCACTGACTCAAATTTCACACTCTGGCTCCTCCTCGTCTTCCTCCCAAAGCACAACGGCTGGGAGGAATTTGTCGGTCTTTGTTTAAAAGGACGAGAGGAAAACACACTCTCACGGGCTTTTGACCTAAGATAATACAAACCATTAATTTTTGTTTAGAGCGACTCTGCTAACAGCGAGCTCCGTATAACATTAAAGTTTGTAATGGTTTTCAGTTTTACGAACTTCCAGCTAAACTTTCGGCGAATTGTTTGCGTTAACCTCCTTCACCAGTTTCCCGTGACTTGGCTGACGTTAATTAACGGCCGCCGACTTAAGTTTTAAACACGTAAAACTAAACACATGGCCACGGTACACCGAGCTTCACACGCGCTTATCTTCACCCCACGTTAAGTGTGTGTTCAGATAAACCAGTGCAAAAACAGCCGACAGAAAGGCGAAACTCAAGTCGAGCAAACATGAGTCAGAATAGTGGAATGTGGCCAGCAGCATAAGTGGGCTAATAGTAGTTCAGCTAACTAACCTTAGCCATCGTCTGCTAATGTTAACTAGTCGAAAAAGCGAGGACACAACATCGGCGTTTACTCCCAAATCCCGAATAACGTTTCCGAATAAACTAGAAGGCGATGAAATCCATCGGACACATCTACCTAATTGTTAACCACTGCCTTACCAAACATCGACCCCGTGCTAACGTTACCATAAAGTCAGGGATTATCATCTGTAAAACAGGTACGTTCCCATTAGGCGGTGGCCGGCATATCCCACATATCTGCCGTGAATTCAGCTGGCTCGCTAGCTGCGGCAGCAGCAGCAGCAGCAGCAGCATCCCGGCCGGCCCGCACACAACAACCGACTCCATTCCTGCTGGCATTCAGGGAGAGCCCGACAGGAAAAGAGGGAGAAACTGAGGGGAGCCGATAGTTTGAATGTTGGAGCCTACCCTTGTCAACACAGCAAGTCCGTCCACTCGGATCCCGGCGAGTAAAAACCACTCAGAAAGGGAAAAAGTCGAGGAAAACGTGAAGGCGAGCGTCAGCGGGGAGCCCTCGTCCACTCCCTCCGCAGTCAGTCAATAATGACTTGGCCGGAACAGCAGAGACTGGAAAATGTAAGATGGCGGCGGGTCTATATAGACCGGAGAACACCTCCAGTGGTTACATATCCTGCCGTGCGCTCGAATAAAATAGAAACAAAAACCTGATACATCTTTTATTCATATCACATTTACGTGTCCCCGCGTAGATTTACCCGCCATAATAACCACATGCGTTGGTTGGGATTTTTAAATCGATCTAATGAAGTAAAGCAAGGTAAAATCAGTGTCTACAGCGTGAGTATGGATACACAATTGAATGAAGTTCCGGCAGACTACAAAAAGGAAATCCGATTCCTTTCCCCAAGTTAAACCTCTTGGACTGTGAAAAAGCGGATAATTTCCCTCACCTATGCATGTTGAGACAGCTGCAGGCAGCATCACTCCCATCACCACAAGTCCCCTGCCTCAAACAGAACAAACAAACAACACTGCCGATTTTAAAACAGGTTAAACTATTCCACAATAGGCTGAGTTATAAACACAAAATGGAAAGTCATTTCAAAGACACAAAACCTGGGTTTCATTCAAATTGGTGATGTCAAGGGTCAAATTATGTTGAATAAGACACAATAATAAACACTGCAGACAATAAAAACTCAACAATGAGATAGGTTGTTTTATTACACTGTTACAAACAATGGTATCAAGAGCTAACCCTTATGCTGATGTCAATTTAAATTGTTATTGTATTGCCTACATGAGTAAGTTCAGCAAGCAGCTCATTATGGGCTTCCTAAACTGTGTGATTAGGCCTACAGGCAAAGTAAAAGTCACTGAGCAGGTTGGGGCACATATCTTGTGTAAGTGATGCATTTGTGAGCGGTTGTCAGTGATTCCTGGGAACTTGTTGATTACTGACTTACACTCAGTTGTGTTTGTGAGTCAGATCAAATCTCACATTCTCAGGAAATATCTCACAGAGATGATTAATCACTACTGTTGCCATACTTTGAGTGAGAGAAAATCTGAGTTCAGGCAGTTGCATTATAGACTTAATTGATCAAACAATGCATGCATTGCTAAAAGGATTATTTCTTCAAAATACAGTAGTGTTAGATTAACCATTTTTCTTGACTTAATTAAAAGCAGATTCATTCATTAAAATTATTAGTGATCTATGGGCATCACTGAGGTCCTTCAAGTGAATAGTGTGATCTCCCCTTTATTCTGAGATCACAGAGTTGTGGCTATTAATTTTCAGATGACTTTCTGTTTGGCTCAATTATGAGTAAGTTAGTGGATAGGCCACATAGGAAATTTAAATATGCATTACAGGTCCTCTCGTCAGTGTTTGGTCCCTTAATCTCTGTGTTATGAAAGGTGGAGAGCAGACTATGCTACCTTTATACTGTCCCTTCATTCTACAGCTATCAATGTCACGGGAAGACAAAGGTAAAATCCTCCCTTGTCATCTGCCCACAGGCTATTTCATTAACCGTTATTTACAGTATGTGGGAGGAACAGGTTACTGAAAGCCAAACTCTAATTCAAAACAGTCAATGCAGCAGTCCCTGGATGGGATAAACGGGAATTATATCAACACAGCCAGAATACACAATATGTGACACATCACCAGGAATGAGTCCACCCTGTGTCATTAGATTGCAACATGGAGAAATTACAGTAACTGAGAGTGATTGATTCGATTTTGAATGGCTTTCAAACCACAGTGGGAATTACTGCTGTCAGTCACTTGGATATATAGCCATGATTTGTGAAATCAAATGGCTGCGTTCATGCAGTCATGTGATTTCACAGGAGCATGCTGATATAACCAAACAGGTACGAATTCATGGCATAGCGAGTGACTTCAAGAAAACAGGATGACATAATACTCTGGGATGCAGATACTTTGATTATATTTCAATACAAGTATCAGTGGAGGAGCAGTAGTTTGTTGGTTTGCATTTCAAATATGGCTGTAGAAATCAGAGTTGAATAAGACACAAACTATTCTCCTCTCAATACTAAAGATTGCCCTTGAAGCAACTCAGCCTCAAACTTTTCCAATACACAGTCTTGACACCAACCACTTAGCTGTGGTGGTGGGTGCAAAAAAATATGATTATAAAACTGTATGTCTGAATAGAGGTAACATGCAGTGTCTGACATAAGCATGCTCCTGTTAGATGAGTGCAATCTCTGGATAGTTTATTTGTAAATTTCTTCATAAAAGAAGTGGCTATGTGTGAAATACTGCTTACCCAAATGTCTAAAAATCAGAAGAGCATTTATTTGAGTAGAAGAGCATGTTCCATTTCTATCGACTGTATTCATACTGTTTTTCCCAACTGTGTTAAACCATCATAAATCAGAATGCAGACATCTTTTACTCCATTTTTACAGACCTTTCAAACATAAATGTCTCTGTGATACATTTATTTATAACTCAAACTGTATGTTATTTCTGTCACACAATGTCTGTACTTGTAGCAAAAGCCCCATGAATAAATCATATTGAAATATGTCCCTTTAAACAAAGACAGTGGCGGATTGAAAGTGTTTCCAGACATGATGCAACACTGCAGTTACAGAATTGGACTTTAGTTACAATAAAGTTTTAGTGAGGACGAGTTTTGTGACCATCTGTGACCATTGGGCCTGGATTAAGAGCACAGGGTTATAAATCTGATTTAATGCCTGTGAAAATCCTCCTGAAGTCTAATCTGTTAAATTGTGCTGTTAAATTTGGACCCATCGATCACTGCTCCTGTCACACTGAACTTGCTTATATTTCTACAGTCAGCCCAATATAACAAAGAGTTTGTAACAAGTGAGGGAAGAGATGGCAGGATGCAGCTCTGAATCTGTGTACCTGATATGAACAGGAAGGGAGTACATTTAAAAAGGTCACTTCTTACCTGAGCAGGACTTTAGGTGATCGCATGGATTGCTCAAAAGTCTTAAAATGTTTTTTGTTTTTTTTTGTTTGTAGAGGAGTAGTTGGACATCAAGTGAAAAGGGGGATGTGCAGAAACCACAACACCACTGTATGTTCATTGTATTTTATTTATAACAAAAATAATGAAGTAGATTTGTGGAAAAACACAGATGACAGACGCCTCTCACTGTCTTCTGTTGCACTAGTGGAGCATAATGTTATGAATTTAATCATTTCTCAGGGTTCGGATTATGTCTGAGGAAGCATGTGTATACACATTATATTTTCATCTTTTCATAAGGAGTCAGTTCAAATAAATTTACAAGTATGTGATGTTTAACCCAATGTGGGTCAGACTCAATCCTCTCTATCCTGGTTTATCACAAGAGACCTCTCAGCTCTAGGACACGTGAGGTTAAACATCCAGTTTTGTTTGATCCTGGGGAGATCCTGCCAAAGATTAATCCATAATGCCTGTGAAATGGCCCTTCATCCAACAGGCTGTGCTGAAATAACACAGACTGTTCTGTTCCCAAACACGTTGTGGCTCTCCAGTGACCCAGTGTTGCACCACTTCAGGGAGCCCACACAGCACTTGTTCTTCCAGCTGGATCCATGTTCCATCGTGGCAGCGTGAGGCGTTCACTGGACGAGTATTTACACCTGCAATTTATTGATAAACACAGATTGGTATGGACATTGACACAGCGTGTTTTAGAAAAAGCATACTGGAATTGTAGTGACAAATTTGTTTGCATGTAAATAAATGCGGTTCATAAAAATCCTGTGAAATATTAAACTTTATTTACAATACAATGCGAAACACATCTACACTAAGTAGTCACTACATGTGTCAAATGCTAGCTTGCATTGAAGGACATGTTACAATCGATTTCTAGATGTATTTAATATGGTGACTTAATTAGTATTTGGCTACTATCCAACATCAAAGTAATCAGCTAAACCTGTTCAAGATGAGGCTTCATTTTTTATAATTTATCTATGGAGCTGGTCTAAGAATATTCTCATTTTAAAACACTATCAGGGTTTTAATATTGACTGAATAAATGGTCCAACACAGTGTTTTCCATGTGTGTCTTACATTTTTTAAAAAGAAACGTGCAAAAGCAGATTAAAAAATTAGAATACAGACCAGCACACACAGCACATATACAATGTTGCATGCTTGCACCACACACACATGAGCGCACACCTTGACAGAACCAACAATTACACTGACTCGTGCGCTCATCCAGCTTAATGCATGCTTGCGAGGAACCTGCATGCATTTGTATGTGCCGTCTGCTCTCATTGCACAGAGGACGAGCCCGTGATAACACAGTACCCAGGATAACAGGAATGACACACAATCACATAAAAACAGGTAGGTTTCGCTCTCCCTGGGGGTTAATATTCACAAGGGAAGCACAGGTCACATTCAAGCTCTGCTCCTATTGGCTAAAGCCAGCTCGGTATGTTTACATACGCATGTGTGTATGTGTACATAATCTTGTGTCTATGTGTAGGCTTGTATTGACATATGTTTGTACCATGTTCTTTATGTGTAAATATACTGTGTGTATGTGTGTGTGCACTCGTGTTTCTATCTTTGAATGTGTTTCCTTTAAAACTATGGATGTGTGTGTGCTGTGTGTAGAAAGTGTAGGAAAGGATATAGCAGTGTGTGTGTGTGTGTGTGTGTCCAAATGTGGGTCTTTACTGTATATATACTGTATGTGTGTGTCTGTGTACCTTTATGTAATGCAAATGATACCTTTAACAGAACTTCCTATGATCATGTTATTATGCAGAGTTATATGTACTTGGTGTTGCGCAGCTAATGCTGAGGAACAGAGACTGCAGTACAAATCCCCAAATCCCAAGAGAGCGAAACGCCACACACACATACACTAGGCCAAGGCCTGAGGGGTGTGGTTCCTTTCTCTGACTGTGAAAGAAAGGGGCAGGACAGAGCTATAGATAGGGGCAGACAAAACAAACACCCCCCCACACACAGGGACACACGCACACGGCAACAGCAGCGCAGGTCAGGGAAGCGCTGAAGACAGGGCCACATGGAAGCAATGTTTGTTTTGGACTCACACTCTTATGTTGAGGGTTGTGACTTATGGCCTTCTTGCAAAACGGCTCTCACACAGCAGGGCAAAACAAACATTATTTCTTTTCAAGAAACTGTTGAATTGTGGATGTCTCAATCTGAACTCATTTGTTAAGATAAAATATCTAGTTTGGTTAGGAATGTAATATTATATTTCACTGACAAGACAAACGAGGCCTAGTGTATTCCATGTACAACGTAAATGAATTATCCACAAAAATATGGATTAAATCAACTATGAAGCAACACTACATCTACATATCTTCTAGTTTATTTAGTTTGCCATACTGCATGTTTCTGCGCACTGTGAATTTCTTTTACACATGACATGCAAACATTGCATCATCTAAACATCACCTTATTCACCACAGAACATAGAGTGGTGAAATTGTTATGATTTTTTTGGATGGCAAAAACATGAGCAGTTACCAACCAGACAGTTACTTTAATCAAAACTCCCTGCTAACCTGTTAGGTGTCACTTTTCAAAGTTGCTCGGTTGTAATCCAGTGTGCTGAGAGGAGGACGAGGAGGATACAGAAATCACATCCTAGAAGAAGGTGAGAGGACACTGCAGGAACCAGATATTTGACTCAGACTACAATGGGATTACGAGGATTGGGCAGTATAAGCCGATATAGGAAACAATGTGAAGGAGACACTTGACAATATTGGCAGAGCTGACATAAAAAAATAGAGTGGTGCTATAATGCAACATAGGAAGCCTTGTGGAGGAGAGATTCTTTTGTCGTCTAAAAACTGCTGAAAGGAAAGTGAACAGAAAGGATGCTGTGGTGCTGAACTAATACAGGAGCCTCATTTCCACAGCAGAGCCAAGTGGGATTTAGAGTTGACCACACCAGACATCAAAAGCACCACTTGCTCATTTAAAACAACAGCCCGGATGACATTTCACCTGCCTGCCATGAATCCTGTATTAGTACAACGGCAGCCAAGGCTCAGTCCCTGCATCTATACTGCATTAGTGGTTGCCATGGTAAAAGTCCTCCATCCCGCATCCATCCTGTGCAGACAGAGAGGCAGCACTCATACCGATTTCTGCTAGAGGAAACCGAGGGTCTGAGAGTCTGAAACAGCTGAAACCCAATGACAGCTATTCACAGTTACACAGTGCAGCTGTGTGACGTGTTAGCATTGAGAGCTACCTGTAAAATCATGCTGAGACTTCTTGCATTGTATCCATCACTCTGTTACTGCACAGCAACAACATGACTACAGGTGCAGCAAGCCTATGGACAGGGGAGGCCACAGACTGTGCTCACCGCTGTTTTTAAGATAATTTATATGCCACTTTTTTCTGTTTTATTAAATACAAGAGCGGCGGAGGGAGAGCGAAGCCATGCCCTGGATTTCAATCAACATGACACTGTGAATATGCAGCTGGTTCACTAAGCTACCACACTGCTCCCTGATATTTCATTACATCTCATGATGTCATGTTCAAAATTAAACTCCACATGCAGAGATACTGGAGCTGAAGGGTTTAAAGCTTCTAAAAGTCGTTTATCAGCTGGATTATCGTCAACAGCTGCTCATTAAAGCCAGTCACATCTGGATTTATATGCCATTTGTGTCACATACGCAGCATGTCCCAAACTACTGTCATTATTACGGTCATATCATTACAAACTAAGGAATAATTTTTAACAAGCCAAGAGTGTATATGTTGGTTTGATGGGGAATAACAGGGGACGTGCAATTTCAAATAGTGCAGTGATTTTCACTCAGGGTGCAGCAGATGTGGTTTAGTTTGACAGAGAGAACATAAATCCTGCTATAATAAAATGATGCCAGCCAGTACTGCACATTACAGCAGCTGTTCCATGTCCGATAGGAGGGGAAAAGTGGGAAATAAACAATATTCATTAACTAAACAATAATCATTAACTGTCTTTTTTATTGCGTTAAACAAAACAATCGCTGGTTAATATTGTTTGGCCACTTTAATCTGACAATTCAAGCAATAACTTATCATTAAACCATTGACAATTAAATAAAAAAATACTGAGATTAAAAATTCCCTTACAACATAAAAATGAATGGAAATGTTACACACGCAGGAAACTGAGACAGGCAGGTACAATGTGATTTAAATTGTAAAACTAAATCCCGTGAAAGTCTGTATGTAAAAACACTGTTTCAAAAGATGACAGTGAAACTGGCAGCCTGTGAGGATGACGAGAGTGCTTCCTGAGAGCATCGATTACATTCAGATTAATTTAATAAATGACTGAGCATATATTCCCACTCATTCAATAATCATAATTTGGTTAGCCTCAACAATTTCAAGCAACAAAACTGACATAAACAGCTGTATCACATTTATCTCAAATCATCTTTCCGCAGCATAAAACAACATCCTGCACGGCTGGCTCCAGCTCACCTTCAGTTTAATCAATTTAGGAAGCCACTTTTCCTTCAAACATTCCAATATTGAGAAGGACAAGGTTGTTATAGCCATCTTATTAAGAGTGAATACTCTATCATTAGCAAATCAATTGCGGTTTCTATTCACATTTGGAAAGGGTTGAACCGAGAATGAATTGACGCCCTCCCCCTCCTGTACAAAGCCTGGTTCACTGACATCCAGCTATATGTGAGAGAGCCTTTTCTTGTACAAACTGTTTGGAATTGTCCTTTAAACTTCTCCTGCTCCAAAGCAGCTTATAGACAACAATGTCAAGTCGGCCCCATAGACGACCTCTACCATGACTGATCCTCCGTAGGTCTGACTCACTGTGTGTGTGTGCATGTGTGTGTGTTCATGACACAGAGAATGTGTGACATGGACAGAAAAAGAAAGAGTGAAAAATAGACAGCAGAGAGGGAGCATTGTGCATGGTAAACCTCAGTTTAAATGGCATACACACACACACACACACACACACACACACACACACACACACACCGTCACAACACTTTTCTGTTTACATAGACGGTTGGACATGAATAGCAGCTCATAGCACAGGCCTCAATCAAAGCTAACAGGACTGAATGGAGCTGATAGATTCAATGGCGAGGAGAAGACGCTCCTTTTAAATGTTAAAAGATAATTTGGCTTAACACACAGCTGCCTTAATGCTGTCATAGACTCTGCGCACCTTCACGCTAATCTCTGATTCTACAACTCATTCAGTGCTCTGCAAGACAAACAAAAACGGGTGTTGTTTATATTCCTTGATAACACAAAAAAAAGAGGAGGCAAGAAAGCCTCCAGACACCAGTGGAGAGGTGGATGATTTTATTTATCTTCAGTCTCACCATTTAAGCAGGCTCCATAAATCTAAATTGATTCTAAATCTAATGAGCCTCAACACAATATTGCATGCGAGGACAAAATAAAAGTGATGGCAATAATCAGTGAAATTCCCATTTAAACATGACTCCTGAGGGTGACACTGAAATAAATTAAATAGATTAAATGATGAAACTTGAATTTTGATGCAGAACTACAAAAAAATTCCCATTTAATTATTGTGATAGTGTTAGAACAGCCCTGCTGTATTTTTCAACAAAAACTATACATGCAAACACATGCCATCACACACAGCAACCTTGAGCAGCTTGTGCCCATTGAAATCATTTTCAAAAGCGTATGAGAGAAATAAGAAGAATAAAACACGCTGTTTGACTTCAAGGCCTTGAAGGTAAATCACACCATCATCTAATTCACAGCACTTAAGCCACTATAGAAATCTTATCATTTGGCTCTATTGTAGGCAAGGTTAAGTGCATACATATGGTGGTATATATTACCTGTAGAGTTAAGAAATAGGAGCATGATAATATATCTGAAAGATGTATTTGTTATCTGTAGAGATAAGAAATATGCAGTATGATGATAAATATGAAAGGCACTTCACTTAAAATGATTTTAATTTCAGTCTCTCTGAGTAGTCTGATATAAAACTGAAGAACCTATGTATTCTACATCACAATGGTCATCAATACATGGCTTTGTGGCCCTTAATATAGCTGCAGTAAATATGAGTGATTCTTGGACAGAAATGAAAATCATGTTAAGGTGAAACTACCGTAATGTTTGACATAATCACACATGATTTTGTCAACAAGAACAAAATGTACTTGAAGAAAGAGGAAAATGATATGTTTAATAAATAAATACTAAGTATATGCTGCACAGCTGAAATAACTCTCTTCTGTGTTACAACTTTTAAATAAAAGCAAGACAGGAGCATAAATTGAAAAAAGGAATGAACCTCACACTTTGCCATCAAAACATTCATTTGACTTTGCACACAAACTGGATCCATCAAAAGAGACGCATTTAAGGTGTTAAGCCACCTAAAAGCCAGAGGGGGAGCTATGCTGTTCAAACACGTAAAGTCGACCTATTAGATACAATTTATTTGTTTTTATTCACTCCAAAAATGGTCAGTGACAATGTCAACAGTCAGTGAGGCAATTAAATATGCTCATCTATCTACCATATATATGCAATAATAATAATAATAATTATTATTATCATATTATAATAATTACTATATTATATAATTACTGTATAATAATCATCATTATCATTAATCAAACAAATCAGAAGGATGTATTTGGTTCAAACTAAAATACTTCACTTAATATTTATTACCTACAACAGCTAATAATAATACGATCAGCTCTACGTTTGTTAGCATATTTCCAAGTATTTACAATACACAACATGTTTCAATGTTGCAACAGATTTGAATATTATGTTCTTTATTGAGAAAAAAAATATGAATATGTTCTGACAATGATCTGATTTTGTAGCGCCATATTTATTTGTTAGTTAGAAATGACTGTTTTTCCATGACATTTAGATTTTAATTGATATTAAACTATGCTGATATTAATTAACTGTAAATAAACAATTCTAAGAGAGAAATATCTTGTGTCTGTGATGGATTACTGAGTGACTTTGCCTTAAACATTATAACTAAATCTATACATTTTATTATATGGTAAATAAAATACTAAAATGACACACTTACCAATACTGTGCATTACTGGAAACATGATTTATAAATTGAGATTGTGAAGTGTAATGGTATGAGGACATTCAAAATATAACAAAACAGTCACTGCAGAGTGAGACTGCATTGTGACATTTTACAATAATTTAATTTTCAAAATATAAAATACAGAAAGGTACAGTAACTTACTGTATTTTGCTTTATTTAGCATATATTTGAAAATAAGAAATCTTGAATTTTACATTATGTTTTAACACAAATCCATAACAGTAGATTAAAATAAAAGCTACAGAATGTGACCAAAGGCAGCAATATTGAGGAAGCTTAAAATGTACAAGATGTCTGTAAATATGTGAGATGTGACTGTATCAACTTTCACGCTTTCTTTCCTCCAAAAGATTACACAACGGTTTTGCACAAACTCCACCCTGCTAATGTGGGAAAGTCTACGAAACCAAATCAGTATCGTATGAAAATCTGAAGCGACAGAGGCGACACAAGCTTGTAAACAACGGTTATGGTTGCCACTTTGGCTGTCTGTCTCACTGACCGCTCTGTTAATCCACTTAAGACACAATAGACCGCAGACCCACACAACACCTTCCTACCAATTTATCATTAAAAACACTTTACTTCAAGTGTTTCCCTGCTATCGTCAAACCATGAGTTTGGGAGGTGAAAATGACTGAAATTGTGTGATTCAGATTTGCAGACATTAAAGGAAAAACAGCATCCCTGGGTCATCGGCACTCGGCTATGGTCTGTGTAATTTTTCACGGTGTCTTCTCCCTCGCTCTTTCCCTCTCTCCTCTGCATTACCTTAACAAAAGCCTCACACACACACATACATCCACTCCACCAGTGTGACAGACAGGGAGACAAAATGGCTGAATAGTGATGGAGGAGCTGCGTGTTCCTTTATGTGTCGACTAATCAGCCAGCACTAACATGTGTCAACACTACACTCACACTCGCCTCAGAATGGGGACATTGTCCCACAGACAGAGGGAAAAACTAACACTCCTTCGATATCCTGACAACAAATGAGGAACAAAATAAATAAAGCCTCAGTCATTGTTGGAATATCTGCAACGAAATATCGACACAATTACTCTCACAAGTAAAAATGTTTAAACAAATATATTGGAATTTTAATTTTCGCTATGTCTAACTAAAATATTCCTTGCACACCGTATTTTGTTTTAATATATCTGAGCTTCTGGTAGAGGTTTTCTAATGACAGCTCCTCTGTGACAGCGGAGGACTAGCCGACGGCTACCTTTTGAAGCCTGCTGCAGCAGCACTGATATCCTCCACCACACGTACACATACAGTGTCATCAGTAGTCTACAAAACCTGCCTGTCTCCAGTTGTGCTGTATTTATTATTGAGATAATTGACAGCTGGCATCAATCCTCAAGTGCATAAATAATATTCTGTGGATCTGGAGAAAACATAGACCACTGATTATATGAAAATAAAATATAAAATGTGTGTCTGATGACATAGATAGATAGATAGATAGACAGATAGATAGATAGATAGATAGAAGATAGATAGATAGACATAGATAGATAGATAGATAGATAGATGAATGGGTGAATAAATGTTTTAATTATTTGAACAATAAAAATCATTCTCTTCATCCTCGATCAGATTCCCTAATTATCACATCAAAAGCGTGATTTAGCATTTCTGCTAATGGAAAATAAAGGAAGACTGCAGGAATAGTGACAGTGATGGAGAAAACTGAAGACTGCATTGACAAGGAGCTCTATTTTTGCTTGCTCTGTTATTCAATTTTGCACTGTTTAAAATGAAAAATGCAAAAAAATTGACACATAACATGTTAGCCACGCTGTGTTTCGGTGGATCCTTTGTGAGATTGTAAATTTTAGTTTTTGCGTGAGTCAAGCCTTTTCACTCAACCGCCGTGCATTAACATACTGCAAGAAGGACAGAGAGCGAGAGGGAGAGGGAAGGAGGTGGAGAGATAATGAACCTGTGTCTGCTACTGCTATAGGCAATCAGGAACTAACCTTGTGAATAATCAAGGCTTGGCAGGCTCGGGAGAGAGAGGGGGTGAGAGAGGAAGAGAAAGAGAGAGTGTGACTATAGCACCAGTCTCTAATCCTATCAGTCCGGCCCATGGTGTGTGTGTGTGTGTGTGTATGTGTGTGAGGGTTGTTTCTTTAGGACAGCTCCCACTGCGAGCAGTGAAAAGCAACCTGAAATCAAAGCCTAAATGCATCTGTGTTTGTGTTTATCACACAATGGCAAACCTTCTCTCACCGAGGCCTTCTATACATCTGAATCATTCTCTACGGCTCTGTGTCTCTCTCTGCCTCGCCATGCATTTCTGGGGTTTCATTCAGTGCCCGTGTCTGTTACATATCGATGCTTTTCCCTTGAAGTGGCTTTCTCTTTAGGCAGTGCATGACTGTCAACTGCACAACAAATGACTGTAGGGCTTGTACTGGGTAAAAAGGCACCTTTACCCTTTACGCTGCCGTGCTGGTTTGCAGGAAAGTACTCATTGTATTTGCATCTAACAGTGTTGTGACATTGCTGTATATTTGTTGAGGTGGGTTAAGTAGTTGGGACTAGCTTGAAAATGAAAAAGCAGAGCAGAAGTGATGACATATATGTTTAAAAGTTTGCTTTTACATGCTCATATGAACACGAGAACTTCACAGCGGTGATGAGTAGCTGCTATGGCACCTCGCTGAACATTATACAAAATACTAAAAAACAAAAATGAGCAAATAAATGAATCCAGCTGTCTCAAAATGAAGTGCTTATTATGTTGTAGACTTTACAAAGGTGGCATACGCTGCAGCAGGGCCATGTTAGGAATGCATTATATTGTAATCATGTCCTATGTGTGTGTACATGTCTCTGTGTGCCCCGTACATATGAACTGCCAGGCTACTTGCAGCTCTTCTTTTCAACAGGGATGGGATTAGAGCAAATTCTCTGAGTGTGTGCATGTGTAGCAACACAAACACCAGCTGACGCCATGGACAGGTGGAAGGAGGGTCGCCATCCCCCGTTAATGCGCACACAAATATTCTAACACACACCAGGTATGTGTTGGCACATACCTGGTTTGTATGGACACAGATCTTACACACCAAGCATTCATAACTGTAAAATGCAGAATTGGTAACTGTGATAAACGCATTGTTTGACATGCGCGCACACACACACACACACACACACACACACACACACACACACACGAACACGCCCTCATAACTGGTGTACACATAATCAGACATACACTCGCTGACGGAGAAAAACAAAACAACAGCAAACGCCAAACTAAAATAATGGCATGACAGAAATCAATATTACAACAATGCCGCATAGAAACAATAATGACAAAGCCGTGTCTTCTGTCTTACGAAGCCGTCCGCTAAAAGCATATTTCTCGCCCTCCATCTTACAGCTGGCTGGCCGACAGGCAGACAAAGAGACACTACCGCAGTGTGAAAATATACTGACGTAGCTGGCTTCTCTGTGGCTGAGATTTAGTCTGTGTGTGTGTATGTGTGTGTATGAGCATGTTTCCGTGCTTTATGAATCGAAGTAAATATGCGTGCTATATTTTGGAGTGTATTTCTGGGAGCACATGTGCAGATGTTTCATGCAATTTTACTTTTGAGTATGCAGGAAGTTTGTCTCCATGAATGTTAGCAGTACTTATTGTCTCTGCATGTATGTCTTCATTTGGTGGATGGTCTCTAGTGTGTTTGTGTGTGTGTGTGTGTGTGTGTGTGTGTGTGTGTGTGTGTGTGTGTATTTCAGGTGTATGTTGGGGATGGGCAGGTTCTAGCTGTAGAAATCTGAATTTTCAGCATCTGAGTGTTCGCTCTTCTTTCATTCTCACTTTCTCCCTATGTACCTCTCCTTTCCTCTCCTCTCCTTCCTTTCCTCTCCTCATGTAAATAAAATTGCAGTGCTAGAATTTTAATGATGATCTTTTTCTTCCCTACAGTCTGGTTACAGCCTGGATAGACACACAGGGTGAACTAATAACACTGGCGTCTTTGTGGGGAAACAACACACATTCAGGCTGCATACATTTAGACATGCACATAAAATGTGTCTCCATGCAACTAGCAGTAATGATACTTCTAATAAAACATACCCATACCATTACAATATGACGCATAAGGTGTTTATAGTGACACCATGGCTTCATTTGTTAGTCTGGTATTAGCCACTGACTAACAATGCTAAGGAGCTACTTCACATAAAGCACTAACACTGATGCATTGACACATAGCAGCACAAATACACCAAATAATTTACTCTCATGCACCAATTGATGGATTACAAAAGCTGAATACTAGAAGAAGCATGCATAACACAAGTCAGATTGGTGTTTTAAGTGTGTGTAGTGCAGATGCTCACCTGTTTGAGGCAATTGCTAGCAGTTTAAACTGTCTGTGTGTCTATGATGGAGGCCTGCAGAGGGCCGAGCCTTCACATCTATTTCACACAGACAAAACACAAAGAATGGGTCATCAGCTAATCCTTGAAATCCCGTCCTAGTCAACTGAGGGTTAAAATAAAGAAACAGGAGCCTAAATGTAGAGAAAAATGGTAAAAAAAAAATCTTTGGTGTAGATTGAAATTAGAGAGTGATACAAAGACAGAGATAGAAGGTGATGAGGAAAGGGGATTCTGAGAAAGAGTGAGCAGAGACATGCTAGCACTTCCCTGATCAACTTTCAACTTTGAGAACAGGAGCAACAGATGCAGTGATGGTGTATTGTGGAGGGTATTAGGGCGAGGGACACCCCAAAATCTCCCCCGCTGCGTGTATGCGTTTGTTTGTGTGTGTGAGTGTGACAGCAGGGAGCAGCTCAGCGCAGGACGCTGCACGCAGCAAGGGGCCATTAGACATGGTGGGGTGACCCACATAAAAGATGCACGCGCGCACACACACACACACACACACACACACACACACACACACACACACACACAGCATGAAACTTTCCTTTTTGCGGCCAATGTGGCATGATAACCATAAAGCCGAGATTCTTTAGCATTGGGTTTAGCATGGCCATTGTCACATGGTTCTCACAGTGTAGGATTTGGTAGGCGACCGCTGGTCCAATAAGCCTCAATATATTGAGCACAAATCCAACAAACTCTTTTCACTGATGAAACACATTCTTCCTGCTCATTTTTCTGAGTGAAAACTCCTCAGTGTCTGTGTTTTCTGCTGTACTTAAGCTCGTGTTAGCACTATTAAGTCTCAACACACATGAAATGCTAATTTCTGCACTTCTGTCAGCATTGATTGGTTTGTGGGGATATGATGGGGAGGAACAGTAAGTGGTGAGCTGGGAATATGGACTTTATTCCGACACATGCAACTGGCAACAACACAACAAACTATAGCCTCAAAATCACTAATTGAGGCCTCTTTGACACAGTCTCCACAGAAAATGAGTTCATAAAATAGGCGAGGTTTTCTTTTGCAAGCATTATTGCATTGCATTGAATACTAAGCAGGTATTCCTGTTATTGCCCCCCCCCCCATACTGATCTCAAAGCTTGTTAAAAATGTTGGGAAGCAAGTTTCCCTTTTTCTTCATGTGCACTAAGTGATTTGTCTCTCTACAATGATTGATGGCGGCATTTTGATGACATTTTATATCAATTAACATCTAAAACTAAGGTTACTGTCTTTCCTTTAATCTCTAAATGTCCCTTAATAATTACAGCTGTCACTGCAAACTGATTTTGAATGTGTGTATTTTTTGTGTGGCATTACTTGACAGACAGTTCAGCATATTTTCATTGAAGACATAATACACAGCAGGACTCTTATATAAAAAGCACAATGCTGTTGCAGAAATCAATACAGCCAGTGTTCAAAAACCATGACGGGTCACAGTGCATCCAGAACATGCACCCCTGCAAGAAGAAAATATGGACTTATCTAACCAGAAATATCATCAAATGCAATCAATACACAGCAGGCCTATTCAACCAGTGGCCTGTGGGCCAATGTCAGCCCACCTAAAAGCCAGACTGGCCACCAATCAGTTCTTTTTACAATTAAATGAAATTTAAAATCTGAAGCCTAAAAATCACATGAATAAGGGACATTTGGCCACAACATGAACCTCTAAACCAGCAGAGTGCTCCTATGCTGTCAGTATCAGCCAACTGCAGCATGCATTATTGATGACGAAAGCCCTCCTTTGCATGCTGCTGTTGTCACAGGCTTGTTTGCAGTATAGCAAAATAAAAGTTTTGAAAATGTGGCGCATTGTCAAGCGACATATATAATGAGAATAACAGTTCAGGGAAATGTCCGGGCCCCAGGCCCTAAGCTTTCTGAACATGAAGCCCCTGAACAATAGAACTAAACAGTCCTGATACACTGCTTTTATTCAGAATACAAATAATCCAAACTGGGAGTGCTGTGATGTGGTGTACCATGTCAGATGTTTCTATATTTACCACATAGTTTTTGTACAACTTAGCTACTTTACTTCACCCAAAACTGGGACCGTAACAGGGACTCCTGGTGACGTAACTGTATTTTTTATTTGCTTTTCACTTCATTTTTTAAATGGAAAGTTGACGAATTAATATTTATAACTGTAGCACTTTTATACCATAAGTGCTACTAATTCAAGCACTTATGACTGAGGGGGCTGTAAATGGGTCCACTTGTCTGTATCTACTTTAGACTTTTTTTGGCGGTGAAAAAATCTGATGATTAGCTTGTAGTGCTCCAGCGTAGAAATAGCAATGGTGGGTAGAGGGCTATAAAATCTATATACAAGAAAAAGTATGATTATTTCCATTACTTAATAAATTACTCAAAGTACAAGTTACTTTCTATTCTACTATTTTTAGGGTGTGTGGGCCAATGCAAAACAATGAAAAAACATATCATATATAATATCTTCTTGAATGAAGTAGAGCAGGTAAGCTGCACTACATTTAACAACAGTTAAGCAGTATCATACAAAATGAAGTGTGGCTGAGTGCCAAAGTTTATCACAGCCGTGCTGATATTTGGTACAATGGCATGACCTAGACTGTGATATTGCTTTTAAAGAACAGTTCTACAATCACTATTTATCAGTTAACAGTAATAAGCAACAACAGGTTATGATTTGTTTGTTAATTTAATCATATATTTGGCTCCGACAGCACACATAGTTTGGCAGCTAGACCGCGACTGGACTGTTGCCAAGCAACACATAAATATTCCCGCACACTAGCTTGGAACTTAGTGTAGGTCTACACGTTACTGCAGACCAGATACTTTGTATCATCCTACATTTATCTGTATGTTTCCATCTATTGTGCAACCAGTACAACAAGAGTCTGCTGACAGTCACTTGGGTGACATACATGTGACACTGAGGAGTTAACAGCCTGATCAGGGAGAAGGTTGTGACATCAGCTTATGCTATAGGAAGGAGCACACCTTGCAGTTTGCAGTGAAGTTTGTAGAAATATGTTCATGTTTGTGGTGCAAAGTTTATTACGACAATCGTTGATATAAAGAGCGCACTATGGCACAAACTGGACTGTTTGTCAACACGGACACTGCTACTACTGTTCGTTTATTCAGAGCACCACACTCTTGAGAGCGGCAGAGTGCCAAGAGCAGTGAATGTGATGAATGCTATATTTCTTTAAATAACAGCGCTCTCATTTTAATGTGGAGTGTCAGATTGGATTTATGAATGCACCAACTGATTAATTTACCAGTTTTAATGAAGGTATGAAAGGCAAATGTAGCAAAGTAAAAAGTAGATTACTGGCTAAGAAATATACCTGAGTAAAGAATTTAAACGAAGGGATGTAAAATGTACTCGTTCCTTAAAAAAATACTAACTGTAATGTGTTAATACTCACCCCTGAGAAATAGTCATTGAACATTTTATGTGATGCAAACAAACACATGGGAAATCTGTCTGCTCCCAGTAATATTTCTATTCATTTGGTTCATCTGTGATAGATTGCTACCCTTATAGCAATCTATTAATGCAAGCCAAGTCAAGTGAAGTCAGTTTTTATCTATATAGCTCAACTTCATAAATCAAAAATGTGCTTCAAGGGGCTTCACAATCTGTACAACACCTGACACCCTCTATCATTAGACCCTCAAGTCTCTGCTCCTATATAAACAGTATGTGGCATACCGTGCTTTCAGTATGACAAGGCTAATTATTTGACTAAGCTGAGGCAGCATCAGGTTCTCCAGTAACTCCAACACAATGTTTTGTTCTGTAATAAATCTTGAGCCATGTCTTTTTTCTCTCAGATAATTACAATTTGGCTGCACAGCTCCACTTCCTCACAGTGCTTCACAGCAGACAGATTGTTGAGTTGGTGAGTTGGCCTGCAGTTCTGAAACTCTCCTTCTTTCATTATCCTTATCTCTCCATATCTCTCTCTCCTGCCCCCACAACACACGCACACACACATATACATTGCCAGAGGGATTTGCAGCAGCTAGGCAGAGCGTAAGTGTGAGTCTGTGTGTGTATGTGCACACGCACAGCGGGGAGTTGCCAATTACAGCAGTGATTAAAACCCAGTAGTGTGGAAAGAGAGAGTGGGAGAGAGGAGGAGAGAGAGGGAGGAAGAGAGAAAAAGAAAGGGATATGGACAGACAGACAGAGCTACAATGAACAAGGACACAAACGTGTTCCTACACATACAGCCCTTCCCATAAACGCTACAGAATTGTACTTGTGATATTTGTGGACAGCCTGAGTCAAAAATTTAGGAAATGGGCTTTGGCAATTTTATATGTGAAACCCGAGCACAGTCTCTGTAAACATTAGTGCATTTGCTTCAAAATAACCACCGTCATTATTGTAAGTAGGATAATACCAGATAATGATAAACAAAGTGCACATCGTTAAGAAAAAAATAGTCCATTGAAGCCCATTTTGAGTAAACCAGCCATCAGCTACCTCTGCTCAACAACATGATATATTCTGTATGTAAAGCTCAGTGGAGATATACAGTGAAGAAGACATGGGATTAATGTGAATGTACAGTATGCATAATGAAACCCTCTTTCCCCTCTCACTGATGTAGTCACACAGAACCAGACACTGGGTGTGTGCTCAGCTCCAAAATTGCAACCTCTTGTCCTCTGCATTTTCCACTTCTCCCCCATTTAGCTCCCCCCGCACACACCTTAACTATGGACAATGAGTTCACATGACTCATGTTACAAAAAGAAAAGGAGATAAAAAAGAGTGAATAGAGAAAGTAGAGAGAGGGGCTGAACGACAACAAGGGAATGGCATCGATGTATCTTTCTCTCAACAGGACTGTTTTTAAGATATTTCACTGTTTGCATCAAGGAGCACAGGCAGCTGCATCTCTAAGCTGATGAACTGCATGCATTCACCACATGAGCGAGGGCTGTGAGTGGGGGTGGGAGAATAATTGATTCTTAGTTGCACTGCAATGTCGACATGGGAGATTGGGTTTCAGTTCATAAATATCAAAAATTTGTTTTCTAAATGTTACTTAATAACGTGATGTTGACAGAACCAAAAGATGGAACCCAACTGCAAGGACCGTGGAGCACCCAGGCAGTCTACGGTGCGGACATGCTAGAGTTAGCTATAATTCATCTTCACAAAAGGCAGTGGCTGCAAGCATGTTTAATTTCATGTCTTCTAATAACAATATTGAGACAAACATAAAGCATATTGTACTTTTTAAAGGGATTATTGTTAACGGAGCGTAGCAGTGGTCAGTAGTAACGTTCAAATAAGACCAGCTGACCGACACCAACGTATCCTCATACAACAGTTTGTATGACATCCTACAAATTATTGCCCCACGAATTATGCACTTAACGTAAAGTTATGTACTTAACATACTTAAGTTATGACCTTTTTCTTTCGGAAAAGCAACATGGATGGGCATCTTTAGATATCGGCAAATAAAGTTACCGTGGTTAGGAAAAGAAACACAGTGACGACATCCCTCACATGTTCAAACATCTGTCTTCAGGGAGACAAGTTACTGGCTCGTGAGTACATAGGATATGTACAAATTTTGTTGTGTTACTTTTCATGGGACAACATACAAACAGTGTATGAGTACAGCCTGCCAACACACTCTGCAGCATTAACCAACTTTAACCAACTCTGAGTTGAAGAAAATAACTCAATGCTCAGTTTGTTTCACTTTAAAAACCCTGCGCCTGCTCAGCGTCTTGGCTGTCGCCTGAGCTAATGGTGCGGCACAGATGCTGCTCTCCACTGCTGGAGACATAACATCTTCAGCATTTTGTTATTCTCATACAGCCAGGACTGTAAGGTGCTTTTAAACTGATAAATTCAATAATCAATGCAGTTAAGTTTTTAAAATAAAAAAGCTGCAGGCCATTTATCTTAAAAGCCAGGTATGTTCCATGTTATATTTGGGAAGAATAAGGACACAAGTGAACGGTTTGGCACACAGCAAAGCCTACTGGAGCAAGACACTGAACATTGTGCACTGTTTGCTATTTAAAATCAAGTTTGAATTGCATCAGACACCAAAGAATCTTATCCCATCGAATCGCTAGATTCCCGAAGATTCCTACCCCTCGCTGGCAGAAGAGGAGAGGTATGTAGGGATATGAGGAGAGGGTGTTAGATGAGAGAAGACATGAAGTGGAAAAGGAAGCAAATGAGTGAGGCAAAGATAGGATCAGGGATGGAAATTAGCACCAGCCAAGTGGCTGCTAAATTTTCTTCACACACCAGCCAAAACAAAACAAACAAAAAAGTGGCAGGTGAAAAAAAGTTAATTTCCAAATCTGGATAGGTATAAAGGGCAAGAGATACAGGTAGAGGAGGAACATGTGGAAGTACAACTACTCATACAGCAGCAATAATTAGATGATCAAATTCTGTCTATTAGCATCACAGATATTACAGGTGTTAATAACATGTCAATCACAGTAATGTAACAGAATTTCTTTCTAACCCCTTTATGTTCACATAAGCTGTGGCTGAACTGGTCTTAGTGTTGGTATTCTTTGCATGCACCTGCTGATGCACAAACATGATGCCTCATTTATT
Source organism: Epinephelus cyanopodus (assembly GCA_026686955.1). NCBI lineage: Eukaryota > Metazoa > Chordata > Actinopteri > Perciformes > Serranidae > Epinephelus > Epinephelus cyanopodus. The sequence goes on from CM048919.1 coordinate 15,815,775, forward strand.
ATCAATGCTGAAGGAAAAGGCTTTTCACACTGACATCACAGGTTAGGGTATATGGTCTCTTTCTTTCAGCTATAAGAAACCTGGTTCATGTTCACACATAGAACTGCAGATGCATCTATTATTCCTCTAACTGACCCATGTAAGACTATTCAAAACACTCCTATGACCTAGCCAAATAACCTATAAGTGACGAAGTCATGTCACACTGAAATGGAAAAAATCAGTCACCAGTCTACTCTGCGAATGATACAGCCACCACTTTTTCTCAACTCATGACATGAAGTCACGTGCCGCATTTGTGTCATGTCAGATTTACCATAAATTCATGCTCCCTACTGAGAGGAACCATTTACATCAGCCTCCTGGTGTACTTACATGAGAATGAGGTGGTATTTTTGCAGGCGTAGAAATTTTTTGCATCACAAATTGAAAACACATGTTGACATGGGATGCAAACACTGAAATAAATCCACCCATGCTGAACGTCAAGTGATTAAAAGTACTACTTACATTCACAGTAACAGAAAAAAAATTATTAAAGTGACAACATCTGCTTCAGTCTTTGTTTTTTAACCTTTGCTTTTGTCTAGGTTGGGTTTTAAATTGCTGAATTTAAATTCTAAACAGAACAAGGTTAACGTGTATAAATTCTGAGAGCAATTCTGCACATGAAAACATAAAATCAAAAACCTATGTCAACAACAACAAGTTTAGACGTTAAACGTTAACACATCCTTCTTGGACACAAACATTTCAGAGTGCATTAAAAGTGGTGTTAGGAGTAACACTCTTCTGTAATTCCACTACTTTTGGCTGGAAATGTAACTAATTACTTTTACAAATTAAAAAAAAAACACAATTACAGTTACTGAAATTTAAATGGGCTTCTTACTCATTACTTTTGTCTTGATCGTGGCAGACACATGCCGCCTATTCCCTAGCTTACAATCTAACGTCACCCAACCTGACAGTGGCGCAATGAATGACGTGAATCAATCAATCAACATTAGACTGACACTGCACACGATGGCCCAAAGCTCAGGCAATCTAAGCCTGCTGTCCTAAAAATATGGACATTATTTTTCACTCATGATCAAGGACAAAAATATAATGGTGAATTGTAGTTTATTTGCATTTTTGAGGACTTAATTCACAATAGTGGTGTCGCAATATGGTGGTATTGACAATAACTGCAAAATCTAAAATTACATATTGATATCATGTTAATAATACACATATAATAATACTGTGTAAATAATGCACTGCCTCCTCAATGTTTCTTCCCATTCTTGCTTTGTCTTCTTCACCTAAAACCATCTGGTTCCCTTTTCACTCTCTATTAAGTGTAATTGCTCTTTGTGTACACTTTTGTTCATTAATAGTTACAGGCTCTCTCTGTCTCTTCTACACTCGTATTTTCAGTGTAATTCATTTGCTAAAACAGAGACAAAATGCACCATTAACAAAGTTAAGGCTAAATTTAACTGATAGCATTATTATAAATGTGAACTTTTTTTGGTCACAACAACTGTGAAGTCAAAATCTGATACCGTGCCAGCCCTAATCCACATCAAAAAGTAGTAATAGTAATTTTATGACGCACCCAGCAACACAACACACTTCAAAGCTAATCTAAGCTAATTTTCATCATCATGATGACGGGCGCAATCATAGACATATTTAACAGGTGTCTTGTCCCAAACTGTGCTTCAGCAACACTGACATATAGCTATGTGTGCATTAATGGGAGAATTGAAGCAGATATTTAAAAGTAACACAAACATTGAACTTGGCCTATTAAGATGGATTGCATTTGATGATAGATTTGAACCAGGAAGAACTAACACCAGATTTACGCAATGGGCAGAAAGGGGCATAATAGCCATATGCAAAGTAAACAAAAACTGTGAAATGATTAGCTTTCCAATTACAAACAATGACAGACCATCACAGACGATATTCAGGAGATGGAGAATCTTACATACAGGATACGAATGAAGTAAGAACAATTTGAAAAAGACTGGAAGAAATAGTTAAATTACAAAATGAAAAGACAACAAAATCAGCAGTAACACTGTCTCTGTTGATTTTGGACTAGTTTACTCCCACCGGTTCTGTTCATCTTATGTTCATCCTTTGTTGCATTATTTATGGGTTTTTTTTCATTTTATGCATACAGTCAAGCATTTTCTGCTAAAAATCCTTTAGATTTCCCACCTGTGTGAGACATTCTCCAGAAACAACTATAAAAAGCAATGATGTAAAGGGAGGAAAGAGAGTAGTAAGAATAGGATAAGGTTAATCACAAACAGGACAATTTATTTGTCTTAATTACTGAACATTGTATTGGGGAGGGTTATTTGGGAACTCAGACCTGACCGTTTTTTACCTTTGCTTGATACATGTTACTGGAGTTTTGGTTTCAATATTCCTTTATCGAGGAGTCTATTGAGGAACTAAAACTGGTGTGGCTGAATAAGAATTTGGAAGTGTAAAGACGAACTCATTGGGATTTGTCTCTATGTATGAAGTATGTATGATAAGTGGAAAAAAAGTAACACAACAGTTACTTCCCGTAACATGTTACTTTTATATGCAGTAATTGTTAAAGTAAGTCAGTTACTTTTGATATAAGTAACTAGTAACTGTAACCACAGATTTTCAGTAACTTGCACAACACTGGTTAAAACACAGTCATGTCGTCACCTTTAAAAGTTGAGCTAGATGGCTGAGGAATCCAATAGAGCAAAGAAAAAGTACATTGCAGCAAAAATCTGCTCACCTCTTTCTAGTTGGCTGCTGTTTAATTTGGGTGAGTTTACTGGTTAGTGCACTGTTGGTGTTGGGTTCAAGTCTTTTCTTATCTTTAACGTGTTCACTGTTGAGACACAAAAAGTCTATCTGTGTGTGTATTTATAAGGAGGAGGGAGAAGGTCTAAAATGGACCTTACAATCATTTAAAATGAAAACCACCAAAAGTAAAGGTACAAGGTTTTTCTGACTAACAACTAAATGAGCAATCACTCAGTGCCTTGCTCACGGACACTTCAACAGATCACCACATTGGCTGTTTGGGGTACTGATTGTCTGAGGGGAAACTCTTTGTCAGTGTTTACCCGTCACACACGACAGCATTGTCCATCAGAAGGACAGAGAACGGTTCGCAAACACATTTTCAATACAAATTTGATATTTGTACCTCAAAGCTGAATCTGAATTCCTTGATTTATTTTATTCATCATATCGAAAGCCAGGCAGCCTCTTTCTAATGAAGCCAGCGGACAGTTTGATGTTTGTGTGTGTGTGTTTGGTGTGTATGTGTGTCTGCAGAGTGGCAGGTGAGTGAGCTATCTGCAGTGCTCACACACTCACCCCCTGCTGTGTTTAATCAATACCATTCTGAATTCCAGCCTTCACACATGCACTGACGCACACACACACACACACACACACACACACACACACACGCCTTGCAATATCTTTCTGTGAGACACCAAGGGAATACTAAGTATGAGCAACTTCACACTCCTCCTCGGTGTATAAACAGTGCACACACATTACTCACACACATACACATAAAGTGTGAATGTGTGTATTTACTTGTGCATTTTTTTTGTTTTGTTTGTGAGTGTGTGTCCATAACGGGTGGGGCTAATTAATTCTAGTCCATCTTGTCCACTGGGAAAGAGGAATACCAAGATTGAGCAAGAGATGTGAGTGAGTGAGAGTGTGTGTGTGTGTGTGTGTGTGTGTGTGTGTGTATAGGGAGGCTTCTCAAGAGGATTCAGAGCAGCGATCAGATCGATTCAAGTTCACCCAGGATGGAGAGAAGAGGGGGGCGGACAACAGCTAAAGACAATAAGAAACTGAGAATACCATGTCTCCCTCATAATGTTAATAATTTAATGATAAACATTTGTTTTCACTCCTTTGCTATTTGTTTTTCATGAACATTTAACTTCAACATAAAGACCACAATCCTGCACACTACTTCTCTCTGGCCTTCTGAGTAGCTTTGGTGGAATAGTTGAAGGTTAAATGCATTGCTCAAAGGCACTTGGCCAGTAGTTGTTGAGGGAAGGAGGACTTGTTCATTCACTTTTCCCTCCTACATATTCCCGTCCAGTCACAGGATTGAAATCACAGCTGTTTCCCTAAACTCCATCTGAGAACATTTTGAACCTCAAGGCCCAAGAAACCTTTAAATTCCAACACTTGATTCAACATTTAATTACGCTGTTAAAGGTTAATATTTTGGAAATGAAAAGACACACTAACATTGGATGCTATCTTTTGGTGTATTTAAACTGATGGTTCATGGTACCCGAGAGGTCAATGTGAAGGTCAGTGAAGGTTTTCAGTTGTTTTCTGTATGATTTGTACGGCATTTCTGCATTTTTGTGTGTCAGGCAGCAAGACTCATGCAGAAGTGAGGGGTGTGTTGTGCAACAAAGGTCATTTGCTGTTTTTTCTGAGAAAAGTAAAAAAGACACGCACATCCCAGTGTCCAGTGGAGTGGCTGCTAGGCTGAAGAACATAATTCTTATGGGAAAACACCACAAACCAAACAGGAAGTTCAGCCTCACCACTATTTCTGCTTCCTCTTTTCTTTTTTAATCTTATGAGTATTGTGGTTAAGTCTTATTCAGAACATGTGATTTAATTCTTTTGTCTTTTAACACTTTTGCATGCTGTTGTTTAGTTGACATTTGTAAAAACTGCAGCATGGTCATTTTTTTTATCATGTCTGTCGGAGTGTATTAAGCAATGCAACAGCCTGTGAAGCTAACCAAGAAAACACAAACACCAGTTTCATGGAGTTGACTGTAGATAAGTGAATACAGCTAATCATACCTAAAATTAAAGAACAGTATGAAAACACGACACATTCTAAATTTAAAAGTGTGGAGATATCCAATTTGGAGATTTTGTTTTGAAGGAATTCCATTTTTACAAAACGTATTGTGTAATTGGGAGGTATATAAACACATGTTCATATTGAATATTATTACACAGTGTATTTTTATGTTAAAAGAGGCTTTTTAATAGAATATTTAATTTTTGCTCAAGATGGGGTTGTAATTATAAGACTTTTTCAGATATAATTAGAAAGCAGTGGGTTGCAATCAATTAATATGCCTGCTACAAATCCAGGGCATAGGTGTGAAGCTTTGTGAGTGTAAATCTGACTCACAAGCTATTTACGAGATGTTTCGAAGCCTCCCCATCCCATCGCCTGCTGCCTATCTCCACTGTGTAAAAATAACTGTAGTTAGAAAAATCTGGAAATGGGCCGCTTTGAGATGGAGGATAATTAAGGCGAATACGGAGCCAGTGTTTTTACCAGTCGCACTTTTCCTCTCCTTTCCCCACTCCTTTTCTGTCCCTCCTGACACCTTGATCCCCCCCTTACACAAACCCTTCCTGTAGCCCACCTCATACACACACACATACATACACACATACTACCACCACCACCACCACCAACCAGCTCCCCTGCTGTGAGAGCAAACACTCATCGCACATGATCACCATGACGATATGGAAATATGAATTATGCATAAAGGCAGCCTCGCCTCGGCTGTGGGTACAAAGCCGTGTGGGTGATATTCTCCTTTCAAATGATATGGGAAATATCCCCTTAGTATTAATAATATAATAATCTATTCTACCAGATTGTTCTCTGCTGCATTACTGTCTCGGAGATTTGTGATTTGCTAGGTGTTCCACACATTTAATAACCCCACGTACGTGCTGAACACAGAACCATTAACAAATTTAATTCAGAAAACATTTGTGCATTGTGTGCCTCACATTAACATTTGCATAAATGATGAAACATTGTATTCATACTCCAAGCCTAATCACAGAAACACAGAACAAATTCCAGCACTGCCCTTTAATAAACTGCAGTGAGGGTGAATGTAATTATAATATGCTGACTTTGCTTTTCTTAATGTTCCTCATTGTGTCACTCCAAGGTCACGGTGCAATTAAACATCCCCACAAAGAGAGTGCATAATAGGCATGCAAAAATGTAACACAATGTCAATATGAAGTCTATTGTTTATTAAATTGAGTCCAAATTGTATTACAGGCAGCCATTTCATCAGCTCACTATTCAAGGGATCTTGACAGTGTGACAGTATGAAGCAGCTCTCTGCGTCTAAACCCTGGCAAGAGACATCTATCTAACAGACTGGCTATTATTAGATATTTGTCTAATACAAATTTGACATTGAGATTATTGAAGTAGCAACAGCTCCAGTGTTGACAGGCAGACAAAAAAAGGTGTCTGGCTATATTTGCCAAGAAAAAAGCAGTTCCTGGAAGTGAAAATAAAACAGAGGAGGCCCAGAGAGGCATGGGGAATCTGTACTGTACGACAGGCTCAGTTAAACATGGTTGACTGGAGGGTTACATTATGGCTGCATGCACTTTCTATATTGTAGGTAGTAGGTGAGCCAATGGACAGAACAGCCTGTGGGCATTATGGTATAAATAAATGGCTGATAATAACTCTAAAACTGAAACAAAAGCTGTTCTGTTTTATTTGGCAGCAGCCAGCCACATTATAATTGTACAGAAATTAAATCACATTAAATTCTGGCTGATGTTAACATTTTTATCCCAGTCACCCTGCAGGCACAGAAAAATGACCACATTATTCTGAGTTCATCTTTGTTAATTAAACAAAAGAAGAGATTTAATATTTTCTGCAATTTACCCCTCATCACATATAATCTGATATTATTAATAACTATTCACATTATCTTCTTAAATATCTTGTCATTGTGGTCATGAGCCCTGCAAATATGAAAAAAACATATCTCACTGACAAATTTAATTTATTTTTCTTTTTTGTTTGTTTGTTTTGTTTTCATTTTAAGCCAATTCTCCACAGGTTGGATGATGATAACTTTCCATGTCAAAAGCTTTTTAGATCTTCAGCTGTGAATAAAATGGCCTTCCTGAATGCTTCAGACTGACATTAAATTTAACTACTGTGAGCTGTACGGTTGATCATATCTCTCTACACAGACTCCGCTCCATCTCTGTTGTGCATATAGGTGTAGGCGTTCGTTTGTAACATTGCTGAGCATTTCTACTGTCAAACCACAATATGACATTTATTTTAAAGTACAAAATATTTTCAGTGCTAACAATGTTGAGTGAAAACAGGTTGATGGTTCACTATTTTTATTATCCTGTATCTGTACAGACAATTATACAGCACTTATCCAATTAAGACAATCAGATGCTGTTTTGTAATACTGTATAAAATAGTTTGACATTAAGCGTTGTGAAATGCTCAGCGTATTTTAAACACATCATATACTACACATTATAGGGTACTCAATATTCCAAGCTGTCAGGTTTATACATTAATACATTGCTTTCTTTTTAATAGAGCACTGCATATATAATAATAATATATATTATAATACATTAATGTCACTGATCCATGCCATTAACCACAATTCATTTTACCAGTAAATATTTAAATTACCAAATAATGCAAACATGCTACTGTAACAGCCTAGTTTTAAATGCAATACATCTAAATTAATTTGGCATTTCCAGTGTGTTTTTCAGCCTGTGTTTGTGTATAAGTGTGTGGCATTACCACTTATTTGATGTTCCTGGGCCTTAATGTTATACGTTAACAGCATAAGCCCGTCTAATTATTGACTCGGTGTGGCAGAGTTTAGCTACACACTAAACAGAGATGACAGAGGTGTGTGCATGTGTGCAAGTGTTTGCGCGTATGTGTCATTTGGTTAGGTGCAATGGTGCTGACGTTCCCATAACTGTCTGCTGACACCTCCTCAGTATGTAAGAACCATCTCTCACACTGCATTATTTAAAGGTAGAGAGGGAGACGCAGACGGGAGGGGGGGAGAGGGGACGAGAGGAGAGGACGGGGGGGAGAGGGAGAGATTCAGGTATCCTTCAACAACATACAGTATCTCTACAATGTTTCTGAGTTATAAACCACTGCAAAACTTGACTAATTACAGCACTCTGTATCCTCCCTCTCCTCCTCTGTCTCTCTTTCTTCATTTCCCATGTGCTTTCTCTCCTCTCCCTATTCCTTTCCCCACCACATCTCTTTCTCCCTCCCTCCCCTCCCTCTCCTCCCTCCCCTTCCTCCCTCCTGCTAGAGCTAACAACTTGCCAGAAGAAATATGATTAGCACAGCGGAGAGCTGAGAACCACAGTTTGCTGGAGAAGTGACACATACTGGCGATATTCCCCCCACTGCACGGTGCTGAGAGGAAAGGTGAGACAGAGAGGCAGGGTGTGACTATAATAATACCAGGGCAGCACAGCAACTCAGTGGTTAGCTCATTTAGTAAGTTTAAGTGCAGTGTTTGTACGATCCCCCCTTGTGTTCGCGGAGGTTTTCTCCCACAGTACAAACATACATAGATCAGGGGGATCGGAGACTCTAAATTGCCCCTTAGCGCGACTGTTTGTCTATCCATATTCACCATATGATGCACTGGTGACCTGCTTTGGGAGTTTCCCCGTCCTTTGCTCAATGCATGCTGGGAAAAGCTCTAGTCCCTGCCCCCCTCCACTGTGACCGTGAATAGGAATGAAACAACTAAAAAGAGTCAGTAATCGCAATAATGTGTCATCACACAAAGCGAAAAATGTGTTTAAATCTGTTGAGCAGCAAATTCAGAAATACACGTATATTTTGAAGGTAATACAGGCGACAAAAATACTATAAAATGATCCGTAAGCAATGTTTCCAATTTTCCCTCGGCAGTAAAAGTTGAATGATAACATTAAATACTGCAATCATATTTCATCAGAACGTTGTCGTTATGTTTTTTTATGGCTCCACCTAAAATACTGTGCATGTAGTTCCGGGCTTCGTTCATTGGTTAGCATTCAGGCAACGCAACCTCCCACTATTCTCCTCACATAACCCCTGTCCATATTTAAATTTGAACAGGGGAACACGTTGTGTGCACAGCTCCGATCTCCATCTCAGACTGTATAACAAAGCTGCACGCTGCAGTAAAAAAAAGGAGCTAGACAAACAACTATCAAATATGTTAAAGGAAAGATTAACAAAGTTGGACCCTTCTCTCAAGAAGAAAAAAGACACAACTGTGATTAGAAAAACAATGATAGAAAAAAACTTAGACTTAAAATCTAATAAACAGTTCAGTGACCACTGAGAACGATGTTAAATTAAAGACAATTGTGATCATGAAACTGCTGAATCTTTGACAAAGCACAACTCAGAAACTATACTGGATATGAAAGAAAACAAATATTGACAATGACAATATCATCAACCGATGATGCAATCACAAGTCATAACTTCAAATAACATCAATGTAACTTTAGAAAAGTCCGTCTTTAGAAGAAGATTGAGTATTTCTAAATGAGATGACAAAAAGAAAGACAGACAAAGAATGGCAGGGAGTGAGGGAGTGAAACAGAGACTTAGAGAGAATGAGGGAATGCAGGAAAAGACGAGAGGGAGGGAGAGCGGAGAGGTTTTAGGGCTGATGTGAAAGCCAGCAGGTCACAGAGGTTCCCTTTGAATTTAGAACAAACCACAAACAGTGAATGTCTACTCCAAAAGGCTGAATGACTGATTATAATGGCTGCCTGTTTCAATCTCGTCCCGTCAGCCTCTCAGCACTGCTTTCTTAAGAGTGCTGTGACTGGGGAGCTAACATGTGGGCAGGCCTACCATTTACAATTACAATTTAGGCATTTAGCTGACGCCCTTATCCAAAGCGACTGACAATAAGAGCAGCGGTAGAGACGGCCATAGTGTCTATGAATCCTGTGATCCTCAGCAGCCTGGTAAACACACAATGTGTACAAACTTCAGAACAGGTGCAGTGCCAAACAAGTGAAAGGAACACAAAGACGATAACGAGACAACAGGACAATACAAAAGTATGTATCAACATGTCCCATGAATAGAGGAAGCAAAGTGATACTGCATTTAAACACTGTTAATACAGCTGCTTAATTTTAATAAAAAATTAACTGATCTTATAAAAACCTCGCCAGGCTAGAACAAACTAACAGCTCCAATTAACAGCACTGGTTGTCCTGTGTTCGTGTTTGCATAATGATATCATAAAAAGTGACTTCCATTTATTTTTTTTTTCAGCTGTAAATGATTCCTGACAAATAATTTTAAATGTTTACAGAAGTGTGGGCCTCCTACTGCACCAGTTCATGATGTTGTGATATACACTATATACTGATTTTATTCATGTTTTATATACAGAGTATTAGTGGTATATACGTTAATAATAAAACATACTAATCAGATTTCACAGAATAATATTGGTCCAAGAAATAACATCAGTCCGATGCTGGCCAAAATACACCAACCTTTTCTCTCAAGCTAGCAATTAGAAAATAATGACACTCACGCTGAAGGTTATGTCAAGGTCAAGCTGCATTAACACTAAGCACTCACTATAATCTGCACTTCATTTTGAGTCCATCTTTAAACATCAAGAACACAACCAGAGGAAACGTCATTCTTAATACGAAGCATGTGCTAATATTCTGAGCTAATGTGTGACAGTAGAAATGTACAGGTTTTTCCACCAACTGTATCACTTAATTCACTTTCTGCCACTCTAATATATAGTATTCACACTAAATTGCGTGAAAACAAAGAGATCAGATGCCATAAATACGGTTCTAAATAGAAAAGTGGTGATCTGTGTTTATCTGTTTTAATTTTCATGGGTTTAATTCTGTTGCGTCAAAGACTGCCGGTCATACAGTAAATGTACGCTAGCAAAGAGTGATGCAGTCTCTCAGCACAAGAATGCAAATATGAGACACCTAACATGCTGTAACAGCTCCACCAAAACTCGACTGCTTCACACACAGAAATCACTGCCTGCAAAATAATCACTTACATGTGATGAGGAACATCTTTCCATCACCAGCAAATACATAAAGAGACATTCATGTACAAACCCTGCAGAGTAATAGAAAACTATTGAAAAAACAGATTAACTGACTATATGTCAATGCATTAATACTTACATTATAACCGCAATAATTTTCTAAGTAAAATGAGTCACACACTTTTTCTCTTTCTTTTTTCCCTGCAGAAATGTCAACAGTTTGATTTAACACGTTGCCTGGCATAAAAAACACCCTGTTAAAAATAATGTTCTTAGCCAAACTTGAATCCGTCAATGATTGGCCAGAGGAAGTTTCTGTCTCCTCCCTTCTTCATATAGCTGAGAAACCTGTTGTTTTGTTTGTGTGCAAGTTTCCATTAAGCCGAGACTTGAAGCATGAAATGAATGATAGACAGATAGAAGAAGCACTCTGACCCATGGCATATTAAAATGGTAATGTATCATTTCAGCAATATGCTGTCTACATCTAATATCAGCTTCCATCACAGCGCTACACACATGTATTAATTAAGGAGTGAAGAGTGTAAAAAATAAAACCATACTGTTACGTCGTTGGGAGAAGATCTCATAAGCATTATAATTACTTTGGGACTTATTTAAAACCCTCATATCGAACAAACTATCACCAAGCACTGCTCTAAAAATTTTAATATCGGCCAATGCTTATGCAATGCACTCATTAAAGTGATGTTTTCAAATTCATCAAGATAGTACTGATGATTCCTCAAAGATAGTTTTGTTATTTAAAATGTACTTACAGCTAATTTAATTGCAGATTTTATTTTTTTACACTTGTTATTAACATAAAATAATAATGCAATGAGAAAATCACATCTTGAAATTAGAGACTGGTTGTAGATGTATTTCTTTAGTCTCCATAAAACATCTTACAGTTAATATAAACACAAGATTTTTTTTTCTTGTAAGTAGACAACATTTCTAAGAAGAGGAGAGCACAGAAAACATCAGTACAGAGCAGAACAAAACCAAACAGAGTAGGTACTCACTCAGATAGACGCAGGAATAGCCCCCAAAACACATCACTAAAATGCAGAAATCTGTCTACTATCCTGTCAGGGTGCAAGCTAGTTGCCTTGGCCCTGGCTGGGCGTTATTTGTGAGCCAAATCCTTAAAGAACAAGAAGCTTTCTCTGTGCCTAAACCTGCCGACAGACAGGGGGCTTTGAAGGCCCCCAACCGAGCTCTGCACAGAGCTTTGAAGCCAACTGAAAACTCTGCTTTATGGGACTAAATGAAAGCGAGGAAGAAGGGAAAGTTATAAAAAAGCAAAGAAACACTGTTGCTGTTCTCGCTCTGCCGGTTCACGCTTCTGAGTTGGTGTGTAGTTTGATGATTAATTGCAGGCTGTTTGTAATTTTTGCAAATATATGTGAGGGCTTTGATACAATGTCAGCACGTACACTGTGACACTGCAGTTTGTTGGATCTGTGTTATTGCATATTTACTTTTGAATCTCAGACACAATTCATTGTCAACATGTTCCAGTTACTAGTAAAGAGTATCAATTACTAACATTATGTCCTATTAAATCATGTTAGCTCTACTGTTTCAACTAGTAATTTGTTAACATGTTTTATGTAAAACATAATAACAAGAAAACCCTGGCTGCTATTTTTCTTTACATTTTTTTATGATGATCAAGGGTGAAAAATATGCGCGTTATGAATTATGTCGTTTCCCGCTTACTGACGACTGTGATAGACTGTGTATAATTTGTATAATTTTATCATGATCTACATGGCTGATATTTGTGTGTGTCACAATCTGTAGACAGGCTGATGAAGGAAGTATAAGATTGTGGAAAAATGCTGTTGTGCATAATGTGAGAGCCACGTGTCTATTTCTGTTATTTATGGTGTATTTGGGAAAATTCTATCACTCTAACATGACATGGGAGTATCAGCTGCACTGAAACTCTTTCCGCTGCCCCAACAAATGTTAAACGTGGATTTTGCCTTTTTAATAAAGAAAATGTTGGCTCCTAATTTCTGGACTCAGAGGGCCACGTTCTTTTCTACATAAGGCCTCAATCATTTGCTACTGAGAACGTTAACAGTAGAAATAGGATTATGAAATAGGTCATTCTGATTTCTTTTTTCATGTATTGTTTATTTATCTATTTCTAGATAAATCTCCAGTATGGTGGTGTAGTATTATGTAGTATTTATATTATTTTGTACAAGTCTTGTACATATCTTAATTGGCTATAGAGCATGCCACTAACAGGACTTCTGTTTTTATGATCATAAATATATAATGTATGGGTTTGTTTTTTAATCACAGCATGTTGGAAGTTTTAGCTTTATGGTCTTTTTTTCACTTTTATTCAATGAGTTTTTTTGCAGCACTTTTGCACAATATATCTTTACATTTATCAATGTCAAACATAAAGCTAGAATGTCATAGTTTGAAACGTGCTGCCTTTAATAGAAAACTGAATGGTTTCATGGTAATAAAGGTGTGTGTGAGTAAACAGTGGCTTTGTTAGGTGAATGGCTCAGTTCTGTTTATCAGTTCTGTCACCTTGATATCTGAACTTCAGTTCTGAAAAACAACTCTGCTGCCAAGAACCGAGAAACATCATTGCCATGGTGCTTTTTATGTCACTCCAGCCTAATTAATTATCAGAAACACAGACAACATCTGACTAAACTGAAGCCTGCGCTCTTTCAGGATGTTGCAGCTGATGTGTTGAACGCACATCTGCAATCAGATCACCAGCTCTGGACTCTCAGAGAAGCATTAATCACTTTCTCCTTCTCTCTTTCTCTCTCTCTCCTTTCAATAAGTCCTTTAGAGGCACACAAACCATCTCCAGCAGACAAAACAGTGGACAAGCCTCTGTGATGTCCTGACTCATTCTGCTCCTCTCCTCTCCAAAGCCTTGGGGCCGACGCAATGGGACCCAAAACCAACATGCACATAATGGGGCCTTGTTGGAGCCGCCTTAATGTTTCTAATGTTATGTAAATGAGGAGGGAAGAGGGCAGGAAAGGAGAAGAGAGGAGCAGAGCGGAGGAGGAGGCAGTGGGAGTGTTTGTGTGTCCGAGGAGGCTGCTAAGCTCCCATTACCAGGGGATTAGGCAAATGCTGCCGTTGTATCGATGCTGGTTCGACAGCGAACCGCCAACCCTAATCCCCTCCTCTCTTCTCCTTCCGACAACGCCTCGTCAACGCCTCCTTTAACGCCTCCTCTCCTCCTCTCTATATAGAACCCCCGCCACAATCATTTGTTAAAAATCTTCACAGAACTTTCTGGATTCAACTTTTCAACTTTCTCCTCTTGTTTCTCCGTCATGCATATACACTATATCTCACACAAGCTAAAAACACAAATACTACTAGAATTACTTGGTTTACAGCCAGTGTAAATTTGTCTGTTCATTGATTTCTCTGACATGTGATGTGTGTCTGTGTGTGTGTTTGTGAATGTGTGAGAAGTGATCAATATTGAAAGCCAGAGAGTGCCTTTCTGGTTTGTCTGTGATGTGTGTTGCCTGGAGCCTCCGAGTACAGCTATGACCTACTGGCTTCTGAACGCATCAACTCTTCAGTTCACTGCTCCTCAGACTCCGGGCAGGGGACGAGTGCTGGTCTCTGGATGCTGCTCATCGGTCCCTGGGCACACTGGTGGCTCCTTTAAAGGGATTCTTGAGACATCTTTCTGCTTTATCTTTCCTGCAGTGAGACAGTGCATGAAGATGGGAGAAAGAGAGGGAGAGAGCACATTATGTTCTATTTGCAGACAAGCAGTCTCCTTTAAACTTTCTGTGCTGTCTCTCTTGTCTTATGTGTTTCTCTGGACTTTATAATTACATTTAACAATGCAAAAAATGCATAAAATCCCTGTTATTTTTTAACATAAGAAGGATCAAAATGTCCATCAATCAATGTTCATGTTTTAAGAAATGCAATGCAAATAAATACATTGCTACGTGTTTAATATCTGACATATGTATCTAAGACACAAAACCAACAAATAAAGAACAGATTAATCTCTGCATGTATTATCACTAACTATTCAACACTCAAGCTGAGGCTGAAGAATGTCATCAAGAAGTGTGGAAGCTATTCTGAGACAAACTAGCTGTGTGATGTTTTGTGTGTGTGTGTGTGTGTGTGTGTGTGTGTGTGTGTGTGTGTGTGTGTGAGTGAGTGTGTGTGCATGTGTGTTTGTGTGCATGGTGACACAGTTGCAGGCAGAACTTGGAATACTCAATTATCACATTAGCACATCCAGGGAGAAGCCGAAAGGCTACACACACATGCCTGTGCACACACACACTCACATAGGCACGTATACACACATTCACACACCCACACACACTCACACGCATACACACCACCCCCACATATCTCTGGAACTGCAGGCCCCCTGCTGAGAAGCTCAAACACACCAACTGATGGTGGGGGCTGGTGGTGGTGGTGTTGTGGGCTGGAGGAAGAGGGGAGGGCTGTTGGGTTGTGGAGAAGCATGAGGCTGGTGAGTGACATTGAGACCAAGGTTAAACACAAACCACCCATTCTGTTCTGTTGCAGGCCATGTTTAGACCGGCAGCAGCCCTGCATCACAGATTGCAGCCTCCTCCGTCATTGCTGCAGCACAGCGAAGGTGATGCTGCTCAGTGCTTCGACAATATAGTTGATATCACTTCAGCCTTTGAGGCTTTCGCAATGCAACATCTTCCAGCAACACATTTTGTTAGCCAATTAAAATACAAGCATGTGACCATTCCAGGTAGATTACGCTGTAGTGTGTAGCTTGTAGCGTTGTGCTAATTCCACTGTTTACCCGGCAAACAGGCAACTTTCCAGAGCCAGAAGCTTTAGATTGTAGTAAGCACAAACGCAGCCTGCTCAGGCTGGCAGTACACTCAAAACAACAAATCAAAACATCAAACTCAAATTTGGCATACAAGTAAAATGGCAGGGTTTTGGCTATAAGGAAGCACTGACAAAGCGTGCAAAGGCTCATCAGTCAAACCTGATGAAACTTTTGCACAGTCTAGTTCAACACTCTCCAATACATCACCTGCAATTATTAACAATGATATATGGCTTGTAGGACTGCATGGTTATACTTTAAAGCCATACATATACAGATAAATTATTCTTCTATTTTAAATTAAAAATGTTGGTATTTTTCAACCTGGACCCTGTTTTTCCATGTTTTTGTCTAAAGCCCTTTTTACACTGCCTCTTCAAGGTGGGAATTTCAAGCCGTTAAGCCGCCCCGTGGCTCTGTATAAAAGGTACAATGGATGGACTGGACAGAGTTGTCTCACTTTTGAGCCTTTACTGGATGTAGTAAGAGTGCCGAAACAATGGCTCCATAAAGGGACAGCTGGCAGGACAGGATCATAGGCAGCACGAGTAAGGTGTTGCAACCAACCACAGACGATGTGGAAGAAGTAGCTAATAACAGTTAGCAGCTAACTCAAAGAAGAAGAACAGTGAACAAAAATGTCTGCAAATTGGGAAAACAATGAGGCCCAGGAGCTCCTTAACAACCGAGTAGAGAATGAGATCACCCGCCATACAACAGAGGAGATAAAGAATTGTTATCAAGCCATTGTTATTGTTTATAAAGTACTGCCCACGCGTAAATTATATGTCACACTACAGGCTGATGCTTTTGTGTTACATGTCTTGCCCATCATGCCTCTTTTGCTTCTGTATGCCGGCATGCTGTCTAAAATCATACGATGGAGCAGCATGATTCCACTGTTGTTTAGTTCTGAGTAAAAATGCAGAGGTGACATGAAGAGGTGACTTCACAGCAGCAGTATAATGCATTTTGTGTGTGGAAAGGACTTAATTGACTAATGGAAACAACAGTTTTTTTTGGTCCAATATTGATTTAGCGCGCTGCAGCAATGAAATACTCGGGGCAATATAGCACACTGCCAATGAATGTTCACAAAAAGTGCTTGTTTTTGCCACTGACAGGATCTGATTGTTATTTTGTAAAAGAAGACAAAACATATTTACTTTCCCTTTCCCTTGATCTAGTCTGTTTGTTATTGTGTCTAACCAAGTCCAAATCTCACTAAAGGAGAAGTCTCATTCTGAAGTCTCCCAAGACGAGTTGTTGCAGGAAGACAATAACAAACACACAAATCAAGCAAACAATGAAGAAAAACATTTTATGTCTCTGTAGGGATCCTCTCCATAATGTTGTCAAATACTTTCAATAACAATCTGAGCCTGTCAGTGGAATAAAACGCACTTTTAATAGACATATAGTCCACTGATGGTCCACTAGTGCACCGAGGATTGCATTGTAGCCCATCTTGCTGTTGTCGACTGCAGCGCTCTTGCCCAATACTGGACCAATTTCAAAAATTGTTCCCAAGGTTAGAAAATACCAAAGTTTCCCTTTAAAGTGCTGTGGTCAACACATTTAGTAGCTCTGCAGGTATGGAGGCTCCGGCCATAGCTGACATGCAAGTCCTCAAAAATGACTAGTGCCTAGCTTGTGGGGCTTATGAGGAAACTGCTGAGTAGTAATCAATCTGTTTAGGACTGCTTTTCTCCAACAATTTACTAGCGTCAAAAGAGTTTGTTAATTCTGAAGACCACTTACTGCATGTTTAGTAATGTAATGAAAATATTTTTTTTTTTTAAATGATCTTGCAGAGTCATTGCACAGCTTCTGGCCAACTGATATTTTCTATCACAAATGCACAGCATAATGAATGCACAGCACTGCCTGCTGATACATAACACATCAATCTATTGCAGAGGTGGTAGGACAATGAAGAGGTTAAATTCTATACTGAACTGTGCATAAATGCATTAGCTGTAAGAAATCACCACATCAGACTAACAAATATTATCTGACCACACACCCACTCAAGCAGAACCACTGATATGATTAACAAATACAGTTCAAACAGGAGTCTAAGTCCAAGTATGATTAAGTTAGAAGAGTAGGAGTCAGTAGGAAACATGCATGGCACCAAACTGCGGAAAAAATGTGTATACAAGGATCACAAAAGACATAATCTACTCCTTTTAGATCCAACACTGATTATCCATTACTATTTGAGATTTTTTCTCCACAATGTCTGCAGTCAGAAGTTTAACTCATTTTTGGGAAGTGTGTGGTCTATTACATGCTACTGCAATACCACAATCATGGCAATCAGTTCTGAGTGAGTGTGGAAATGATAGTTGATAAAATATCTCGACAACCACAGTCAGGCCTATTGATGCTGTTTGAGTGTTCAGGAACTGCTAGTAATGGTTTGGTTATTGGAATTCACAAAAGGTACACCAGATTAAATAAAGGACAGAGACAGATGACTGTATTCAGTGCTAGAAAAAAACAAGACTGACATGTTGAACTGCTGTTCAGAGATTAATAAAAGCTTCTTTAGTGCCTGAAAACAATGCAATAAATAAAGAACAATTTTCTACATAGACAGCATAATTAAATGGATGTCCTTTCTACCTAAAGTTCAGGATTTATTATACACCTCAGTCTGGAAAATGTTCATTTAGATTTTCTGTTGTAATTACTGCAGCCCACCATGTTGCTGAAGTGAGACCGTATGTTCTAACAGAGGAGCCCTGCCTTTCAATTAGTTTTCTATACAAGAGAGAAAACCCAGAAAAACAAATGGGGGGTCTAATACTGTTAACTCCTTTGTGAAGCACCTGTTCTTGAGGAAGCACTGAGGAAAATGGGAGGGGAGCAATAACGGTCGTTAGTCTGAATAGATGGAAATACCTAGACAATGCTGCAGTAGGTATAGCACTAATAAACTGATAATAGACACAAAGCAATTTAAAGTGTGTATCCATGAGCACGAGTTTCTTTGTGTCAAAACAGTGCATCTCTGCCATTGCACTTTTCCAGTTAATTAGTGATTTGTTATCAAAAATGAATCTTAATTCAAAATTCATATACTCCCCATATTCCAAGCTTTATTGCTGAGATTTCTGAAAACCATGTGTACAGATTTCAGACTACGCAGAGGTCTGAATTCACAGCTTACAAAGTATTGACAGCTTCTCCTTTCTGTTTCTACGGCTGTAAGACTAAAAAGCACATAGTCCTGGTTTAGTGATGGTGAATTACTGCTCAGTGTCAGCTTGGCTCACTGTCAGCTGATACGCTGTAAGAGGTGTGTCTATTTTAAGTCTAGTGGTTGGCCTATCAGAGAGACCCATTACTATCTTGAAAGAAGGTGTTGTGTGTATGTGTGTGCATGCGTGTGTGTTTGTGTGTGTGCTTTGCCGTGTGTGTGTGACTTGAGTGTGTCTCAGCTGAGGTGTTGGTATGATACTTTGACTCCACTGGTATGTTGTATAAAAAGAGAGGGAGAGGAAGAGGAGAAACTGAACAGTGATGGGTACAAACAGACATAAACCTAATGAGCAGACAGAGAGGCATGTTGAGAGGGTAATGAGCACCCCGGAGTGTGAGATATGTGTGAGTAATGAGAACGTCATGATACGTCTGGGCCTTATCGGACACGTTGTGTGAACATTATAAATTCAGAATATGGCCCTGTCATTCTTTAATTGCCTCACTGATTGTCATCGTGATTTTAGTTCAACGTGTGTGTTTTCACGAACTGTGTCTTTTCACAAACTGTTTCTTTTACTGTTTATATCAGACATAGTGTTTCCTGGAGAAATATTCATCCTGTGCAGTTTTTTTGCCATAATAACCATTTTGCTGGTGCCTGGGAACCAACACTGGTTATGATGCCAGTGGCTGCAATGTTACTAATTTTGTTGCTGTTTGATGTGGGAATTCGGCTGAAACAATTAATTCCAACCAATCAATTAGTCAGTTGACAGAATTTTTTATTGTTAATTACGTTCATCTCTATTTTTAACTGTTGGTCCAAAATAACAAGCTTTTTGAAGATGTCAATTTGCTGCAAAGCAATGTCATCTGTCATGTCGCTGCACTAACCAATGGAATAAAGGGTAGATAAGGGTAGATTACTTTGTAACCTGAATGCCATATTTCTACTATTTACCTTGCCATTGGCACAATGGAGAGTGAAACGATGACCACATAATAACAGACTGGTATCAGCGTTGGGGGTAACCAGGCCCCCCAGAGACGCCGCTCAGCCTTGCTTCCAATTTTTTCCGGTGATCACTCACACTACTGCATCAAAAAAATTACCCACTGAGCCAAAAAGCATTTTCCCCATGGACCAACATTATGAATCTTATTATTATAATATTTTAACCATGGATATTTTATTTTTGTAAACCTTTTGAAAATCTGTGATGTCTGCGGGAGAAACATTACTGCATGTGTGTATTTTTAATGGGCTGCGTAATCCAGAAGCTAGAAACTCATTTGACATATGCACCCGGCCAGAAACTCTCTTTAGATTTAATAGGCAACATCTTGCTCTTACTGTAATCACATTACATTTGTCTGTAACACAGTAACACAGTGCCTTCCTGTTCCTCAATTCTGTAATTGCATTACAGATAGAAAAAAATGATGGAACGCGGTGATAACAGCTATGATGTCCATTGCACCCGTGGAAAAGCTCTTCAGCCTGGGCACTTTTGTGCTGACTTCTGACAAACGGTTTAAGAGACTCCTGCTCATTAGGTACAGTATAACCACTGCTTTAGTGATAAACACGTCATATAAGCTGGTCTAGTCTGCTATAGGGCCATGGTTTCATATATTGTTGGCCTGTTAAATGCAGTGCATATGCCATTAAACGTTTTTTTTTTCCCTTTAAGTCTTCCATCATCTAATGGTGTTAGGGATGCAATCAATATGAGTACTAGGAGTGTTAGGAAGGCTAATCCTCTTTGATAAATTGTAGTTTTATTTTGAGGCAGTTATAGCCTTGAGAGTTTTGTGCTGATATGTGGGCATAAGGTTTAACGTTATATTGTTAACTGGCAATCACATGACAATGCTTCTCTAGCAATATTGTGGAGTAATGCAAAAGTAATGTCACAAATTACTTTCTAAAAGGAGTAAATAAGTTAAGTAATGCATTACTGTTTTGTTGGGTTTTTTTTTTATTAAGTAACGAATAACGACTATTCGGAGGTAGTGAGGAACACAACACCAGCTGCTCTGCTACTGCCCTGTTACAAGTGAAAATTAATCATGACAGTTGGTTGCTAAAAGGCTTATGCAATTACAAACTTCAATTCTAAATTTACTAAATAGTAAGGGTAGAATTTAAGAAAAATGTACAGGCTTGAAGAAGAAAATGAGGTGAGAAATTGTAACAGTGAGAGTGAGGTAAGAGTGTAAAGGAGAAGTGTAGTCGAGTTCAGATATTTTCCACAATCACTTGGAAAAATGTATTTGCTTATTCCAGACACATATCTTTGTATTGTTTGTGTCCATGGAAGTAAACAAGTGATTGACAACAAAACCTGCACTGATCTCAGCATTTTCATGATTCAGCACATTTTTTTGAAGTAGAAGTGTAGATGATTTGTTTGTGTGTTGGTCTGTGTTGCAGCTCTCTCTCTCTCTCTCTCTCTCTCTCTCTCTCTCTCTCTCTCTCTCACTGCTTTTATTTTCTTGAAAAATGGTACAACATAAAAAGGTTCTGCCCCAACACTTCCCTCTCCTTTTATGCTTTTGGTCTTCAATCTACTCTTTCTTCCCGGGACTCTCCTTCCTCCTCTACACTGTAAAAACCGTCCACCTGAACAAATAATATCATCTCTGAATAAATGTTCACTGCACTGGAGGATGACATGCTCGCCGGTGTGTGTAGTGTAGAATTTTCTGTACAGATTTGTTCAGGAGATTGGTGAAACAGACCTTTCTCATGGGAAACATTAAGACTTTTCAACTGCAGGGTAACTAATGACGTTAAATAAAGGTTGCATTATTTTGTTGTTCAAGTCCCAGGAACGTTGGTATTGCTCGTGCCAGCACAAAAGTAGAAACAAGCCCTCATTAACGTTACGAGCTACACCTGTGTTTTCCTGCCTCTACTAACGAGCTGTAGCATGTAAGGAGTCTTTTGAATTAGCTGTAGCAGTCAGCCACTATCCAGCTTGCATTGAGTCCCCTCTAGCATTAGCATTGAAATGATAGCTAGTGTGACAACAAAAAAGACAATTACCTGACCAATGCTGCGTTCACTCCATGTTGGCAGTGTGGGAAGAACAGGAAAACCTTCTGTTATTCCAGCTTGGGAACACTGAAGCAGTATTCCAAGATGATTTACCCACGTTCGATAGCATTGTAGCCAAACTGGAAAAGGTAAAGAAAGAGAATGTTTGCTTAAGCAGTTTGTTAGCAAGTGAAACCAGATGCAAACACTGTGTCGCTCACTTTTAATAAGGTCAAACTATAGAGTGCTCCAGGTATAAGTCCTAAAACCCAGAAATGAGTTGGCATTAGTCAGCATTTTCCCTTCCTTGTTCCCTCGTCTCATAGTCAATGGGGTTTTTTTGAACGGGTTTTTGGTGAGATGCCTAAAATAAGGGTGCGGTGGATATAAAATGTGTCATTAAATAGCCCACTCATGAATTCTGAAGATTTCTGTGATGGTTGCTAACAAGTGGCTAAATGAGACATGCTGTGGAAACAACGTTAAGTCATGCGACTGTAGTGTTTTTCATTTACAGCCTACATTAGCTTCTTTCGTTTGGCAGTTGCATTTAGGCTTTAAAAATCATAAAAGTGATATTCAATTGTGAAGATTGTCTTGCTGAACAAAACATGCAAGTAGCCTATCATAAATGTTTGTTTGCCTCAGAGCTTATTGGATGGAGTCAGATGACAGTAATCAATAGCTATGTTTCCATCCAAAAGTGATTCAAATTATTGGGAAATGCGCATTAAAAGAAATCCGAATCCTGTGTATTTCCATTAAATGTACGGACTTTGGTGAAAACTACGAACTCCCACGAGTTTTCCGCAGAACCGGAAACAAAACAAGTCTGGCATTCTTCTTCTACATTTTCTGGTGGTTGGCAACTAGTTTGTAAATGCATTACCGCCTTCCCGACCCAGGGTGTGGATATCACCATGGAGAGAGTTGCACTACATCAGACTCAATTCGAACATAACTGTTTCCATCCCCCATTTTGCAAATCAACATTTTTTTCAAATCAATCTAAAGCGAGCGTATTTTAGTTTGTGTGAATCAGGGGATTTTAATTCGAATGTTGGTGTTTCCATCATAATTTTCCGAAGCAATTATTCTAGATGCGCATCTAAACAGGCTGATGGAAACATGGCTATAGACATCCAAGTTCTGTCCATTGGAATGGACGGAGGATCTGAACAGATCTTGGTTTGGGGGCCCTCCTCAAACTAACGTGTTTCCATTTCATATGTCACTAAGTGTATTGTAAATATTAGTTGAAGCACTTGTAATTGTAGCCATTGTACAAATAGACATGTAAAGACTAAAGTGGGACCTATTGGACACAACACTATCTTTAAATCGACTACAGTAAATACTGTATTTGTCAATTATAACCCTATGAATGGTCCTTCTCAGAGTCTTTTGCTTGAACTGATTCAAGTTTGATGCATATTTTAATATTATGTTCTAAACGGAGAGGGCTTATATGATACAACCAAAAAGACATGATGTCAGGCCAACCACATGGTAAAGAACATATATTTATTACAAATAGCTAAGAATATTGGGTAAGATCTGCTGCAGTAATCAAAATGAAAGAAGTGCACTGTTTAAATAAAATGTTAAGATAAAATTACTTTAAAAGAGCAAACATTTGTAGAAACAGATACAACGGTAAACATTACAATAGTGTTAGTATTTGCTGAAGCCAGCTGCACTGGGCTGTTGGTAGGCCTACTGGCTGATGATCCAGCATCTCCTCCACTGACAAACTAGAGCATAGCAGCTGTAAATTATAATACTATTCCCCCAGATTTTTTAAATACACTTTTAAATAATAAACTATCATTACTATGGCTTGGCTAAATACTTGCCAGTTATTATTAACAGAGAGATGCATCCATATTGCCCTGTATGCACACATAATCAACAATTTGAATTTAATATCTAATTAATAGTCACTGTCAATCCATTGTCTCCTCCCTTGACTGAGATACAAGATTATCATTGTCTTGTTTTAAATTGTTTAAAGTGCTCAGGACTGTGAGGAGTGCCATCACCCTCTTATTAGTCTGCGCTGGTCACAGAGGTTGCTGCTGGGGAGCATGAGTTTAATTTCATGGACGCGCGTGTTCACTCGTGACGCAGTTTATAAACACGGTTGCCTGTTAGCGTTTATCAAACGTTATAAATAGTTATATCTAACTCTCACTTCTGTCAGGTACAATGTCACAGACCTGCCCAGATGTGTCTGACAAGCAAGCAAGATACAGACAGACCGAGAGAATCATTGCACAGCTCGGTTAGCAGGACAGACAGGCTAACACACTAACTTCACGTGACTGTAATTTACTGACATTAAACTTAGAGATGAGAGAACACAGTTTACCTGACTGCTTTGTCGCAATTCACTCTCATGGTGTTTAATATTTTTTTGACATGAAAGATGGTTCCGGTTCTATCGCGACACTGGCTTTGACACGAGGTGGAGGCGGGGCCCTTGCGTAATTTGGAAAGAGTGCGCAACGTGCGTAGTGAGCGTCGACCACGGCCGCCCGGCTCCGTTTGTGGGACATTTCAAGTGCTACTTACCACAGGGCCCTAAGCAGCCGCTTGCTTTACTTATGCTCTGGATTAAACTGTTGTCTTCATCTTGCTTGGTTTGTGTTTTCTTTTGTTTCTTTTGTTGTTCTTTTTTAAATAATCATGCAAGAAGCAGTTGGCCTCCAGGTAGTTTCACAAGTCCCCATCCTAAATGCATGGACCCCCCAAAATAAAGAAGCCTTAACAACTTTTTTGCATACAGTATGTGCCAGATGAAAAAAATGTATAAAAATTAAAGGGGCAGCATCTTCCTGTCCTCTTGATACATCCATTATTTGCACATCTAGAGGCCCAAAAATGGGTTGAGAAAGTGTAGCAAACTAAATACTCAGATAATTTTCCAGGAGAGGACTAAACTAGGGCTAAAATGCAAGTAAATTCTTGACTTACATTCAGGGCCCTATTTAAATGGTCTAAAGCAGACGACGGAGGACGCATAATCCATGTCGCAAGTGTCATTGCTATTTAGATGCAGGTGCAGTTGTCATTTTCACGCCCTGCGCCTTCGTCATCTAACTAGCGAATGAACTTATGCTTCTCTGGGTGTGTTAGTCTAAAAATGAGGAGTGGTCAGGCGCAGTCATGGCGTGCTGCTAGTTAGATGACGTAAAAAGTAAATGCGCCAGTGACCAACAAAAACCTGGTCTAAAGGCAACGGCACAGTATTTCGCTGTTAAACAAGTTAGTAATATGCGTCTCTAGGCGGGTGCACATCACGCGTGCACTCTGCTCAGACACACGGAGCAGCCACACATATGCAAAAGATAACAAATAAAAATATGATTACAATGTGAAAGGTTATAATTGTGCACATTAAAATATTTATCAGAAGCATGTCTTAATGGTCAGTCATTAATCAGAATGATCTAATTGCACCAATAATGATCATCATAATTTGTTTGTTTCTCTGCCATGCGCCCCAGTCATGCCTCTTTTAAAGGGAATGAGAGGTGACACTCTGATTGGCTTATTGAACGATACGCCCAAAACACACCCATGACTAATTCACAGAGTAAGTCTGTAAGGTTGGTCGAGCGGTGAAGGCAGAAGGAAGAGGACTTTAAACTGTTCAACAGTCCAATTTTTTTATTTCCCCTTTTTTTCAGCAGTGGATTAGGTGCAGCAATATGTACAGTGCAGATCAGCTGGCCAAAACTGAAGAAAAACTAAAACACAACTCAACTCTGCCCCAGGCTATGCCCCCTTTAAGTTTGGGCCCCTGGCAGTAACAGCCGCTGCGGCCGGCTTGCTAGACAGATCTCAGAGACTCGAGAGAAGCTTCCAACTCCTGCATATATAGACAGTAGCTCCTCCTACACAT
Source organism: Epinephelus cyanopodus (assembly GCA_026686955.1). Lineage (NCBI taxonomy): Eukaryota > Metazoa > Chordata > Actinopteri > Perciformes > Serranidae > Epinephelus > Epinephelus cyanopodus. The sequence goes on from CM048919.1 coordinate 15,841,718, forward strand.
GGGAAATACAATTAATAAATCAATCAACAATCAGCAGTGATTAATTCATACTCTTTAGACTACTTCTATAAGCCAACAGTGAAAAACATTGCTACACACTCCCAAAAGAGTAAAAATGTTCTTAAACTGCTCAAAATCAACACTTGCACAAATATCTCTCCAAAACTCCCCCTCATCCATACTACACTTGGCACATTCCCCTGGGAACTTGACTATAAAAGGAATCCAAATGGGCAGGGTCTGGTTTGGCAGTTCCTGAGTCCAAACCAGAGGTTGGCCAAGTGCAGTCTAGAGGAGAGGTGAGACACACAAAAGAATTAGTCAAATAAAGAGATTAAAACCCACAATATTGTCAGACTTTTCTTCCTGACTTCATGTAAATGTGCCTGTGACACTGAAACACCAAAACAACTACAGACCTACAACTACCAGGTTTCAACCTTAATTGTGCTAATTACCAACTCCAGACACCTGCCAGCTAGATGGCGTGTGTGAAAGTGCCTGGAGGTGGACAAGCATTGTGTGTGTTTGTCTTTTACCATTAGAGGTCACGGGGCATCCCTGTGACAAAGTCCAACCCCTTTTAGACTCTCTGCCATGGCGCACAGTATAAAAACACGCTGTCTAACAAGTGACAAGTTATCTGGGACACGCCCATGCGCCGCACGCCTGGTGCTTCATGTTTTAGACCATCTGAATAGGGCCCTCAGAGTTCTTCTAAGATTACTGTAAAGTTATTTTATAGTTATGCTAGTCCCAATACTGATGCAATCCAAATGAAGCAGCTTGGCACATCATCAACATACACTACACAGACTTTCACCGAATATAACCAGGCATTATTTTTGTACATATTTCGAGAGTATGATCGCAGTTTTAAGTGTTAGTTTCTAGTAAGGACTTGAGTTATTTATGTTTTTGTTATTCTATTTTTTTCTTGGCATATCTTCATGTTGTTGCTCATATTCCCCAGTGGGATTAATAAAGCACTCTATTTTCATCTTATTTATCTTACTGGATGCACAGGGAGGTGTTTGCAAACATGTTAACCGTAAAGACTTCATTATCCAATGCTAAGACTCGATTGCTGGGGTATTATTTGCTCTAGTGGTTCCAAATTTGATTAACGCTGCTGTGTATGGATATATAGCAGTGCAATGTCCTTCTATTTCTTCTCTCCTTTTGCCCTCTCAGCCTGGAGCGGACTACAGATTTGTTTCATCTATAAACTTTATTGCCACATATAAAGTTTATTATTTTTATTTTTTTATATTGATACATTTTGATAGACTTTCAGCTTTTATTTATGAGCGTAATGTTTTTTCTGTCCACTTGTCTAATTGGCTGATAAATCACAGCAGCAGAAACGGGGGTAATTTAATTGGATGGTGTATCCTGTCCACTGCATGTGCGTAACTGCACAGAGCAACAGATAGCTAAACACTTGGTGTGACGTTGAAAAGACGAGAAGATGACTCAGACGTAGAAGTAAAATGACACTTTACTGTTTGTCTTGTCAGTTGCTTTACAAGCCCACTCTTTCTTGTGAAACTGAAATATGGATACAAAGAAAAGTACACTGTTAGCTTAAACAGCTACATGCTACGTGCTACATGCTACGTGCTACATGCTACGTACAATGAAATTAGCATTAGTTGAATTATATGAAATAAACAGTCAATATGCACAAGTTATGAATTATACAAATATGATAACAAACTCACAAACAAAGCTTCTCCAAGGCTCAACGACGGTGAATAACCTGATTAAAGGTATGAAGCTGCTCTGGAGCACATTTTGCAGTCACAACATTATTCAAGATGGCCGCTCTGACCTGAGCTTTACCCATGTGACTATAGCAACCAATAGAAAGGCAAAGAATTTACAAAATAAAAGAACACTTTTCAAAATAAAACTAGGAGTTAATGCTGAGCGACATCACACTCCCCGTCTGGTATTACAATACCACTATTGATTACCACACAATGTCTAACAGACATAAGAAACAACTTAAGGAGCTGTCCATGGTAGAAGCTTAAGAAGACATAAGTACAACTACTTCAGTTACTGGCCTGAAGAAGGTCTTAACAGTCCCGCCTTTGGTGACTTTCAGCTCAAGTTTTCTGACCTTTCCATCACTGCCAGTGTGAGCTCTGGTGACAAGAGCCATCGGCCAGAGGTTCCTTTTTACTTGAGTGTCCCTGAGCAGTACCAGGTCCCCCTCTTTGACATTGGGATGCGCGTCCTGCCACTTGCTTCGGGTTTGAAGAGTGGAGAGATATTCTCGCCTCCATCTTTCCAAAAAGCATTTGCCAAGTGCTGAACACGTTTCCATTGCTGACGATAAAGGTCTGCGCTTTCGAAGGATCCCGGAGGAGGAAGAGGGGTGCAGACTTTCTGCGTCATGATGATCGTTGGAGTCAGAAGACAAGGTGAGTCTGCGTCCGTTGTGATGGGCGTGAGAGGTCTTGCATTTATTATTGCGGACACCTCAGCCATGAAGGTTGAAAGCACTTCGTGAGTGAGATGTGAAGGACTGACCTGGACAGCATAGAGTCGAGGATCCGTCTCGAAACTCCGATCATTCTCTCCCATACTCCTCCCATATGGGAAGAGTGGGGAGGGTTGAACAACCACGTGCATCCTTCCTCACCAAGATACTTTGATATGTCACTCTCATCTTGCAGGAGGATTTGCAGCTCTTTGCAGGCTCCTTTAAAGTTCGTGCCACAGTCGGACCGAATTACCTTTACAGGACCGCGCACAGCAAAGAAGCGCCGTAGAGCATTAATAAAGCTTGATGTGTCCATTGACTCTATAAGCTCAATATGCACAGCACGTATGCCAAGGCATGTAAAGAGTACCGCCCACCTTTTACTATTCGCTGCCCCTCCTCGTGTACGACGAGTGGAGATGGTCCAGGGCCGAACACGTCCAGGCCTACGTTTGTAAAAGGTGGTTCCATGCTGAGACGGTCTGATGGTAGATCCGCCATCTGCTGTTCTGATAGCTTGCCACGAAGTTTGTTGCATGTGACACATTTCCGCAGAATCCTAGCGATGCATTTTCTTGCTCCAACGATCCAGATGCCGGCCGTACGGATTGCTCCCTCAGTGAAGACTCTACCTTGATGTTTGACTCTTTCATGGTAGTAGTTTATAAGTAAAGTAGCAACATAGCTGCGGCCAGGAATGACAAGTGGATGTTTCTCATCCATGTCGAATGGAGCGTGTTGGAGCCGACCTCCTATCCGCAGGAGTTGTTTTTCATCAAGGATAGGGTTGAGCTTTCTCAGGGGGCTGTTTTTGGGAACAACTTCCCCTTTCTCCAAACAAGACACTTCAGCTTTGTATGCTTCCTTTTGCACACATCCAATGATGACAGCCTTCGCTTGTGTCAATGCATCAGCTGTGTGAGGCTTGGTACAGTGATGCCAACCACTGCATTCTTGTTTGGCGCTGTCTTTCTTCGACCCAAAGGACTGAGCAACATGGATGAGAGAGGTCATACCTCTAAAAGAGATTGCCATGTGGAAAATCGTTCAAAACGATGCGAACCGAGTCCTCTGTGAGATTCTGTTACTGTGGTGGAGTGGCATCGAACCTCCGCGTCCGTGTCTGGTTCGATGAGGTCATAGACATCCTCAGTGGAGTCGTGTCTACAGATTGTGCCAGAAACGCCCGGACCTGTGAGCCAGATGGTGTCAGTGAGTCGAGCTGCAGGTACTGACCTGGTGGCAACATCTGCAGGGTTCTGGGTGGTCGGAACATAATGCCACTGTTCTGGACGTGTGGATTTCCTGATTCGTTCCACTCGGTTGCTGACGTACACATAGAACCTTCTGGTTTCATTATAGATGTATCCCAACACGACCTTGCTGTCAGTATGGAACTGAAAATTGTTGGGGTCGATGTCGAGCTCGTTCACAACCAGCTCAGCAATCTCCACTGCCAGACGGCCGCTCCTAACTCAAGCCTGGGAACAGTATGGCCGATGTTGGGGCCAACTTGGCTTTCCCTATGATGAAACCTACGTGGCGCCTTCCTTCACCATCAGTCACCTTGAGATATGCCACTGCTGCAATGGCCTTAACAGAAGCATCTGAAAAGACGTGGACTTCTGTATGTTGTGCAGTAGAGAGGCAGGTAACGGTGTAGGCTCGAGGATTTCAAGCTGTTCTAGACTTTGGAGTGAGTCTCTCCAGACAATCCAGTCCATCTCCTTGTCCGCTGAGAGAGGAGCGTCCCAGTCGCTGACATCACTTGTGAGCTGTCGTAGTAAGTGCTTTCCTTGGATGATAACGGGAGCAACCAGACCAAGTGGATCGAAAAGGCTGTTAATGGTTGCAAGCACTCCTCTGCGTGTAAATGGTTTTTCACTGTTCCCAACACGGAACGTGAAGACATCCTTCACTAGGTCCCAACTTAACCCAAGACTCCCGTTGCACAGGAGGTAAGTCGGTGTCCAAATCGAGGTCTCTCAAATCCTTTGCACGGTCTGTTGATGGAAAGGCCTGCATGACAGTCGAACAGTTTGATGCTATTTTATGGAGTCTCAGGTTGGAGATAGCAAGCATATCTTGGGCTGCTCTGAGCAGGTCAATGGTTGCACTTGCAGACGGCAGTGACTTGAGTCCGTCGTCGACGTAAAAGTCTCTGTATATGAACTGCTTCGCCTCTTCGCCAAACTCATCTTCCCCATGTAGTGCAGCTCGGCGTAGCCCATAAATAGCAACCGCCGGAGAAGGCCGATTGCCAAACACATGGACTTTCATCCTATACTCCACAACTTCTTTGGTGGTATCGTTGTCTTTGAACCACAGGAATCTGAGGAAGTTGCGATGATCCTCCCTGACAACGAAGCTATGGAACATTTGTTCAATATCCGCCATGATGGCGACCTGCTCACGCCTGAACCGCATCAGTACTCCCAGCAAGCTATTATTTAAATCTGGACCTGTCAGCAGTACATCATTAAGTGAGATGCCTTCATGTGAAGCGCTGGAGTCGAACACGACCCGGATTTGGTCGGGCTTGCGTGGGTGATACACGCCAAAACTGGGAAGGTACCAGCATTCTTCTCCATCCTGAAGAGGAGGCGCCAATTCAGCGTGATCTTGTTCCATGATTTTTTGCATGAAAGCCAAAAAGTGACTCTTCATGTCAGGTTTCCTCTCGAGAGTCCGGCAAAGGCTGGTGAAGCGGTGAGAGCTTGTTGTCTGTTGTTGGGGAGCCGTGGCCTTGGTGTGCGAAAGGGAAGTGGGGCCACCCAACTATTAGCATCATTCATAAACATCTCTCTGTCCATCAGCTGGACAAACTGTCTGTCCTCAATGGACGGAGCAACTTTGTTGTCGTCTTCCGTTCTCTCGAAGATCTTGCTTCCCAGTGAATGATCTCCACTGTCCTGAACTGGGCTGTCGTTGGAATGAAAGCGACCCAGGTTTTTACAGCTGTGAGGTCTGTTGCTTGGACCAACTGAAATGTTTCCTTCAAAACCAGGTGGTTGGGACATGGATGAAAATACGAGTGTCGTCCATTCTCCAAAACATGAGTCCGGTACGTGCTGGCTACCTTAGGCCTGTGTGCTGCACCTAAACAGACTTCTCCGACTACAACCCAGCCGAGGTCAAGTTTTTGGGCATAAGGGGCGTTGTTTTGGCCCATTGCACTGGTCTCTTACCTTATGCACTTGTAAGATATCCCGACCAGGAGCAGGAGAATCTGTGCATCGGGGTCGAGCTCGGGAATCAGGTGAGCGATAGACTTAAGGTGAGAGTGGTGCTCCGCAGCTGCGGGAGTAGGAATTTCCGACCTATCATCGGGCATATGGTTGCACTCTATTAGAGTGGGAAGAGGCACACTGACACTTCCATCCAAGGGCTGTGCGATGAAGCCAGTTCCTCTTCTTCCTGACATCTCTGTGACTCCAGCACATGTGCGAAGAGTGTAAGGAGAGTCTGAACCAACAAGGTTGAACAAGTCAAAGAACTCGGACCGAGCGAGAGACCTGTTACTCTGGTCATCGAGTACAGCATAGACTTTGATTGATCTGTTCGGCTGTTCCTTTGAATGCACCTTATGAGACAGATTTTGAGCAAGAGCGAGATGTTTGGCTTCACCACACTTCAGTGCACTTGGAGATTATGTCAGGAGATCCTTCTCGCTTTTGCTCCCCGCCATGCTCTGAGTCTGGCTCTTTAGCTGTCCAAGCCGGTCCTGGATGAAGTGCAGCGACATGTTTATTGCTGTCACACTCTTTGCATTCAATGATCGTTTTGCATTCCTTAGCCATATGATCAGTTGACGCACAGCATCTAAAACACACTCCACACTCCCTGAGAAATGCTTTGCGTTCCTCTATTGGCTTAGCTCGAAAGCTTCTGCATCGTTTGAGCGGATGAGGCTTCTTGTGAATCGGGCACTGTCTGTTGACATCCAGGTTGCCGCTGAGGGTCTCTACAGCTTTAGTGTTATGAATTGGTGTAATCTCTGTTTTGTGTGAGGAAACCTGGCTTCTAGATGTAGCATACCTCTTCACAGGATTGTCGGCCCTCACTGGTGCAGTATTGGACGAGCTGAGTGTGAAACTTGGATCGTTGCGAACCTGAGCCTCTCTGGAGACAAAGTTCACAAAAAATGAGAATGGTGGAAACTGAACTTGATACTGCATCTTGTATGAGCTTCCATGTGATATCCACTTCTCCTGGAGTGCATATGGCAATTTTCCACTATTGGGTTAACACCCGAGACGTATCCAAATAAGAAAGTCCAGGTAAGTAACCCTCTAGTTTCGCTGACTCCAACTCCTGGAGCAGATCACCAAGTTCTCTCAATTTCAGCGGATCTTGTTTCCAATCCTAGGGAACCTTTCAAGCTTGTCCAAAAGAGCCTTCTCAATCGTTTCAGCGGAACCATAACATTCCTCCAGACGCGCCCAGGCCATCCTGAGCCCGGTGCCAGGGTCACTGACATTGACGGCTCTAATTCTCCTGACCTGCTCTGATGACTGAGGACCGAGCCACTTCGCTAGAAGGTCAAGCTTCATTGTAGGTAAGTCTCAGTCCATGTATGGCATTTGTGAAGGTTGATTTCCATCCCCAGTAGTTATCTGGTTTGTCGTCAAACTTGACCAAGCCAGAAGTCACGAGTTCACGGCGAGCCATGTAAATAGCAAAGTCATTCATACCTGTATGGTCAGGCACATGTTGCTGTGGCGTCTGCGTTTTGTGCGGGGGTGCATGCGTTTGAGGTTCCTTCATGGGAGAAAACCTGTATGACTGGGTCTCGATTGGACGTGGGACAGCAGGCTGCGTATTGCTACGTACTTCTGAGTAGCTAGTGCGGTGCTTGACAGAAGGAGAGACGTTTCTGACCATCCCCAGTCATGTGAGTAGGATAACGCATGCTGTCTTGGTGTGGAAGAGCAGAAGAAGCTCCATGAATCAGGTGATCAGGTGCAGTATCGTCTTCAGGTTGAAGCAATGACTGGTGACTAGAATGCACTTTAGAGTGACGCTCAACATAATCACTTGTTCTTTTCTCTTTGCAGTCACGTGGAATATCTGCAATGACCAGCGAACCTGCTTTAGAGTCAATTTCTGCTACTGCTGCTTCCAAATCTTTGCTTCAGCTTCTGCAGCTGCAACTTCTCCTTCTTGCCTCAACGTAGTTAAAGCTGCCTCCATACGCACCTCCTCCACTTTCAGCTGAGCCTTTTCGACCATAAGCTCGGTTTCTCTTTTAACAAAGGTGGAGCGGGCACGCACTGCCTCAGCCCGGGCACGTGCTTTGGCTGCTACTAAACTAGCCGACTTGCTGGAACTAGTAGATGAAGCAGAGCCCGAGCTAGTCACATGTGACTTAACAGATGCTGGCTGAGATGGAGCTTTGCTCTTATCCTCTGTGTTTTCTTTTTTGTCCATCTTATATGCTGTAGTACACCACTCACTTGGTATGAAGAGCACAAATCCGATGAAGCAGGATAGTGGATGGAGAGCCGGAGTCCTTTTTCCGCTCTCACAGCCGTGTTGAGCCCGCCGTGATGCTGTTTTTTCACTATCCTGTCCACTGCATGTGCGTAACTGCACAGAGCAACAGATAGCTAAACACTTGGTGTGACGTTGAAAAGACGAGAAGATGACTCAGACGTAGAAGTAAAATGACACTTTACTGTTTGTCTTGTCAGTTGCTTTACAAGCCCACTCTTTCTTGAAACTGAATATGGATACAAAGAAAAGTACACTGTTAGCTTAAACAGCTACATGCTACGTGCTACATGCTACGTGCTACATGCTACGTACAATGAATTAGCATTAGTTGAATTATATGAAATAAACAGTCAATATGCACAAGTTATGAATTATACAAATATGATAACAAACTCACAAACAAAGCTTCTCCAAGGCTCAACGACGGTGAATAACCTGATTAAAGGTATGAAGCTGCTCTGGAGCACATTTTGCAGTCACAACATTATTCAAGATGGCCGCTCTGACCTGAGCTTTACCCATGTGACTATAGCAACCAATAGAAAGGCAAAGAATTTACAAAATAAAAGAACACTTTTCAAAATAAAACTAGGAGTTAATGCTGAGCGACATCACATGGTGGCTCGCAGGAGCTGAGCAGTGCCTTGAAGCTGTGATGCTTCTCCATGCGTGTCCACCTTTGTCGATGTGTATAAACTTGTGTGTGTGTGTGTGTGTAGGATTTTACACTTTATTGTACTTTAAAGACAGCATAGGAAAGTCAGATTGAAGTGAGGGAGGAATAAAATGAGACAACACAGCAAGACCAGAGGAGATTATTGTTACACAATAAGCCCTTTTTCACACATTTTGACATGTCACAGCAGGAAAAGCACAAGTGTAAATAATAAAATGAATGATGGTCAGTTTCATGGTCCTGGTATTGTGCATTTTGTCCGTTCATGTATGTGCTCACGCACACACATCAGGGTTAAACCCAATAATTCTCTGCTGTCAATTATATGGACTGTAAAAAGAAATGCAGTCTGGCCCGAGGGCACGAGAAATATGAACAAGCAACTGTGAAATTAAACATCAGTCGAAATGAATTGAGGTTCTCTAAACAAGGTAATTGCAGGTGACTTAAAAAAGAAAGCGAGCCCTATGGTGAAATCATTTCTTCTGAATGATGAGGAGTTTTCATCCACACTGAAATAAATAGTATTTCCATCAAATAACAAGTTAATTATGAGTACACAATGCTTTGCAACTGAATTTGCAGTTGTGATGGTACATTGCAGTTAAAGGTACATTTCTGCTGCAACTTGCCCTCAAAATGATACAATTCTGGTTTGTCTTCAGGTGTACTGGTTAAATTATTCAACTTCTGCTACAAATGAAAGCTTCACTATACTTCCCGAGACTGAGGTCCCTTTATGCATTATGAAAAAGCTGTAGCCACCTGTTCCTAGTTCATGTGTCTAGTTGAAGACATAAGAAACTTTCTCATCAACTCTACTCAGTAAAGTATTGCTTTTTTATCACCATCATCAGTCAGACCATGAACATACCACTAATTTAATTGTAGATGCTTTTAAGAAAAGACACAAGAAAAAAGAAAACATCCCTGTGATACATTTTGTTGCCAACAGATCTGAAAAGTCATCTAGCAACAAATTGGTGGAGTTAGGAACAGCGCCGACACATTAAAGTTCTATGTGTTGCCATTTCCAAACCTGTGTGTCTCTTATTAGCTTGTTTTTCTCTCAACAACCTCATTTCTATTCAGCCCTCATTCATTCAGTCTATCCTGGCTCATGTCCATCTTGCTCTCAGTCTCCTCACCTAGCAGCTGATGCAATTAACTCTCTGCAGATTCCTCGGGCCAACTGAGACTATCGCAGAGACACCTGAGTGTGTTTTAGTGTGTCAGGTGTGGTAGTGCCAGGCTAGCTAAACCGCCCTGATAGATTCCGACTGAATCCGAGAGGGAGAAAATGTGTTTGTTCAAGCGCATGTAAAGAGGTAATCTTTAGTCTTGGCATGGCATGGCCTGGGATACAGCAGAGTGGGGTCAGGTGTGTTACATGCCGCCTAGCTAGCAAAGCTGGCCGGGAATGTGTGTGTGCATATGTGTGTGGGTCAGCTGTGGTAGCTGACCTGAGAATTTGGGGATTAGCTTGGATTTATCTGGAACACTTAGCGTTTACAGCGTGGGGTTGACAGATGATGACAAAATGGCAGGTCAGACCATCTCAGTCCGTCGATGAGTGCGAAGACAAGGCAGGTGATAATAACCATATTCTGTGCGACTGCTTGAGGCTCACCGGATGAATCATGTTGCAACTGAAGACTGACTAACACGACTGCTGTGTGACGCCGTATGTGGGCCCACCAGAGTTTATTCTACAACACAGTGATTGAACAAAGGTGTAGCCTGAAGTTACTCTGTGTGCATGTGTGTGTCTGACAGACCGCAGTGCCTGCAAGATAACAAGTCTTTTTGTTCCTTTCTGTTAAGCTGCCCAGTTTGCAACCTGCAGCTCTGTTGCTTTATCTCTTTATCTTTCCCTTTATTTCTCCTTCTCTCTCTCTCTCTCTCTCTCTCTCTCTGACACACACACACACACACACACACACACACACACACACACACACACACACACACTCCTCTTTCCTAAACAAACCGTATTTTCAAGCAGAATTTTTATTCAGCAAAAGAGGAGCGCCAGAAAAAAACAAGTCTCCAGCTTTAATCTGTACAATATGAGCGGAAAATCTTGACCCAGTAAGAAATATCTCCATCATCTAGCGCATTAATATATTGTCTTTGTCAGCGTGTGTGAATATCTATGCATGTTTGTGTGTAGATGTGTGCACACTAAATCCTTGATAATCTGACTGTATGCTCTCACTGTACTGTTGGCAGCACATCTGGACTGACACAGAAACTCGAGGGACAATCCACACCGACACTCTTGGCCAGATATGCTGGTTTTCACAGTCCCCACGGACAGTCAAATATAAATGTTGTGGATTCTGTTTTGTGGTGGAATCATTGTTTACTTGATAAAAAAGGTACAAGTCAATGAAGTGGTAAAGCATAGATATTAATGGCACTGTGCTGATTTGATTTTTTTTTTTTTTTTTTTTTTTAAATTTCATAGTCATGGCTTAGGGGGCTTTACTGGACTTATCCTCTACAATGCCAACAGTTACATGCACACACCACAAGACATACCACACACATTCACTGACAAACACGTTTCCCTAACAAAACCTTGTGGAACATGCTTCCTGAACACACTTCGGCAAACTGTAAAATGTATTATATACAAAACTGCCCTTTCCTGGAGGGTCTGATCATATCAAACAGACAGGTTGTATTTGTTGATACTCGCTAATGGATTTTTATTGTCGTTAATCTGTCAATCATGTTCTTGATAAATCAATTAGTTTTTTGGTCTATAAAATGTCAGAAAATGTTCAAAAGTCCAAGATGACATCTTGTTTTGTCCACAATCCAAATGTTTTCAGTTTACTGTTATAGAGGAGAAAAGAAACCAAACAATATTTACATTTAAAAAAATGGAATCAGAGATTTTTGTTTCTTAAAAAAATATCTCAAACTGATTAATTGATTACCAAAATAGTTGGTGATTATTCTAACACTTGACAACTAATCAATTAACTGATTAATAGTTGGAGCTCTACTCACTATTAATATGGATACAATGTCCTGCATAAGTTTGGTTGAGATTTCCGAGCCAGCCTGTGATTAGTCAGAACACGCTGAGCTGCAGCACAAAGGGGTGTAAAACAAAAACAAATCAGGCCACAACACAGCATGCAATGTGACGTTGTAATCATCCACAACACAGTGCACAGGGACTACTTTCTGTGCATCAGTGCACTGCCATGCAACCTTGTCTCATATTGCACTGGCTGTTAGCTTTTGGATGGAGAATGTAGCTGAGCTACAACATCAGTCTTTAGTGAACTTATACAGTATTTGTTGAATAACCTAAAGATACTGCATTAGGGCAGAGATGCAGTATGTAGTTATGTAATTTATTGATGCAGGAATCTGTGCATGTCATCAAAGCGTCTTGTAAAAACTCCATTTCCATGTAGATTTAAAGTCGTCACTCAGAACTTGCTTTTAATAAATGGAAGTGAAAAGAAAAATGGAGAATAAACTTAAGATTTCACTTTTTAAAATCATTATTTAACCTGGATTATCCATTATTTAAACACCCTTTAAATACTAATGACAACATGGACAAAAATCTTAACTTTTTTTTTTTTTTTTTTTTTGTGAAGAATAAAACCCAAAATAAAGCGCCCTAAGAGCAAGGACTGTACTGTATATTCTGGTCTTAGACAACATGATTTTCTGGCTTTATTTTATAAAACTTTCCAGGTCTTATGTCACCTTTATACAGAATTTTGAAAAGTGGAAAGGGTTCAAAAATGAACCTGGGCCATCTGAGATCTTTTAAGACAAGTTTATGTCAAAAAATCCATCAGAAAGGCTGCTGAACTCACCAAGAGGACAATATGATGTCTGTGTTTCTCCTGTCTGAAATCCTCTCCCACAGACACAGGTGCAAACTGAGAGCTAGTGTTTGGGTGTGTGTATCTGTGTGTGTGTGTGTGTATGGGGAGCTGGGGGGCTGCTGTGGGAGAGAGTGGCACAGGTGGCACGGAGCCCCGGCAGTGCCGAGGGCATCGGATCGGCATGTGGCGCACAGCCAACCACACACAACATATGCCAAGGGGGAGGGGAGAGAGAGAGAGTGAGAAAGAGAGAAAGAGAGTGAGAGAAGTGTTTTCTAACTACCACATGGGTCCACAGGTCTCCTGTCTTGCACCATATGCTGTCAGCATGTCTGTCTACCTGTCTGTCTGTCCCCCTGCCTGTCTGCCAACAGAACAAAGTGCTGTCAATGGTCAAACTGTCAGTGCCAAGATGATGGGCGTGTGATGCGACTAGGGCATCTTCTGCCTAAGCCCTGAACATCCAACACACACACAAACATATACACACAAACACACATGCAGACCTACACCCAAGCGTGCACACAAATGCCCACATGAGCGCAGTGCCAGCTTGTGTCATTATCATATTCATCAATTATGTAAACAGTTATGTGAACAGAGCAGTAACACACACACACACAAGTACACACACACACATTCCCCAAAACACATGCATTTTAATGAACTGCCGTGGGGCTAGACATGACCTCCGCATTGCCTCTACACATACACACACACATACACACACACAAACAAACACACAGGTGTTTGACAGTGCATAGCTGAGGGGAGAAAGTGTGTGTTTTTGTTTAGATATGGACAAGGTGTGTGTGTAGTGTGGAATATTTATGACCGAAAGCAATAAATCAATTTGTTATTTATCTGTTAGGCGAGAAATTTATAGTACAATCTAAGGAAAGCATCTAGGTACTGCTGTGTGAATGAGTATCTGATATTGGCGATTGCATTCTCCTTGGAAATCTGAGCCTGCTCATTTTTCTGATGGATAACTTCAATTTGTGTTTTTAAGTGGTATTAATGTTGGTGCTGGTGTTGCGAAGACAACCGCATCGCTTTCCATTTTCCTCAGAGTCTAGCAATGAGGCTCATTTTCTCTTGGCAGGTAAAGTTTCCACAGTTACTTTGGGTTTTCCACCATCTATTTCTACTACTGGGGATTGTAACTGTAATGAACTTAAATTGATACTCTTTGGTAACTGCAGGTAGTTACTGAGGAAAACAAAAGCACTATCCTCTTTTTGTTTTGGTTGGTTGGTGTGATGGTTGACAAACTTTCATTGTACCGTCAATCGAGCCGTCATTTTTCTTTCCCGGGAGATTGCACCCTGTAACAGATAGAACAACTAAAGTAAGACTTGAAGGGACTTAATCTTAACAAGGGATGCACTGACTGTGAAATTCTGGTCCAATACAGATACCAGTCTTTAACAACTTTTGGCTGACAGCCAATGTCAATACCGATGTTTTTTGTTTGGTGTTTATTTATTATATCCTCCTAGTCTGAATATTAATGACTAAAAGAAAAACTCACTGGTACTTTATAGCCTACTTCTTAGTAAGATGCATGTTTTTTCATGTTTTTCCTTCACAAAGATCAACATATCTCTCTGGTTATAGTTCAGTCTATTTCTTCCCCATTCAGCATGTGAGAACGTGAAAACAAAGCACATGTGCACGTGACACCCGTTGCCCTCTAACCCCATGCCAGAGTCAGTGGCTTCTTCTGAGAATCAGAGGCTTGGTACATTAGCTAATGTTGTACAAGTCCAACAGCAAATAATTAACACAACATTTAGCCTGCATAACACAACAGACAGACACAGGTAAAAGTCATTTTATTTACCGACAGGCTGATGGCAGTCAACAAGGTGAATGCCAAATATCCACTGTAAAATGTAAAATGAGTCTGCACATACAGTATGTCTGTATAAAAACAGGAGAATAAAAGTCAGCCAAAAGCCTCCAATAGTGACATTGATATACACCAAGGGTAAAAAAACAACAGCTGAGATGAACTATGGAGAATTTTAGATATTTGGCATGTGTCTGGTGGAAGTAGAAAAGTGCAATGTCAGTGAAAAGTTGCTGTCAGTTTTGGACTGGACTTGTGTAACTGCTACAATGGGTGACATCTGATCTGGGATCTGTCAGCTGTAGGTCCTGACAAAGTTTCCAGCTCTGACTGTGACCTCTAAAATTCCAACAGTAATATAAGAGTACGATGTGTCTTTATGTTGAAGGTAGTATACATCAATCAGCCAAAACATTAAAACCACTGACAGATGACGTAAATAACATTGATCATCTTGTGACAGTGCACTGTTTTCCTGGGAAACTTTTGGTCCTGGTATTCATGTTCCACCCACCCAAACCCTGTTGCAGACCAAGTACACCTCCTCATAGCAATGGCACTCCCTGATGGCCATGGCCCCCTCAGCAGGACAATGTATCACGTCATTCACAAAAAAACTGCTCAGGAAAGGCCCTAGGAATGTGGCAAAGAGCTTAAGGCATCCACCTGGCCTCAAAATTCCCCAGACCCAAAACTGATCAAGCATTCGTGGGATGTGTCAGTACCCCAGAGGTTCCCCTTTGAGACCTGCTGGTTGTGAGGTGGTGTACTAGCACATCCCACAGATGCTTGATCAGATTGGGATCCGGGGTGTTTGGAGGCCAGGTTGATGGCTTGAGAGTTTTTGTCACCTTCCTCAGGCCATTCCTGGACACTTTCTGTGGTGTGGCATGGTGACTTGTCCTGCCTGGGGGCCACTGTCCGCAACAGTGTTTGGGTGGGTGAAGCACATCAAGTGGCATCCACATGAAAGCCAGAAGCAACAGTTTCCCAGCAGAACATTGCACTGTAACAAGATGATGAATGTTATTTACTTCACCTCTCACTGGTTAAATATTTTGACTGACTGGTGTATATTGCATAGTATATGGATAAACATTCAGTATGAGCATGTGAAATTGAAAGGATACTGTAAACCATCCACAAAAGACTGCAATGTTTACATTTTCATTTCAGCATGATGACAGTTAATATAATCTCCTTATAAAGAAAACAAAGTTACATAAAAAGTAATTAAAAATGACCCTGGAATGAAGGCAAACCCCTGATAACGCACGGTACAATGTGAAAGACACGCAGCAACATACTGTCTTAAAGTGTAATTTTTTTTGGAAAAAGTGTAATTTTTTTTTGGAAAAGCTTCTGCAGAAGGCCACTGCCAGGAGGATAG
Source organism: Epinephelus cyanopodus (assembly GCA_026686955.1). NCBI lineage: Eukaryota > Metazoa > Chordata > Actinopteri > Perciformes > Serranidae > Epinephelus > Epinephelus cyanopodus. The sequence goes on from CM048919.1 coordinate 15,857,492, forward strand.
GAAACAAATTGCTGAGCATGCATATTTCATTTGTTTTTCAGGTCTGGTTTGGAGTGGGTGGAGTAGCAAGAATGGATTTGTCAGTTTCATTAACACACACACACACACACACACACATGCACCACATGCACAGACACACACAAACACACCTTGCTGACAGCTCTGCTGCGAAGGATGTGCAGGTGAATGCACAGGAGGGAGCGAGAGACTGAGAGAGTAAGCAGAGGGGCGAGATAACGCTGGGTGGAGAGACAGAAAACTAAGAAAGACAAAGACAGTGAGTTTGTGGGACCTGACAGTGAGGGCTGAGATTAATTCATGATGTCATGACAGAGAAGACGGATCATGCAGGTGAATGAAGATGAATAATAATGATTAATACACGTAGGACCACAACGCACTCATTCAGACAACATTTGGCTCAAGATGGCAGACATATCCATCCTAAATAAAAAAGAAAAACGTGCTGAACTGTACACACACACCTGCTGTAAGCACCTTAAAATTATATTACAAATACGTTATCTGAATACCAAAAGAATGATGAATCTAAATCACCATAATGCAGATGAAAATCTACTTGCTCTTTTAAAAATAACAATGAATATGCATGTTGTCAGTGACTGTAGTTCATGAGGCAACAATACACAGGTCAGAAAGCAGTTGTTTTTTCTTAAAACTTTAACATCAGCATAAGAATAGGCTGAAGTATGCTTCAGATGAAGTACAAAAATCCAACAATCATACAGATCATTACACAGTGATTGGTCAGGTCACGTGTAAGGAGGTGTGAAAAGTAGGCAGGGTATGATTTTCTTTCTCAAGCTCTCATTTTTAAGAGTTCTTTACACAATTATTTGTATCACTTTTCATGTGCACAGCCCATACATGTATTTCGAGAGCTGGATCTGGCACGTCCAGTCAGCCGAAAATTTTATTTGCAACAATTTCGCAGAGCCTAAAAAAGTTATTTTATGTGTGTGACATCAGTCCAATGTAAAGCCTATGGGCTGTGGGCCTATGGGCTGTGTGACCAGGTAAAAAGAAAAACACTGACAGGCATGTGCAGTGGGACCACATGACACAGAAGCAAACTAGAAAGCAAGAAAATGTTTTTGGCTTATATGTTGGGTCAGTATGACTAACACCTTCCTGTTGGCTGGTCGATTTGTTGGTCAATATGCTCTTGACTATAGTCTTACTGGTAGGACAACTGTGTTGCTTTCATAAGGCTGTGTCTTCATCAAAGCTTTCCCTCCCAGCTAAAACACCAGGCGTTAGCTTAGCATGACAGCGCACTTTGAGGTGCAGTGTTTTTTCCAGCTGAGACACTTCCGTTGTGTCTGGTTGCTATGATACAAAATATCTGCAGAAGTGAAAATGTGTGGACAAGTTAGAGTACTTGCCGAAGAGAAGGCTGAAGCATGAAGGGAGAGAGGACTGATCCACTAGTCTATATGGTCAGCGGTATTAATTTCTCTCTAATCATTTTTCAGCACTCTTACATGATGTGACGGTTGGCCTTTGTGGTATTTGTCTCGCCCCTCCTCCACTATGATTCAACGGCTGGGTAAAAAGTGACGGTGACGAGCTCAGTATTTCACCTAATGACCATTTTTCAACTTGTGGTGACCAAAATAATTGCCAAACATGCAGCGCTCAGTGCACAATGGACAGAATGGCACCTTGTCATTCTAATGCCATGTGTTGCATTGTGTAAATACATTGTGCTCCTGAGTCCCATTGCAATGTTGGCCTCAGGAAAAACACACAGTGCAACCAGGCAGAATGCACTCAGTGCACTGAAGCAAATTTACTTAGTCTAGAGACAACATGCAGTTTTTATCCTTCTCAACCCTTCAAATGTTTGAGGAGTAGGTAGAATTTCAGTCGACCAAGGTTTTCTGGTGTGTGCTGTTATCCCTTTTTGCATAATTAATTGTGTCAAAACCACAAAGACACACAGACGACACAGAGCTCTTGGAGAGAAATCACAATGGCATTAGGATTTACGCAGGAGGAAGCTATGACAACAGAGCCTTCACCCTGAGTGTGGCAGTTTTTAATCAGGTGTTAACACATTTACCTTTGGGCATGGTTGGGTAACACATCGTTCTGATGACAAAGTTACTTAAATGCATAAAATGGCCTTCAGTGGGCTGCGTCGATCCCACTCGCCCAAGATGATTGCTGTCATTTTTAAGTTTTGAGGTTGTTTACAACAGAAACCTGAATATGTCAGTGTGGACACAAACCATTTGCACAGGATTATAATACAAAAATTCCAATTAGTATTTACATATTTATTTTTTTCATATTTTCTTCTTATTTTGCCGTGATCGGGACGTTTCAGGGCACAGTGCACAGCTGAGGTCTGGACATCATCAGAAGGTAGCAACCAGGTCCAAAACTGTAAGCAGCATACATCTAACTGGAAGCTACAAAAACTGCAGACACCGAGCTGGAAAATGCAAAAATAGCTGGAAGAAACGCAAAGCAGACAAAGCTTGAGTTGGCTTTTTCTTTCCCTTTCACAGGCAATACTGTTTACAAACAGAAACCAGCAGTTCCTGTATAAGTATACCTTTATCATGGTCTAAATTTATACAGGAAAAAATACTAGAAAGGAAAGCAATCTCTGCCTTTTTGTTTTGTTTTTCTGTTGCTCTGCCCCTTTGGGTGAATCTCTGGGTTCAACAGTTAATAAATAAATAAATAACTAAATAAATAACACAATCGGGGCACTGACATATTTTTTCAGGGCCATAGTTCAAGAGGCTGTGCTTCAGAGGGCCCAGCACACATCCTCTGTTGTCCATCTATCCTCTGAATCCTATGGGGTTCAGTAAACCATGCCAACTAAATGAGTGGCAGACACGAAAGAGATGCCAACTTAGCAACAATTTCCACAGGCGGTAAGTCAAGGCTATGGCACCCAGACAACATTTGGAGCCAAAGTAGACGGGCAATTTAGCCAACGATTATGACCAAGAGTATTTTTCCATGATACTTTGCTCCCTTACAACCCATTGTGTTATAGACATTGATTTTGTCTGAGTTGCCAATCCCATCCTTGCTGAGGGCAATACTGTCTCGCTATATTCCCCTGAATAGTTGTGATGGTGTCAAAGCCAAAACAAAAACACAACAAAAAAACCCAAACAAACAAACAAAAAAAAAGCCTCTCACAACAAACAAAACAGACAAATAGGACTTGATTTTTGGCTGTCTCCCCATCCTGGTAAAATATGTGTAGAGGGGGAACAGATTTTGTTCAGATTTAGGGCCATCAGATTGTGCTTTCAGCTGGCAGTGTCATCTAATATCCATTTCAGTTTTGGCATTTACAATCGCTGAGGCTCCTGAGCTATTGTACTGCTCAAGTCCAAGCCGGGACGCAATGGTTTGGAAACTAAAGCTATAAAATGTAACAACAAGTACTCTGCATGTCTGAAAAGTGACAGAGCGATGAAAAGACAAAGAGAGGGATGTGCTCTGTGAACAGTAGCACGCAGGGAACACAGCTTCAGTGGCCTCTCCTGTTTGCTGACTAATGAGTGAATAATTGAGTGCAGTCGGCCCTGCGGCTCCCTGATTAGAGCTAGACTGGGCCCCTGAAAAGACAGAAAGGCAGGAGTCAGGTCTTTCTTTCTCTCTGTTTAATCTCCCAATCTCTGCCACCCCTCTCCACTCTCCACTGCACAGATACTTATCACATCAGATAATAAATTACATGCACACGCACTTACACACGTAGACACAATCCCTTACACATACAGTCACACAGTGGTACTGATTGCTGAAACAATATGTAGTCCAATCAGACAATACATGCTGCATAATTGGCCCAGAGGACAGTGACAATGACATTAGCAGCACAGAGCGCAGTGAGAAAGAACTGAAGAGAAGAGCCGGATCATGGTTTTTGTTTCAGAAATTACGTTTGAGCAGCAGAAAACCTGTCTTGTTGGATCAGCAAACCACGTCCTCAGAGGGTGAAGCGTCCCTGAAGGAGAAAGTGGTGAAACGTTTGGAGTATGGAGCTGAACCTGTAGTTGGAGCATGGAGAAGCTGTCAGCTGGGATATTCCACCGAAAAATTGTCAAGTGTCTCCTGTGAAGGACAAACTCAATGTGACAGGCAAGTGCTGCAGATTTGAAATATAAAACGTGGTGAAATGAGCCAATCAATTGTTGTGCATACAGAAACATGTTGTCATCCTTACTATTATATTAATTTTCATATTGAGTATACCTACTGTTTACCAGGTGATCGTGATGAGAAAAGATTAAATGACTGCTGCCATGACAACCCTCCAGAGATGTAAAATCCTGTGTCATGATATTGTAATTTTGCATCTAATAAGTGCTAACTCTTTCTCAGATCTGACTCACTGGATCAAACTTGTCTCAGAAATACTTAAAATGACCACGGCCGCTTAACACTGCATTACGTGGTGGTAGCACATACTGTGTTGAAATTACATGCCAAAAAAGTCAGTTAGGATCCTTTGTGGTAGTAGACGTGAATTTCCTGGTTCATAATGTGACGCAATATTACGACTCCATAGTGTTGCAGGAATTACTTTTGATGGTCGGCTGACATGAAAGTTAGTGTCGCCCTGATTCACAAAGCCTATGGGATTTTTCCACTGGATTTTGGATTATTGCAGAAAATAAAATTTGTGACAAAAAATTTGTTACAGGTTTTGTTCAGTAAGATAATCTTCACAAATGAACCCCACCTGTATGATTTTTAAAGAGCAAATGCAATCGCCAAAAGTAAAAATGGTCTAACTAAAACACTACAGTTGCATGACTTAACGTCACCACCACAACAACGCTGTAAAGCTGCGTTTAGTATGATGACGTTCTGTAGTTTCATTTAGTCACTTGTTAGCAACCACCTTTTTTTAAGATACATAAAAGCTTCAAATTTCACAAGTGGCGTATTGACGTATTTTATGTCGTAGAACAAAACATGAAAGTCTCTTAAAGGGATAGTGCACCCAAAAATGAAAATTCAGCCATTACTCACTCATATGCTCTGGTGAAGTTTTAGAGTACTCACAACACTTACAGAGATCCGAGGGGGAAGTGGGTAACAGCACAACTGCACACCTAATGGCTGACGGCGACCCAGATTAAAACGTCCAGGAACACATAATTGAAACGATAAAAAATTTCCATACTGCTCGTCCGTAGTGATCCAAGTGTCCTGAAACCCCGACATAAAAAGTTGTTTGGAAAAACGTCATTTGAACTCTGTTTTTAGCCTCATTGTAGCCTGTAGCCCTAACTGCCTCTGTGTACACGGCACTGACGTGTGTGCGCTTGCACGAGACCATGAGAGATGGGCCCCGCCTTCATGTGTGTTCACATGCTTTCGCTGGCCTTGTGCGCAAGCAAACATGCGTGAGCACGGTCCACAGAGAGACAGTTAGAGCTACAGGCTATGATGAGGCTAAAAACAGAGTTCAAATGATGTTTTTCCAAACAACTTTTTATGTCGGGGCTTCAGGACACTTGGATCACTACGGACGAGCAGTATGGAGATATTCTGTGGTTTCTTGGACGTTTTAATCTGGGTCGCCGTCAGCCATTAGGTGTGCAGTTGTGCTACTAGCCACTCCCTCGGATCACCGTAAGTGTCGTGAGGACTCTGAAACTTCACCAGAGCCTCCCTTGGGATATAGGTGAGTAGATAATGGCTGAATTTTCATTTTTCTGTGCACTTTTCCCTGAAGACCACTGTCCTGTATGAATTTATAAGTCAATGCGGACTTCTTTTACCATAATGTACTCACATCATTTATGAAATTACATCCCTTTCCATGCTTACCTCACTTTACAATGCACTTACTTTCCATTCATAACAAGCGGAGTTACTTTAACTAAAAACGTGATCTATTTCAAGCCTACCCAAGTAGATTTGGTGCCTAAATGCTGCTGTGCCGCCCAAACGTAACTATGTAGTGTTCAGAGGTCTTGGTCATTTCACATATTTCTGTGAGCTTGGGTTGCACTGGATCATATCAATGTCTCCCTGTTACCTAAAGCAGCAGGCCCCCACCAGCTTAGCCACTTGTATTTTTCTATCCGAAGGCTGTTGACTGAATGCCCGTTTACTGAATTGCGGATGAGCCTCCTCTCAGTACTGACGAATGCATGCAGATAAAGAGTAATTCAACCACTGAATAAATTGTAAAATTCGTCCCTGGGGCAGCATGTGACAGAATTAAGGCACCCTTTTTCCTGCATGGCATTATTTTCCAACTCACTGCCGCTCTCCGACAGTGCTGTTACCATGGACAGGAGCAAAATAAAGAACCCTCTATCCACAACAGCCATGTGTGAAAAGTGGCGAAATTGAACTTATGGGAGACTAAAGTGTGAACCACAACCATACACAGATATTTGATGTAAGCAATATTCCATTTTCCATGTGTGAAAAGAGCTGCCGTGTCTTTCACATGCTCCCAATTCTTCAGCATTTGTCTCCTGTGGTCTATGAAAATGGAGAAAAGTGGAAGCACACACACACACACACACACACACACACACACACACACACACACACACACACACACACACAAAGCGCTGATACTGCAGTGCCTGCAGCCACAGTGTAGTAGTAAGAGTGGAGTGTGTGTGTGTGTGTGTGTGTGTGTGTGTGTGTGTGTGTGTTAGCGGGACTAGTGCCAGTCTTGGCATGGCTGGATGCCTGTCTGTGAGCCTCCTGAGAGGGGACCAGGGGCACAACAAATTGGCACACTATACTCCTTAGTCCCACCTGCGTGTGTTTGTGTGTTTATGTGTATGTCTGTGTTGAGAAGAGGCTAATATGTGTGTGTGTGTGTGTGTGTGTGTGTGTGTGTGTGTGTGTGTGTGTGTGTCTTTGCACATGTGCATAGCGAAGGCTACTTTGTGTGTTTTTCTGGAACCCTCTGGCTGAGACTAGCATCAGCTGTGGAGATGCCCTCTGTCCTTCCTCCTTTTCCTCCTTCTCTTCTTCTCCTTATTTTCTCCCTGTCTTCCTGTCTTCAGCTCACCTTCATCCCTCCATCCTTCCCTTTGTCTCACTTAAGGTCCTCTCACACATATATTCCATAATATTAACTGAATAAATTGCATGTTTCAGCCAAGCCAGCAGCTGCTATTGTTTACACAAACAACACCTTAAAGGATAATGCTTCTATATTTATCTTATTGTCAACATATCCCATGAAAGAAACAAAGCCAGCACTGTGTTAGTCTCTCAATAATTTCTGACTTCCCCAGCATGTTTGTGTCTCACTGCCCTGAGCCCAGTTGTTCTACAGAGAATGTAAACCACCACACAAATCTACACTTTCAGTTTTAAAACAAATGCGAAACAATTTACCAAAACAGCTGTGGAGTGCAGTTTTTAGCAAATGTTACTCAAAGGAGTTAATGGTGCATTTGTGGGGGACTATTTTGAGCTGCAAATGTGGTGTGCTAGTGAGTATTTGTGGCAGCAGGATGGGACTGACTCAAAATAAACTCCAGTGTTCATGTTCATCGTAATGAAACCCATGAACCAGAGCAGTGTTGTGGTTCATTGATTTGTTTTTGGACAACAATGGAGCTGTATGGCACAGAGGAACGGGCTGTATCAGGGTTTCGCTACACAGACAATACTTGTTTGGTAGGAAAGGTTCATTGTTGGTTTTGGTCTTTCATGGAATTTATTGAAAATAAAAAAAACTTATTGAAAATCCATTTGAAATGGCATCTGGCGGCACGGTGACACTGTGGTTAGCTTATTGCCTCACAGCAAGAGGGTCACTGGTCCGAACCCAGGGTGAAGGGTACGAACCAGGGTGGGGGAGCCCTTCTGTGGGGAGTTTGCATGTTCTCCCCATGTCAGCGTGGGTTTTCTCCAGGTACTGCGAGTGTGAATGGTTGTCTGTCTCTATGTGTCAGCCCTGTGATAGTCTGGCGACCTGTCCAGGGTGTACTCTGCCTCTCGCCCAGTGTCAGCTGAGTAAGGCTCCAGTCCCCCCCTAACAGGATAAGCAGTTATGGAAAATGAATGAATGAATGAATGAAATAGCACTGCCCCAAAACATTTTTTTTGCACTGCCCAAAAACATTTATTTCCATTTTGTATTTTTTATGGGAATAAAATGATACTCAGAAATGTTCTTGACCAAAAGCTCTGTTAGGAATGTGAATAAACATGCTCTGATAACAGCATCTCAAATGTCCACTTATGATATTGGTTGATCATTTTGAGTTAGTCAAAAATTGCCAAAGCCAACTGGCTAACTATCAATCTACCTCCTCCTTTAACCCTGTTGACATATGCTTGATTGGTTAATAAACACATGGATGAAATACATTTCTGTATATGCCGATGGAAATTTTAAGTGACAGGTAGCAAATGATGTCAGCTGCGGTACATGCCTCTGTCTGGCTAGCAGTCAGAGTCACAGAACAGCATGAAATGACTGTTGCTGCTTAATGCAAATGATGTTTAAAATATTATAGTTTGTTGAGCTGCATGTGAATAAATCCTCCATTTACAGTGGATACTCAATGACTCCATTAGAGGACCACAAATATTAAATATTAGACACCATCTTGAGATGGGATCACTTCAGTTGCGATACAGCGATACACCATTTAAAGTAAATGTTGGCCAGGGGTGTAAAGTCGGGGGCAAGTGGCCCCTTTGGACCACACCCATCTTCTGCCTTCATTTTGATCTCAGCTACACACCAGTAATGTTTTGTGACTGAATCTGGTTGAGACACTGTTGCATTGACAAGATCTGTCCACAAACAGACAGACATAAACACCTATATTCCAGAGGAGGATTAGCTGATTTGTACTTTGTATGACAAATCAAAAGCTGCGAAGTAACCATTAAGTAAACTTATCAAATAAATGTAGTGCAGTATAAAGTACAATATTTGCCACAATCAGTACTGGAGTAAAAGTATAAGTAGGATAAAATGGAAATACTCAAGTACAAGCCCTCAAAAATGTACTTAAAGAAGTATTTCACTGCTGAAAAGGTGGTCTTTTTGGGGAAAAAACCCCCCACTGGGCTGTCTATACAATGGAAAGATGCAAATACATTTGAAATTGTTGCTACATGATCAGAGAAAACAGAGGGAAAGGACTGTGACTCGAGGTAAAAAACCTACAACCACCAGAATGCACTGCGCTGCACCATACTAATAAACGTTCCGCTGGTGGGTGATGTAATGGGAAGTTGGCTGTTTTCCACAGAAAACAACATGGAAAGTGACTGGTAACAAATGATCTCAAATTACAGAAAACTGTGAGTAAAAATATATTTCTGAAAAAAAAAAAAAATTTAGCCTGAGAAAAAGGCAACGCAGTAACAGAATCATGGTTCATGTGTGATCAGCACTACAGTTTTACCGTTTGATCGTATTTTCAGCCTCCATTTTTACAACACAGGAAACGTAACACCCACATCCTGTTCACAAATTCTTATATTACAGCTAAACAGTGCACTAAATACGATTCTACAGTGATTCTAGGTGAGAAATAGGGAGTTCAGTAACAAAATCTTGGTTTATATTTGATCGGCACTGCGTTAGTTTTACGGTATGATCAGAGTTTGGTCTGACTTTGAGAGATTAAGAGAGAGGGGCTCTCCATCTGTTTCTTGTGTCTGCAGTGGTGGGCATGTTAGATCGCAAAAGTACAATCTGTAGTTTAGGTAACAGCCTTAGATCCAGTGAAAATACGCTGGATGATGCGTTCCACATCATCCAGCAGATCTGAGCTGAGAGATGAGCAGGGAGATCTGGGTGCTGGTTAGATGGAGGGAAGTTTACCACAGTTCATTTACACATACTACCTAAATTGTTATGATACATACCTAGTTGAAAATCAGTATCTCTTTGAGAAAAGTACTCAAGTACTGTAAATGTACTTAATTACATTCCCCAGTTCACACAGACAAAATGACATCAGATTAACAGTAAAGGCTCCATTTCTAAACCTTATATTTTCTCTCACCATCTCTATTCTTACAGTCTCGCCTAATAAAACTGTGAAACCATGAAATTATGCCCTTATATAAAGGACAGTCCTTGTGCTTTCATTATCAAATGGTAAAAGGTGAGGATCCTTTTTATCTGTCTCCACAACACTACAGATAGAAAAATATGATCTTGACCTTTAGACTGTTATTTAAGCTGCTCTTGATCTTCCATTAAGCTTGAATTTGACAAAATCATAGAGACCCCGCAAACATTCATGATTAATTGCTCTGTACTCTGACGGTACATTTTATTAGAACCAATTTGGGGTGCAATATTTTCCTGCCTTTAGGTGTTTCCCAAACACAGGATGTCATTCTCTTAATCACACACAAACATAATTATCTTTATTACATATTTGTTGTAGTCTGCTGAGTATCATCGCCCCTCCACCTCCCATCCAACATGCAGAGACTTTATATTGTTCTACACAGTGACCAGTGAGTGTATTGGAAATCAATGGCTGCTGCTTGAATTGAATCATATGCCCCGTACAGTGACTGTGTGTGTCAGGGAGAAAAGTGAGGATGTGAATTAGATCACTGGACAATTATAATGAGCATGTATTCAGGCTTGTGAGGAATATCTGTACCATGTCATGCCTGCATGTCTTAGAGTCTTAGAGTAGCCGCATGTGTCCATATGTAGTGTTTTCTGACATCACATTTCAGCTTCATAACAATTCAGAATGTCAGCGACTTAAATACACCTCAAGACCTTGTTGTTTACAATTGTTTTCCTCATAAAATTGGGCTATTTTGTCATTATTGGTATTTGTATTCTCAACCCAGGCAGCAGGAGAGAAGAGGGGGTGGGCAACAGGGATTTGATCCTCGGGGCGGAAAGAGAACACATGTGGTTGCAGAAGCAGGGGTCAAAACCACTCGTCTATCTTTTAGCACCCATGTCAGTAACTTTTACAATCACTTACTGAGTCTGTGCCAGCAAAACAGTAACGTCTCAGTAGAAAAATAAAGTAAAAAAAACAACCCACTTTAGATCTCTTTCACCCATGAATCTTTGCCCTGTAAAATGGTGGATATAGATTTAGTCTTGTCTGACTTGAGGTCTGTAAGGTGTTAGGATCATATTTGGATATTCCATTGGGGTGAAGCCATTCTTGTCTGTTGTTTTTATTATCATGCAGTCACAAGGGGAAACTTTTGCCGTGTGCACCTTTGCCAAGTCAAAAGGAACACCTTTAATTCAGACACAATAAAAATCAACCAGAAATACTTGTCAGCAGGCCAGTGTTTGCACATTACATTACTATAATACCTGCAGCTTGCAAAGTGTGCGTTGTTTGCTTAAATCTACACATCTGCATCATTTCTATGGTATCTAAAAGTTGTCTTTAATGCTGGTCTTGTTTACCTTTTTAAAAAGTTTTCCAATCCTCACAAAATTGACAAGTGGAATGAAAATATGGGCATGTTGTCACTGAAGCACGCAGGAAGGCAAATACTGCCAGCAGAAAAGAAGAATGAAGGACAGACGCCCAGAGTACAGAAGAGAGAAAGCTTAGCAGGCGGAGAGACAGAAAGACTTTCAGTCAGGCGGGCAGACAGATAATCTGTGGACTCAAAGGAGGGGAATGTCATTGATCTCCCAGAGGACAATACAATACTGGGCCCTCTGCAGCGCTCACCAGCCCTACACACACGCACCGGGGTCAGACCTTTTGGGTGTGGTGGTGAATAGAGTCTAATTCCTATTCAGTCAGATGGAAGATAGAGAGTCATTGTCAGGAAGCATTACCCAGCATGCCACACACCACATCAGGCTACATAACCCCTATGCGTTCCTTTGGCTTTTAAAAGCCACAACTTTATGACTATTTCATTACACAGACTGCAAAGTTGTCAGCATCTACTCCATGTTTGTGTATTAAAATTTATACAACAGTTAGTTCTGGCCAAGTAGTATAATCTAACAAGAGGCATTCTGTTTTAACTCTGCACATATCACTCTGCTTTACAGGTGTTTAACTGTTAATTACATTAACCATCAATTAGCCTACATTAAGGGTTGTCCTATCAAACTTTGCACTGCAAATATGAGGGTCATTATACGAAAACGTGCCATTTTGTGTCTCTCGAACAAAACTGCTATAAATGTCAATAAACAATAAATATGCTATAATCATTTTAGAATTTATTTTCCATGATATCTCTTGTAACATTAAAACAATGTAAAATTTTGTTTTCAAAGAGTTTTAAACACCTTTTGTATGAAGCATCATTCAAAAACTGTAAAAATGGCTTGTTGCTCAATATGATTACTCTACCTTTACTAGCTATTAAGGCCCAAAAAAGTCAAACTATCATAAAAACATAAACTTATATATAAAGCCTCAAGTGTCCTTTCATTATTATCCATTCATTTTATTCTTAATATATGTAAAATGTTTTAAGAAACATCAATTTAGTCAGGTCACCAGGTAGTCGTCAACCCTGTTACTTTTGATGAAAACACCCCTTCTGAGATAATGGACCGCTCCGAAACTTGCATCATTTCCTTGGAGTGAAATCAGCTTCCTTTTGTGAACATGCTGGTGAAAAGACAAATAAGTGTCCTCTTATTTGCATGATTTTTCTTATAGTTATATAATGTTTGACTGAGGGGGACGAGCTTATTGTGTCAGCCCTGTTTCCACAAAAGGACACATTAAAAAGATATTTGTTAGAAATTTTTAACATACATAAATAACATGATATAAGCCTCTAATGAATGCACACCATGTGGTCTCATGACCTTCACCACATAGCTAGTAATGGCCGCCAAGAACATTTTTTGTCAACCCTGTTACCATTCTAGTGTAAAAGGGTTGATGGTAACAGGGTTGACAAAAGTATGGTTTTGCAAGTACATGAAAATATACTTTCCTTACCAATAGTAGACATTATATACATGGGTTTACAAGTTTCATCACTAGCTGAGAGGGAAATTGAAAAAATTGTGCACTTGGTTACAAGTTTTTGAAATTTGGCATGGTGTTAAACTTGGTGGAGAGGTACAGTATAACATGGTCCAACATGGAACCTATTACAATTTGGAGCAGATCAGAATCTCCGGTGAGGGCCATTTTGAAATTTGTGGCTTTTTGAAAACCTTATACCCATACCTTACACTATGCCAAATTTCAAAAACTTGTCACCAAGTGCACAATGGCACGTTTTCATATAATGACCCATGAACATATTTTCACAAATGAAATTTCTGTTAAATTATGGATGGTCATCAGAAGAGGACGAATGGAAGGAAAGAAGCCTGGATACCTCACTGAAACTTCCAGGTTTCAGGGATCATATGACAAGCTTATGACATTAGCCGATGTCACAACGTACTGTCTGATCAAGCTGCTAACTCATCGAAATGGCACAAATGCCACCAATGCAGCTGACAGACTCTTACATCACTGGTGCACAACAAATAAAACATACAGATAAATTTACATTATACAAAATCGCAATGCCTGTGGTAACGTCTCAACCTAGTTTACACTACGTAGCAAGCTAGTGTGCAGGCAGAGCCAAATAAATGATTCAATAAACAAACCAATTATAATCTGTTGTCTCTTGTAATTGTTAACTAATAAATGGCACTTGTACAACTGTTGTATTAAAGGAGGATCATACCCAAGGTTGTGTTGTTACACTGATTATTAGCACATCTCTGATTATCTGCAGCCTTGTGCTTACGAATGAATCACGGCCGCACTGATAATCAGTACAATAGCACTCCCTCTCATGATATTGCTTAATTATGGGGGCAAAGTTAAAACAATCTCTTTGCAGAGTTTATGTATAGGCTAGTCTGGGTGAACAAAAGGGGTGCAGTCATCCAGCAAGCAAGCAATAATATTTTTTGTATCATCCTCTTCATTTTCTTCACAGACTCACTCATAGAGGTAGTTGTGACATTTTTATTTAGCAATTTTACTTTCTCAAGTCTAACAAGGTAACTTTTGTAACAAAAACCTGACTTTTGTCATCATGTCTCTTCCTATCGTTGTCATTATATCCCTCTTTGAACACAGAAACATACATTGCCTAAACAGTATGTATATTAGCTCACTGTATTCTTCCATTTTTGTGCAATTTCTGACAATCACAGAACGGACAAATAATCTTCCTGCAGTTATAAAGCTGTATTGCACCTAAACCACTGATTTGTTCCTGTTTAGCTTCCAGTGTTTTCCTGTCACGTATACAAATTTAAACACACATAACTTGAATATAAGTTCTCTCTGACATCAAATTAATTTCCCTACAGTCTGTGTTAAAAATATTAGACATAACAACTTAAACGAAACACCGATTATGGAGAAACAGACAGCACGAGCCACTTGTTGCGGGCCTGCACAAACTTGTTTGATTAAAATCTTTCCTTTTCAACCTTGATCCAAGGATACATCTTGACACTTATGTGGGAGTGTGTTCTTGAGTACAAATTGAAATATAATATTATGACTCAGCTAAGTGAGAAAGCCTCAAAAAGAACTTCTTTTAAAACACCATACAGACCTTGTACCATTCAATCAAAGTGAGACCCATGCACACTGTTTTAAATGTTTTATTTGTATGTTCAAGGTTCGTGACACATGGCAAGGCTCTATGATGAATGATAAATGGCAGAAAATCAGGTGGGCTAAAGAGAACAAAACCTCCAGACAGACGTCTGCCATGTGAATATTTTTTATTATCTGGTAACAGACGTCTGAAAATGCTTCATAAAATGGCAAAAATATGTATCTCAAGTTGGAAAAGGAGACATCTGAAATATCTTTCTGCCATACATTTTCTGCAGAAACCACGGGCTTCCAAAAATACCCTTAAACAACATTTTCCCAGAGAGAAAACGTGGATTCTCTCTTGACAGGCATGTTCCCATGCATTATCAATGGTTTAGCTCGGCCCCATGGTGATAAAACATTTTCTACACATAAGACACAATGTTGGCTGTCAGTTGCTTAAAAGAAATGTTAAAATTGGAGCCATGGTTCTTGGAAACAGACAATATAAATAATGAACACCGGCCAGGAAAAAAAAGAGAAAAAAAGCCAATTACTGAGAGCACTGGGAATGTAACTGATCTCTGACAATCTGAAACAGAAATTGACAGAGATCGATCAATGGGGCTTCGGTACATGTAAATATTTACAGCCTGACTCGTCAATACAGTGAGAGGAGGGGGGAGAGAATGTTAAGGACAAAGAGACAGACAGACACATGGAGAAACCCGGAGAAACAAGGACTTATTGGGCAGAAAATAGGAAAGTAATTCAACATGCACGCACTGGCACACACACAAGCACACACACGTTCATGCACAGCCCACTGTGATAATGGTGACATTTGCAGGCTGCCAGTGGTTGTGTGTGGCTGGCTGATGGCCCACAGCGATGGCCTTTAGAAGAGTGACAGGCCAAAATTACCATTAAGAGCCAGCAGTATTAACCCTCCATTATACATACAACACACACTCACTCTCACACACACACACACACACACACACACACACACACACACACTCTTCATTGCCGCCTATTACTGCTCTATGTGACTTCAATAGCTTAATAACCTCTGTGTTGGAAAGATTTGATTGCTCTCTCTTTCTCCCCTGCTCACCTATGCATCCCTCTCTCATCTGCTCCTGCCTCCATCGTCTGCTCCAAGCAGCCGGCCGCTCTCCACCTCCATCTCCATCTCCCCTGCTCCTATCTATCCTCCCATCTCTCCTCTTCATTTATGTGTTTCCTTTCCCATTTCTTTTTCTTTCTTTCTTTCTTTCTTTCTTTCCTGGTGTCTCAATGTTAACAACATATCTTGATACTTTTTGACATGTTTTGACATAGCAGCAACAGCGTCCTGTTTTACCATCTAAAAATTAACCAGGATTAGACCAAAATTAAGTTTTTAAGACACAGAAGTTGTCATATAGTACATGCCTTGGTTTACTACTGCAATGATCTATTAAAAAAATTAACTAGAGGTACCAACTAGAGCAAACTGTGGCTGCTACACCAGGAAAACAGATTAGATTACTCCATGTGTAGCATCACTGCACTGATTGACTGTTTGGTTTAGGAGTGATTTTCAGATTCTATTGATTATTTTTAGAGAAGCATTTCACCCACAAAAATGACAATTTGCACATCAATTAGTCATGCTGTGTTACCTTGAAATTGTGGGAAAAAATGCTTTTTTTTTTCTGCATGCCTCTGCAGAAAATGGCAAACATATTGATTTAGGGACTGATTGGGGAACCATGTTTAAAAACAGCAAAACTATATCAAAACATCCTTTTACAAACTCTCACACAACTTGTGCAGTATCAGTTTTTTTTTTATCAAGTTGTACATCTGTACTTCCCAAACACATGCATAAGACTGTGCTATAAGACTTTGTACTGGAGTCCAACTTTGAAGAGAAGAGGTTTCACTTTCGGTTCAGTTTAAAATTGTAAGGTTTTGGTGAAAGTACATGTGTTTGAGAAGTACTGTGCATACGACTGGGTAAATACTGGGTAAATGAGACTTGGATTATACTGTACGAGTTGTGTGAAGTTTTGATATAGTTTTACTGTTGTTAAACGAGGTTGATAAATATGTTCACTGTTTTCTGTGAAGGCATGTGAGAAAAACAAAGTTTTCTTCACAAAGTCAGGGTAACACAGCATGACTTATTGATAAACAAATGGTTTGTGGGTCAAGTATTCCTTTAAGGCTCTTTATGACCAGCTCCAGCTTAGAGTTGGTCTTTCTTTACCTGTTCCAGGCTGTGATCTTCTTTTAAATCACCTTTTTAAACGTATTTAAACATTTAGCCTTGTCTGTTTCATTGGTTTCAGCCTTGTTTGTGATTTTACTGTATCTTTGATTTTATTGTTTTTAACTTGGTAATGGTGGTTTTGTAAAGTGCTATAGAAATTCATTTAAAAAAGTCATGCTCATGTATGTGTGTAAGTTTTTGTTCCATGTGCAGAATGTGAGGTAAATAAACCACCAGCCTTTGCTGGGTTAAAGCTGGTTAAAGCACAGAGTATTAGCCTTATATTATATTTGCACAACCCCACTGCAGCACAGAGCTTCACTGCCTAACCGATGTAAAAGCTTCTCCTAACAATACTGACCTTGGCAGCAGGGGATAGACAGGCAGGGCACTAACCAGACAGACAAATAGACTGGCTGATACTCAACACGCTGCAGTATTTACTGGTCTGTAAAGTCAAGTTGGGAGAGGGAGGCGGTGCATGGCCTTGGTGCATGTGTGTGTTTGTATATGTGTGTGTGTGTCTGAGAGAGTGCGAGAGAAAGCTATACTGCTCATATGTGAGACTTTGTGTGTGTATGCAGTTTGTGCGTGCATGTGTGTGTTATCAGGGTAGTGCAGACTCTGCTGTCCAGCGGTGTGTGAGATGAGACAGAACGAACGATTTACCACCATGAAACACTAAGCAGACTATTAAACACACACACACATACACACACACGCGCGTGCACAGAAACAGACACACATGGCCATCCTTTCCAGCTACAGACACACACTTTCACTCTTATCTGTTATTCTACACACAACACACACACACACACATGCACGCACACATTCTCATATTTAGCAGCAGTGTTATCAGAGGTCACCATTGGTCCATATCTTGGCCAGGGGCAAGCACTTTGGGCCTGTATGATGTCAGGCATATCTGCAGATGGAAAACTAACCAGCCAGAGCCTCACCACTCAGCCTCACACAGCACACACTCAAACACACAGCACTTTGTTAATACCAAGTTGGGACCCAATGATGGCTCTGTGAAGAAACTCTCTTTAAGCTTGTACCCTTCAACAGGAAGGTCAGGAGCAGGGTCAACTGCAGACAGCACTGTGGAGCTGGAGCTAGTGTCCAGCACAACAATAAGGAGGACACTTATAGAACTATTTGTTCATCAGTTTACTCCCAAATTCAGCTGATTCCACCCTTTGCTGTCACGTCTTCTTAATTTTGGATTAGTTTCTATCAAAAGTTAATTATTGCCTTTGCACTAATTATTTAAAGAGTGAGTTCTGCAGCACATCTGCAGAATCCTTTGAGTGTTTTTGTTCAGTATTAATGCGAGAAGCAATGTGGGCCTTTTCATTTTGCATGATGCAAACTCAACATGTTATTAACTATGAATCAGAGAACCGCTCTGGGAACACAAGCGAGAAGACTCTAAACGATATTCATTAAAACTGGCAGATGATTCGAACAAAAACAAGGCCAGCACAGCCACAAAAAGACTTCTATGCTGCTTAAATCTGAAATGATTTTGCCTCCATGTAGGTGTGCGTGAAAAATAGGCAGATGGAAAGAGGGAGCAAGGTAGGGCATGTTGGGCGAATGCTTGTGCTTTAAAATCTGGCTTATATTTCAAAACATTAACAATCATTTTTATCATCAAGAGTTTTGAATAAAAATTAAAGAATAGTTCAAATTAAAGCACACAATGCACACAAATGTAGACTTTTTTCACCAATTTCCAGACAGCAGATATAAAGCTTTCACACTTTAATGACTTTAAACTGAGTCAAATCTAACCCTGCCATGCTGATGTCATCCCTGCCTTTCACCCTCACGACTTGGAAATCAATTATCTACCTACAACAAGGCAGACCAGGGTCCAAAGTCATCATTTTCCCTGAACTAAGCCTTCAGCCTTTCGCAAGAATTTTGCTTTAAAGATTTGATGATGTCACCATTGTACCATAAAATAATATAAACAATTATGCTTAATGTTTTCTCTATGTGTTTGCCACCATTTTGGCACATTCAAAAGAAGAATTTATTTGTGCTCAAAATTTCTGCGCAAATCAACTGCAAAATAGCACTGAATTAAAAAGCTTTTTTTTTTTTCATTTTATCTATTTTTTGTGTGTGAAAAAAAGACATTATTTTACAGGTACAGTTTCCGTCAGTGGTGTAAGGTAGTTACGACAGGACCCAGTGCATGCTAGTTATTGTAAAGCAGACACACAGCTTAGCTTGTCAGTCTTGACAGATTTGTACCGAACTTGCTACTGTATATCATATCAGCTCGTCACACGATCAAACAGAGAATTGACATTGTACAGCATCAACATACATTTTACCCAGCAATAGTTTTTTTGAATAGTTTACATATAGTTGTATCATTAATGTAGAATAAACATATGACTTTGTTATAGATTGCAACTGGTTGTTTTACAAAAAAAAAGAAAGAAAGAAAGAAAAAGAATATCATGACAGAGATGGGTTTGCCTTTCGAAGGGAATGTGTAACAAACGGCACTTTGTTTTTTTTATTTAATGAGGTCTTTTTAGAACACAGTGGCAATCTCAATAACTCACAACAGATTGTGCTTCACCCAACACATTGTTGGAGGGCCTGCACTCTCTATGGGCCCCCAAACCCACAGGCCCTAGTGCAACCGCACTGCCTGCACTGTCTATATTCACGCCTCTGGTTTTCCTTCAAATCCACATACAGTTCATAAATGCTTTCCTCACTGTAACACACACTATTTAAAGAGTCATCCACATGCCAAATTTGATCGACTGATACTGTTGATATTTAAAAGTCCTCTCCATTTGTCTCTGTGACTTTTTGGTGCTTTCTAAAATCTGAGAAAAGTTGACATCATCAGCATTGTCTTGCCTTAAGCATGGAGACGACAGATTTGTTGATGTGGAGTTTGAAGGATGTGGGCATTTCTAGACGTGTAAGGTCATTGAGAGAAAAGATGCTATTATTTCCATCATGGGAAGTGTAGGATCCACTTATTGTTATCCAAATAACAGTCAGCCAGCTTCTGACGCCTTGGCTCAAACACTGGTGCAGAAAGATAAACAAATAGAAATAATGAGGCAGTATCTGTACAGTATATCGAGGTTGGAGGCTATTTGGCTGGCTTCTAATATTGGCACTATCAGCAACGCCTCTGTTACAACCCCAACAGAAACAGAGGATATTAGCCCATACAATAGGCTGATATAACAAAACAAGCTGAGCAGGGGAATAGATCCATTATGGCCAAAAGTGCTGTTCCACTTTCCTTTATAGGTTTAAAGCATTGCAGGTGTCATTATACCCAACTTTAGATAGATAGATTCCAAATGGAAAAATATCAGTTTTGCTGTCTAGCAGTTAATCAGATATCCTTAATAACTGACTCTATTATTAACATTTTTTGGGGGTGATGGTTTAACTCATAGAACTAAACAAATCAGTGGCAGAAGCTTTTTAAATGTGATGCGTGAGACATATTAAATCCCCTATTCCCTAAAAGTTTCTGATGACAAACTCCTGGCAACCCAGGGGTTTTGTTTATTTTGGGTATGATGCCAAAAATACGAGCTAGACACTGCTCCACGGATCAAGTCTGAATATTATTCAAATGAATTTGCCAATCTCAAGTGACTTGTTTTACTCAAACTTAAAACATACACTTTCTAGACAAATTTACAGCAGCGCTTTATTTTTATTTATTTTGTTGCAAAAACAACTTCAGATCACACAGACTGCTCCTCCAGGCAACAGCTCACCTTTATTGTGCGCTCCACATCCAAATTTTGTATTGTTGCTTTTAATAATTATCAGAAACATTATTTATTACTGATGAAGGGATTTCTATTGATCAATCATTAGTCTTTACCATCGTCCCAACACACAGACCAGCTCTACAGGCACATGAACACAAAGTACACACTCTAAATTGAGAAAAAAACAAGATTGCTAAAAATAAAGAGCAGATAAGGAAGGGGGTTGTTAAATTATTGAAAAAAATAGCAGTTAAAAATCTATTTAGGTCTCGAGAGAAACTCCCTGCCTGCTGATATTTGTTTTGTTCCATTCGTTCTCTTTTTATTGTCTAACTACCCCAGGCCAAACCATCACAAGTGTCTAGCAGGGGGAGTGTGTGTGTGTGTTGGGGAAGCAGCCAAGTTGAGGCAACACTGCTGCTGCTGCTTTCCCAGATTTATATTCAGGAGCCATTTTCTGATTTGGCTACCCAGAATTCAGTCCGAGCAGGTCTCTCGGTCTCTCTCTTCTCTCTGTTTCGCTCTCTCCATCTCTATCACTCGCTTCATTATCACTGTCCACTCCACAAGAGAGTAAAGGGAGAGGAGCTGGGGGTGGATGGTGGTGGAGGGTTAAGAGGGAGGGAAGTGGAGAGAAGGAAAAGGTGAGAGACAGAGAGAGAGAGGGGGGTACAGAGAGCTGTAGCTATCTGCTGAAATATTCATGTTGGTGCCAGCAGCTTTTCCATTCCCCGCTCAGCAGGGGGCTGCTGTTTGATACATCCATCGCTCTCTCTCCCTCCCTCCCTCCCTCCCTCTGTCTCTCTTAACTAGTGAGGTTAGTACATAGTAAATGCTCATCGAGAGATGGAGGGCCGATCGCTCCCCCAACTCGGACAAAGCAGTGCTGCCTCTCAGACTCAAAACATTCTGCGTTAAAGAAAATAAAAGGCTTTCTCATTTTCCATAATATTACAAAAAACCCAAGTCTCTTAGAAATCAAAGCTTCTGCACACGTTTCTCCCTTGTTAATCCCTAATTAATTGTTGTAGAGAAAAAAAGAGTAACATTTAAACCATAGACTGTATATACAATATTTAGACACTAATAAAAGGCTGCTGAAGGTGGATGATATGACAGTATATCGGGAGATAATCTAAATTTGTCTCCAACTGTGTTTACTACTGAGTTTAGATAAGTTTTCTCTGTTAGAGCTACAAACTATTTGAACTCAGTGCAAAGTGAGATAAGACAGTGCAACAGCTTTCTTGTTTTTATATTCAAGATGAAATCATGGCTAAAATCATCCCAGTCATGCACCCATCACACTTGATCTAACATTATGAAATCTTGTTATATCTTAGTGTTGCAGTTTTGTTGTTGTTGTTGTGGCATCTTTGTGTTGTAGTTGTGTTGTTGTGGCTGTTGTTATTGTTGCAATGACTTGATGTTGTCTTGCCATGCTATTGTTATTGCTGAAGCCATTGTGTTTTTTATATAATAGTGTCTTTCAGCAGAGAAATTATTCCTTGTTTCCTGCCCAGGGACTACAGATGAAAATGAGCTTTTAGCTAACTCTGGTGCAGCTAAGTAGCGGTGCACTGTCCCTGTTAAATTGATAAAATAAAATAAATAAAAACAATAAGTGTCATAGTGTTTGTACCATGCCGGCTATCACTTAAATATATCTGGAGGTATGCTGAACACAGTGGGGAAAAAATGAGCCACACTGCTTTGTGGTACTGTAAGTTTATATCATTTATTCATCAATGTGATGAATATCTTAATGTGTCAGGGTTTAACTGATGGGATTCAGATCTATGTTATAATAAAAAGTTTGGAAATCTTACCCACTTCTATCAGCTGTCAGTTAATTTTATTTAAAAAATCAATCAATAAATACAAATGACAAATAAATCAGTCATTTCAGGTCACGTTTCAAAATTGTAAGTTGCATTAGCAATATTAAAAGATAAAACAATATTTCGCAATATCCCTGCCTATTAATGATGTTCAAAGAATTGAAGATTTTAGTCATTTTTAACAATATCAGCTCACTCTCTCACAATCTCAGTAGTCATCAACCTGAGAGCCAACAAGTTGAAAGCAGCCACGGCTTCTCCTCAACAATTTCCCAATTAGGGGCACGCGTTATTATTTTGTACTGAGCTCTAATTTCAAATAGCTACCAGCAAGTTTAACATCATATCACATGTTGTTTGTTAAAGACGTTGTGTCAAAGCATGTTTTACTTTAGCCAAACACATATGGGGAGCAACAGTCACGGTATACAGTCTCCTCTGGCCCACAGTCACAGGTATGACATTGGGGTAATGATGTGTTTTTGACACATCAAGCTGATTAACAAGGCTGACTGTGAAATTTAAGCTTAAGTTAAGACAGAAGAAGGCGAAGAGCAACATAAAATGCATTTAAAGCTATCTGTCATTAGACTGAAAACGTTGTTTTAAGGGGACCTATAATACTTGTATTTTAGCGCTTGTCTCTTTAAACCCCCCTCCCCAAAAAACCCAGTCTGCTCTGATTTCTGGGTCGTCTGTAACTCAGCACCATCAATTTCTTCCATGAAAAATCACCAATTGAAGCTTAACCAAAATCTTCCGCACATGTGCTCGAGCACGAATATGATCTGAAATATGGGAGATATTAACATCAGCATCCAAGGTTATATGTTTCCCTTACGTTAGCATGTAGCAACATGTAGCAGTGTAGGCTATGTAATATAAACACTTGCAGCAGCATGAATGAACAGGCTGTTCTCAAGCACTGTGTTACCTCTCTCAAAGATGGCTTACCATCTCCGAAATGTAGTTGGGAACAAACCGGCCTATTGGCATTAATTCGGATTGGCTCCTTATTAGCTGGTAACTAGCTTCTAGCGACGCAGACCACTCTGCAGCAGGAAGGATGGCGAGGCGCTCGGGCGCTGTCATTAACAATGGCTTTATTGCCGTCTTCACCACAAAACAATAAACATGGCCTTCTCGTGAGGTCAAACATTGGTCCTGAGCTTATATAGACACTTAGTTCTGCTGACTGTCATCACTCTTTGCTGCATGCCGTCTTCAGCATGAGACAGAGAGCTGCTTCCCTCCACATACACCGAAGCACATGTCACACATCCATAGGTTACCCACAAGGCCATGGCCCTTAAAAGGAAAAGAGGGTGAGCCAGTAACAAGTGTTTGTATGTTTAACCACAAAGGTAATCAGGAAGGTTGTGACCACATGATCAGTGCACTGATGGCAGTGTAGATGCAAGTAGTATAATAAAGAACAAAAGTCAGTGTAAGAATGCAGGTTTGGCTGGTGAATGAGTCAAACAAAACAGGACTTTCCCCCAGTAGAATGGTGTTTTTGTCCTGTGTCAACCAACTTTGAGTTATTTTAATGTACATTGTCACCATATCTCTTTTCCTAAACATAATCTATATAACTTTTTAAGTACATGACGTCATTCGTGGGGTGCTCATTCTTCAGATAGCATACAAACTGTTGTATAAGGCTTTGTTGGCCTGAAGGAGATGCCAATAAAAAATCTGTCATGAGCTAACATCACAAAAGTAGAAAAACAAAAAAACATTGGAAACAGAGTATTTAAAACAGTCTGAGGCCTAAGGATCTTGGTAACAGGGACTATTTTTACATGTGTTTACCACATTATTTGGAACTTTGGCTGCGTTTATGAACATCCAAGAACATAACATTAAATATGTGACAGAAAATAAGGAAAATCATAGGTCCTCTTAAAATGAAAATATCCAACATATTTGGAGAAAAAGTTACTTGGTTCTCACAGATGTTGTGTCACAAGATGGATGAACTTTTAAAAATAATATTTATTCACTCTTGTTACAAGTTTAAGTGGAAATGTGTAGCATCACATGATCCAAACACTGTTCCAGAGTCCCTTCCACACGGCATAGGAAACAATCCAAAGAAAACACTGCTGGAGATGGAAAAAAAAAACAGCAGCTGAAGTCTCAGAGGGCGAGGTTGTGCCTTTGGGTGAACAACCACATCATTTTATTTAGAACTGATGTCAGGGCTGGTGGTTAAACAGGGAGGGGCTGCCTGTATGGTTACACTGGGTACGTCCATGATGTGTGTGTGTGTGTGTGTGTGTGTGTGTGTATGTTTGTGTGTGGTTGCATTTAACCAGCACATGTGTTGGGGGATGTGGCAGATGTTGCAGAGGCAAGGATTAGTGTGTGTGTATGTCTTTAAGTGTGTGCATTAAAAATATCTTCTCCACAGCAGGAAGCCACAGTGGCCAATTACAGTGCAGCATCTGGGCTTGTACACATTTATTAGTGTGTGTGTGTGTGTGTGTGTGTGTGTGTGTGTGTGTGTGTGTGTGTGTGTGTGTGTGTGTGCGTGTGTGTGTGTGTGTGTGTGTGTGTGTGTAGAGGGGATGGGGAGGTTCAGGCAAAGTTCAGGTTATTTACATC
The DNA here is from genome assembly GCA_026686955.1 of Epinephelus cyanopodus. Classification (NCBI taxonomy): domain Eukaryota; kingdom Metazoa; phylum Chordata; class Actinopteri; order Perciformes; family Serranidae; genus Epinephelus; species Epinephelus cyanopodus. The sequence continues at coordinate 15,882,543 of CM048919.1, forward strand.
TTAGCATGTAGAGTTTCAGTAAATGGTGCATTGTGTGTGGTGTGTGTGTGTGTGTGTGTGTGTGTGTGTGTGTGTGTGTGTGTGTGTGTGTCAGTGGTGAGGCTTTGTGTCACAGCAAAATCTAAACACTCACCACGAAGAAGAAGACAGAACAGGAGAGAGAATTAGAGGGAAGGATTGAAGAGTAAATACACTGGAGCAATGAGGACAATGGTGAGAATGAAAACGACACATTAGGGAAGGGAGGGTAGAGGAGGAAAACTCGATAAGAGCTGTCATTTCCAGCAGAGATGTGCTATCTCGCCCTTTTTCCTCTCCACACTCTCGGAAAAGAAGGTCTGGAGTTAAAATACAGCCCCAGCAACAAAAGGTTCAACTGCACATGGTTTAGTCTGTTGCATAATTCCCTCTGGAGTCTGTGGGGAACTGATTCTATTCATTTAATTTTCTCTTTTTCAATTAATTCACTCTGAGATGATGATTTCTTAGCTGACTGAATAACTGTTTTGGATGCCAGAGAGCTACTGGTAGGCCAGCATTCACCTCAATTCTACTAAAATGAATTACACCAACACAGGTGAAATCTTACAGCATACAGTTCATGTTTAGATATTGCCACAAATTTACACTTTCCTCAAAAAGAGTCAAATAAATACTTCATTTGTTATTTTCTGTTATTACAAATAGCACCATGCTACATTTAGTCCTGTTACTCTGGTTCTGTAGTTTGGTTTTGGTCAGTGTGCCAAATTAATCTTAACTACACAAAATTCTATGGTTAATAATAATGTGTCAAGGCTGAGTAAAATCATTATCAATTTCATCATTATCATTGTTATCATTAGGACTGGGTGATATGCAGAAAATCAAATATCACAATAAATACCTCAATATCAATATTGCAATAATATTGTAGGTAAACTATTGGTACTTTCACAAAATGCTCACACAATGAGATTTTTGACAAATAATCACCAGGGTTGAAATCCATAGCTAGCAATGCTAGAGAGAAGCCGGGCTCTCCACCACTACTGAAGTTGAGCAAAATTTCGAGGAAAATGCAGCAGGTTGTAGATGTATGACACATATTTTAGTTGGTGAAACATTAAAGTATTTTTTTGATTCAGTGTATAGGCTACACATTTTTACAACTGTAGAATGCAGTGATCACTTCAGGCCTACAATGACAAGTGAAAATCTGAATGTTAAAAATAACCGTTATTCATTTCCAGATAATTTTATGTCAAAGCCATAGGGAGCCACTGGAGAGGGTCTAAAGAGCCGCATATGTGGCTCCAGAACCAGAGGTTGCCTGACCCTGTCCTAAAATACGGGAATGTTTTGTTTTGTTTACTTGCACTTCAGTGCGTTTTGAATGTGTCATAATCTCAGAAGCTTTTCAACTTTGAGCCTCTGAATGTCTTATTGCTACCAACCAAGAAAAGAATCGTAATGTTGTCATGTTACAGCCTATAGTTATAGTTATATTTATCATTTAAGAAACGGAATCTCAATTCACTGTAATGCAGCCTTTAAAACCAGGCAAAGACAACACTTTTATTACGACAATAACTAGTCTCACATATTGATATAACATCAATTTATTGCCCAGCCCTGGTTATCATCTAAAACCCAATATAAGGCCAAGCGCATGAGCACATGTGTACAGTGTGTGCAAACATACACAGAAAGAAAATCAGAGAAATAACCATTAATCACCTGTGGGCTTCTAAGCACGTGTGGTATTTCAGGGAATTAAAGGAGAAACCCAGTTTTAATTGAGGCGCCGAGACAATAGAGCACATTTAATTACTTTGGAGAATCTAAGAGAGCAGCTACTACAGCCAACAACAAGTTATTGATTAGTGGGAAAGCCTGCTGTATTACTGCTAATTATGATCAGGACTATGTGAGATCATGCTACATCCATCTGATATTTACTGATACGCTCCATCATACCTGTGTGTTCATCTGATGAAAGGTTTTCTGATACCATACTGACACCAAATGATTAGAGGTCTAAAAAGAGGAGTCATGATGCTTTACAGGAGGTGGAGCAGCATGAAAAGGAGGAGAAAGGGGTGGTAGAGGAAGATGGAGATGTGCTCAATGAGCAAGAAAGCTCTCAAATAACTTTAGAGCAACTCCAATTGACCATGTCCTCAATCAAGCTTTTCCCATGTGTGCGGCCGAGGAGAGAGTCCACTCTAATGTGAGCACATCGACAGTGGCTTCCATTATTCATACGTCCGGTACAGATTCTGTGTTGGCAGCACATTTTGCAGAGCACACCTAAGTTGAAAAGCTGCCTAAGATGAGAAAGTGAAGGACTGTAAGTGCACTTTATTGGACACGCTTAACAAATGTGATAACTGTTCGCCATTTATTCTGCAGAGTAGAAACAAATAAATCCAGGTAGTCATGTCAGACCAGAACACCATTAAGGGTGGAGGGGAAAATCAATTCTTAGATGCATTGTGATCCTCTTTTAAAAGGCTATGTCTGGATGCAGAAAGTCAATAATCACAAATTTAAAACCCATTTCTCGACATTATGATCGGTGCAAACGGTTTTGTAAGACTGGGCTGTAAGTTCCTTTAAGCTGAAACAGTTGTACGGTGAAACATAATGGGCCTGAACATTTATGTTAGAATATTTGAAACAGTTTCAATACTCATTTTCCACAGTACTGATACACCAATACTAGCTTGGCTTTCCAGCTCGCTCTTGTTGGCATTTACTGCAGTCATTCTATTAACCAAGAAAAAGTTAACAGAAATAAATTAATTAATTTAACTATGGATCAGTACAAATGTGCTATGTTTTAAAGGTAGCATGTAGTCACACAGTGAGAAAAAACAATAAATCATGTATAGTAATCAAAAACACTGTAGTAATCATTTTATAATTGCATCGTAGCCCTCTGAATTGTTATCGGAATTGAATCGTGAGGTGCCCACAGATTCCCACCACTTAACACTGTATTAAAATATACTATATGTGTGAGATGGTACTTAAATCATTGAAATTAAAAGGCCGATCATCTACAACATTGTATTCCACACAAAAAATGTACAACAAATGAGCATTTCCTATAAAACCAAACCTTTTCATTGAGTCTTTTAAGACACTGCATGTACAATTAACCTGACACACATTTCATAGACTACAACGTATAGAGTCTGACAAAGGGAATTCCTAAATTGATAAAACCTAAAACTTCCTCAAGGTGGGCACATTCAATCTGTCACAAAATAATTAAGAATGTGCTCTGACATTAGTAAATGACATTAAGATTGTGTTTCCATTTTTAATTAATAGAATGAAAGTGAAACGACCCCGGTCCTGCTGTGATAATTAGCTGTTAGGCAGCTCATATAGAAAATCTATTGGTCTCAAAGAAAGAATAATGTCTCTGGGTGCAAGCTGCCAATCCAATATACAGGAATAGCCGTAGCCAATTCTTCTTCTTTTTTTTTTTTTTTTTTATAATGTAATGGCTACATGTAGCCACTGGCCAGCACAGGGAGGACAAAAAAAAGCTGGCCTGCTGGTCGAGTGAATGGAGAGGAGTAATGCAGAGTATAGATTGCTGCAGTGGATATATTGCTGTACAGAGCAGAATGTGCTCAGCGGGGCAGAATTAGTCTATCAAGTAGCATAAGATAAAGCATGTAAAAACCCAGTCAGATAACGTATAGCCCAGCCTATTGACTGCAGCACAACATCACAAAGCATCTTAACGTGAAGGTTATTGCTCTGTTTGTCAAAACTCGCTTGCTAGCTTCATTGCCATTACATTTTCTTGTAATAAGACTTAATTTATAGTCACCTATAGTTGATCATCACTTCAGTCTAATCAGAGCTGCAGCTCGAACGGTTGAGAAACATTTAACCTCTCTGATTTAATTCAAATACAAATCAAATGAAAATCAGTTTGAATTATATAAAGATTACATTTAGTTTATCATGTATCTATTCTACCGTATTCTGTTAGGAGGAAAAAACACCATCAGCACATGCACAGTTATAAATGTCCATGCAATGATAACAGCAGAATGAAACATTCAGTCATCCAAGTTTGTGGCAGGCCTAATGCACACCTGCTGATGTGAGGAGTCAGCCTTCAGGTAACCGGTTGAGTCAGTCATGTTATCAGGAGCGTAGTGTTGCCTTCTTTGTATTAGCAGAAAAAATAAAGAATATATGAGCGAAAACAACAATATACACGCCCACACTGGCGACAGTTAACCCACCCAGCGCGTCTTGTTGGCCTCAACGTTGCCTCTTTTGTCCCTGTTCTCTGCTCATTCCCCTCAAATGAGGGTTACTGTTTGTCCATGTGTAACTACTGCCCCCTGGTGGTCAAAGCCACTCACTGCCTCCACAGCTGCACTGCAGCATGGGCACACTTATGATGGAATACAGGGTTTTAATTAGGTCCCAAATATTTCTCCTCACTTGGTGATCAGAGATAATTTAATGCAGTAACATCTCAGACACACACAGATACACAAATAAATGTAACATTTATACATTATATTTCTTATTTAAACTGTGATTTCTTTAATTATGGTGTTAATTAATCATTAAATTACATTTAAAAAAAAATGATTTATTTAAGCATTTAATCAAATAATAATTTATTGATTCATTTATTTGTGCATTTAATTCTATAATAATTGATGTATCTATATATTTGATCACAGCCCTTTAAAACTGTCCATGCTCAGCATTATTATTTTCTCCTTGAAGTCCCCCAGTCCTCCATTAAAAAATCGTTTTTGTTACTTCCTGTGTATTGATGACCTTTACTGTGTAGAACACGTGCACAGTTGAGTAAAATGCCATTTTCACATTCACCTGCTAAAAGGAGAACAGTTTCTCTTTGCTCACCTTGAAAATTAATTTAACACGTGTTCCTATTAGCTGGATATTGTGACATCACAACTAGTTTGGAGCCAGTTATGTTCCAATATTCAGCACAAATGTAATGTGGAAACCTAAACTTCAGGCAAGTTTTACTCAGTTTTGCATAAATACTGAGAATGGACTTTTCAATGAAGCAATGAACAAAATTTGCATATTTATATATCTGGAATTGTTGTTCAAGGCAGACTATTTGTCGAAACCACAGAGGGGATCTTTAAATTGATCTCCACTAGTTTCAATGTCATTTCACTGAAACCTTTGCAGATTAAAACTTTACATCACAGTGTAGCCTCGACTTGTAGTTGCAGCAATTATTTTCATGTCAGAGTCTCATTATTGTTCATGGTAATGCAAGTATGAGGGGGAATGTTCAGGGGAAACTGATTATGTTTCCTGCTGGTGTCTTGGAGGATGCCTCACCATCCACTCTCTGAGCCTTTCTGATGCTGACTGCACAGTTTTTGCACAAGCTACAGTGCACACACACAACGCTAGGTCGCCTAGCAACGTTGACCAGTCTCCTCTGGACCTAACTGCTTTGTTGTACTCACCTATCTGAACAGCTCTGTGTGTCTTGTGCACCACGAGGTCCACCACAATCTGCTGAAGCTTCAACTTCTCTGTTCCTTGATACTCAAGGCAAGAGTCCACTACACCAGTCCACTCAGCCACCATGTCCCACTATAACCAGTCCACTCAGCCACTCTGTCCCACTATAACCAGTCCACTCAGCCTCTCTGTCCCACTATCACCAGTCCACTCAGCCTATCTATTCCACTGCACTTTTCAAAGTTTTCTAAGAGTCAAAACTGCGACAGAGATTATCATCATAAACAGCAGACACATTTCACTGAAGGTAAATGTTCCCCACCAACACAAGTGTTTTGACACTTAGCACACACCTGTTGGTAACGTAGGTCAACATCATGGGTGTGTTTGATTTGGATCACTTAGTGCTTAAGGGGTGGTGTGTTAAAACACTGATTAATTAATGTGTAGGCACTCTTTTTTAGGAACAACAGTGGTATTAACATCAATAAAGGTTAATATATAAATACATAATTAATACATAAACCCTTAAATGTAATTCTGTGCTTAAGTAAGTAACATAACAACTTAAGCTTTCACATAAATGTTATGCAGTTAAAAAGTGCAATATTTCCCTCTGAAATGTAGTGGACAGGGGCATAACTATAGACAGTGCAGGCAGTGCGATTGCACTGAGGCCCCTGGGGTGGAGGGGCCTTAAGAGAGAGTGGGCCCTTTCAAGTGATTCAGATTGCCACCTTAAAAATATACCTTTGTTCAAAAATAAATGATGAATGAATGATGAATGATAAATCCTCAAAAAGGGAAACCCATCGGTGTCAATGTTGTCTTTTTTCATTTCATTTTTTTAAGATAATAACTATCTATCTAGCTTTTTAAATATAAGCTATAAAATCTTTAAATATACTGTAAAAACTATCCAGTTAATGATTGATTGATTGATTTCCTCCTTTCTTTGGTATTTTTGTAAGATATGCAGTGATTGCTGGGTAATATGCTGCATCAGTATGCTGATATTGTCCAATGTCAGGTCTCTATTTGTGTCAAGACAACACATGCACAATAGCATGCACCAGGGCCCCGTCATATTAGGGTGCACTGGGGCCCATCTTAACTTCCTAACAGTGCTGGTAGTGGAGTCTTATTATAAAGTTGCAGGAAGAGAATAAACTCAAGTTAAGTACCTCAGATTTGTACAATACTTGAGTAAACTGATTCAGTAACATTCCACCACTGCTTGTCTGCTGCTGCTGCTGCTGCTGCTGATTTATCTCTTATCTTTTGTTTCATTCTTACACTCTGCTTTTTAACTTCCACTTTTACTCTGTAACAGATGTGACTTGAAATGCAGCAAAGCAGGCCAACAAAACTTAATATAAAAAAAATCTTACATACAAGTATAATCACTGTTCCTTTTTTAATTTAGGTCTACTTAAAAATGTGGGTAACAAGAAGGCAACACAAAAAACAAAGTTGTTACAGGGAAAAATGTAACTGGTAACTTCCACCCCTGATTATTAGTAAAATTAGAATTAATATTGCCCCCCTGGTTGTCCTCTGGGGTTTCTCTTTCTAAAGATTCCCCTCTACCCTAGCAGCCCTCTAGCTATTAGATATTGAAGCTGCACCACAAAAATAAATTGTTCAGTGTGGTGAATAAGGCTTCGTAACTCAAGCAAGACTGAATCTCTGAAAATTGATTTTCATGGTTTAGAAAACAATGACAGCCTGGAATGTAGCACATCAACCTAAATAATCCATTGTTGTTGTTAGGGGCAGAAACATGCAAAAGTATCACACAGACTCCTCCTCTTCCTCTTGGCTATCAGCATCATTTATCATCAGCAGCAGAACTGTCATCATCAGTGTGTCCTGAAGTAGATTTCACACACAGCTCTCCTTTTCTTGCCTTTAGCTGTGAATCCCTCTGAAGTCATCTCAATTCCCCTCCTATTTATTGTCACCTCTGCACCAGTTCAAACATGTAACGTAGCATTATGGCTCCTACATTACATGTATTACTTCATCACACAATACAATGATAAAGACTGCAGTGACAGAACAGTAGTACTAGTTTTAGTACTCAAATGGCTCTACAGTGTAAATTTGTTAACTTTTTAAATACCCAACAGAGAAAACTGTGTCCTCGTGTATTGAGTCAGTGATTTTTAAATGAAGCTGAATAAGATGGGGCACAACTCAAATGCTGGCTTGTGCAATTTTTTTTTAAATTTGTGAGCAGCATTTATAATTAAACTTCTCATGAAGGGTTGTCCTTGTTGGATTCCGGGACAGGAACACAACTTCCTCTCCAGCAGCGACAACATGACTGAGAGCACACAGATTGTCTGCGTCAGTCCACCATGGAGAGAGCCGCTGTGATGTCGGCCCACAGGACTCCCTCAGTACCAGAGTGCAACATCTCAACTTCCACCCTGGCCTTTGACCAGCACTTCACCACTACTGCCAAAGGAATACTGCTCCTGGCTGAGATAGTAAGTATGGATTTTGCTATTTGGTGGTTTGAAGATTGTACGGTATCAGTAGAAAAATTAAAATCAGTTACTATTTAATAATCATTGTCAGGAAGTGGCAATCATTTTGATTTATATAAGGAACAGTAAAAGAGAGGAAAACTATATGTTGTGTTAGTAAGCGTGAACTGCTCTCTCCAGGTGATGCAGACACACACACACCTAGAAACAACTTGCTCTACGTTTGGGTTGTTTCTCATCTACAGTAGTGCACGTATGAAGGCAGGTTTTGTGTTAGCATAGATTCATTCATGACTTTGTTTTTATTAAAGTGGATCTGAAATTTGTGATTGTGATGAATGTATGCATTGATTTTTGTGGTACTGCCCAGACCATATTCAGTGGAGTAACAGAAAAAAACAGAAAAACGAAACATTACTTTTCTAAGAAAATAGGAAGTTACCCAAAAACAGACCAAGCAAATCAACTCTTCCTCCTTCCTCTCCCTCATTGTGTCTCTTCCTTTCCGAATCAGCTGAGGGAAAAAGTCAGGAGAGCCTTTCTGTAAATACAGCCTGGCTGGCTGCCATGCAGAGGCTGAGCACGCCCAGTTTGAGTAATCTGACTAAAAAGTATAATCTAATTGAAACATTCTAAGGCTTTTTATTATTTATTTATTTTTGGAATTGATGTTGTGAGATCATACTATGCATAATGTAAAATCATAGATATATTAGATGCTGAGAAAAGAATGAAAACTACATTCAGAAAACACAGCATTTAACTGCAAACTCTGGCTTTTGGGTTAAATCAATGTGACCGAAACACGTCGGTAACTCAGCAGATTTTCATGTTAAATTGATAACCTGTATGGGATTTTAGCTGCAAAGAAACCAACCCTCTTTAGAGTCATGATTCACACCAGAAAACGTTTCTTCCTGTGATATAGAAACATCCAGCAGAATCTTTTGTTGTGAGACAGGAAGGGTGGGTTTATAGTGTTGGGAGGAAAGAGATTTATTTCTCACCACAACATTTGGTGGAGATGGGGCATGTTGGGTTGGGTGTTTGGAATTTAAAAATTACTCATGGAACAACAAATGAATGGCCCATAGACTTTTATAAACATAAGTGACATGAAACATTGCTTTATGCTATGGTTTTTAGTTTGATTTATTTTTCTATCAGCACATCGACTGCCTCAACATGCCACACTTTGTGTCCCATAGCTATGTCCTTTTTTATGACTTCCAGATATTTATCTGGTGAAATCAGTGAGGGTTTAAAGCACTGACACAAACTGATTCTGTCAACGTTCCATATAGAGAATTATAGTGCCAAATATTTTCCTCACCCAGTGTAAATAGATATAATAATGAGCTTCAATATGTGGAAAAACACAACAACAAAACTGTGTCACACCTTATTTGTTTTTAGTGTTGTTTGTAGTTTTATCTTTCACCTCTCTTTATGTTTTATGTCCTTCTCTCATGCTGAAGTACATGAAGAAGTAAATTAACCTTTCCTCTCCTCTCCTCTCCTCCCATTTCCGGTGTGAGTGTGAGTGCGAGTCGTGGTGGTGGACGTGTGAGTGGCGCGGAGTTTGAAGGGGTTTTCTGTCGCTGTTTTTTTCTGGATTTCTCTGTTTTCTTCATCTGTCCTATGTACATGATCAGGTAAGCTTTTTTAGTACTTTTTGAGTGTCGGCTGAGTGATCAATAGTTTTGTCCGGTGGTTTTTCGGGAGGAATACCTCCGTCTATCCGGCAGGGTGTGCGGATAGTGCCGCCGGATAACAATGTTACCGTGGAGGAGGTTCTGCTTGCTGCCGGTGAGCAGGTAGGCCATGATAATCTTTCATTTGCATCCCGAATGAACAAAGCTGTGGTTGTGTTTTTGAAAGATGAGGCTCGTGTCTATCAGCTGATAGAGAGCGGCGTGTTTATCAGGGACGCTTTTGTGCAGGTATCCCCGCTGTCAGTTCCCTCCACGCGGATCACCGTGTCCGGTGTTCAGCCCTTTATCCCTAACGAGTCGTTAGAAAACGAGCTCCGTAGGTTCGGCAAGTTTGCCAGTGGATTTAAGACAGTGAGTCTGGGATGTAAGGATCCAAAGCTGAAGCATGTGTAGTCTCTGAGAAGGCAGGTGTTCATGTTTTTGGATTCGCCTTCTCAGACACTGGAGGCGTCTTTCAGAGTGAAGCACGGTGATGGCTCTTACATGGTGTATGCTATCTCTGGACAGTTGAAATGTTTTGAGTGTGGGATGTGGGACACAAACGTGTAGCGTGTCCGCATAAGGGGCAGAGGGCGGCGGCCGGTTCACCTGTTGCCCGCACGGCTCACCCCGAGGCGGCTGATGCCGCGGTGGCGGATGACGCTGCGCGCGGCGCTGAGTCGGCTGCTGATGCCGTGCCGGGTGCCGCGGTGGCGGATGACGCCATGAGCGCTACCGCGGTTGCGCCAAACGCCGCGTCCGATGCCGCTGCGGCTCTTGAGCCCGAGTCTGGGCCTGTGACCGTGAGTGCGGCTGTGGAGCGCGGTGATGTGTGTGCCGCAGCTAGTAAATGTCATGACAGGGAGGAACAGGCTCATGTGGATGCAGAGAACCTGGGCAGCTCTCAGTCTGCAGGCACTGAGATGCAGCCGCAGGCTACAGAGGAGGTAGCCTCGACAAGCTCTGCAGGCCTAGAAAACTTTGTCATTAGCAGTGAAGTGCTCAATAGCCAGGCATCATGTGGAGGTGAAGAAATGGACTTTGGCTCAGAGTCAGATACTGTATCTGTGTGTGAAAGCAACAGGAATGCAGATGATCTCTATTCTTTGGAGGACATAAATAATTTCCTTGATGTGACTTTTAAAAAGTCTGTTAAAGTGAGTGACTACTTTAGTGACACTGATAAATTTATCAAGTCTGTGGACATACTGAAGAGGCTGGTTGGCTTTGATCTCTTGGATGAGAAAAAACGTTTCCACCTTAAAAAGCACATTACAACTTTGAGAAAGACAAAAACTGGTAGACCTGTTTGAAAGACAAAAAAAGTAACATGATCATGTACCACTCGGTGTTTTCCTCTCTTCACTGTTCTCTGCTTGTTTCTTGTTGCCTGTTTCTCCTCTCTCACCTCTCTATGCAGAACCTTAAAATAGGATCTTTGAACATTAATGGTGGGAGGGACAGACAGAAAAGGGCATTAATTTCTGAAGTTTCAACTCAGAAAAGGATAGATGTGCTTTTTTTGCAGGAGACACATTCTAATCCAGCAGATGAGGTAGACTGGGGTTTATGGTGGGAGGGCTCGTATTCGCTTAGCCATGGCACCAACTTCAGTGCAGGGGTAGCTGTTCTGTTTAGACCAGCTGCAAATGCAACAGTGTTATCTTCTACTGAGGTAGTGAAGGGTCGACTGTTAATTGTTAGGGCTGAAATAGAGAGTTCTGTCTTTTGTTTTGTTAATGTCTATGCCCCAAATCAAGGGCCAGAAAGAGTAGGTTTTTTTACCCTGCTAAAAAATGAGTTAATTAATTATCATCAGGATCAATTAATTATTGGTGGGGATTTTAACTGTACTTTGGATTTCACTATGGACAGGACAGGCGAGGAGCCCCACCCACAGTCATCTCAGAGCCTTAATAATGTCATCACACATTTGGACCTGTTAGACACTTGGAGGGTCAAGCATCCACAATCCAGACAATACACATGGGTGAGGGTTGGTAACAACAGGGTGAGTGCAGCCAGACTAGACAGGTTATACATTTCCCAGAATCTTAGTTCCAGATTAATTCACAGCAACATCAGTCCAGTTGGCTTCACTGATCATCACTTTGTCACCATAGACTTGGTCAGCTCACCAGGGGATAGGGTTAAGTCCCACTGGTTTTTCAATAACAAACTGTTGCAAGACGTCACTTTCTGTCAGAGCTTTGAACACTTTTGGGAGCAATGGGAAGAGAAAAAAGGTAGTTTTAGTTCTTTGAAGCAGTGGTGGGAGGTTGGGAAGGCACAAATTCGTGTTTTTTGTCAGCAATACACCTCCCATTCCACTGTTAAAATCAAGGCAGCGGTTCAGGAACTCGAAGCCAGCATTAGGAACATTGATGAAGGGCTGCATAGGGCCTCTGACCCTGCTATGGGTCATCTGCTGCAGGAGAAGAAGTTGGAGTTGAGCTCCTTCCTGCAGGAAAGAGTGAAGGGAGCCCTTGTCAGGTCTCATTTCCTCCAGCTAAAAGAAATGGATGCCCCAACTTCTTTCTTCTTTAATCTGGAGAAATCGGTGGCACAGAGGAAGCAGATGACCTGCCTTAAGCTTCCAGGAGGCAGGGTGACCACAAGCCCCGGTGAGATGAGGAGCCATGCTTTGGACTTTTACAATGACCTCTTCAGGGCGGAGCAGTGCAGTATGGAGTGTCGTGAGGAGCTCCTGGAGGGGCTTCCTCAGCTCAGCCCGGAGGAGAAATCCGCACTGGACTGTGAGCTGACTCTGGAGGAGCTGACAGTTGCTGTCAACCAGTTGGCACCAGGACGGGCACCTGGGATTGATGGTCTCTCTGCTGACTTTTTTAAGCGCTTCTGGCATATTCTTGGCCCTGATTTGCATGCTGTTTTTCTGGAGTGCTTCAGAGCAGGATCTCTTCCTGTCTCCTGTCGACGAGCAGTACTTTCTCTGCTGCCCAAGAAAGGAGACCTGGCTTTACTAAAGAACTGGAGGCCAGTGGCCCTCCTCTGTACGGATTATAAAGTACTCTCCAGAGCCTTATCAAACAGACTTAAGGACATCTTGGAAGTTATTGTGCACACAGATCAAACATATTGTGTGCCTGACAGGACAATCATGGACAACATTTTCCTGATTCGAGATGTTATTGATGTTTGCAGGTCCGATACTAATGTTAATTTTGGTATTGTGTGTTTGGACCAGGAGAAGGCTTTTGACAGGGTGGATCATTCATATTTGTTTTCTGCACTCAAGGCTTTTGGTTTTGGTGATGGTTTTCGGGCTTGGGTTGGTTTGTTGTACAGTGGGGCTCAATGTTTGGTGAAGACAGGGGCAGGGCTGAGTCGGCCAGTCCCTGTACAGCGAGGGATCAGGCAGGGCTGTCCGATTTCAGGTCAGCTCTACAGCTTGGTTATTGAGCCCTTGCTGTGCAGGTTGAGGGATCGACTCAGTGGTCTCTTTTTGCCTGGGTCCTTGGAGCTTGATCATCCCCTAGCTGTGTCTGCCTATGCGGATGATGTCAGTATTTTTGTTACAAACCAGAGGGCTGTTCAGTGTTTGCAGGACACCCTGTCCCTGTACGAAAAGGCCTCAACTGCACGGGTGAACTGGGCAAAAAGTGAAGCTTTGTTGGTGGGTCATTGGAGGGATCGGGCAGTGCCCAGTCTGCCTGGAGGACTTCAGTGGGGGAAGGAGGGGCTAAAAGTGCTGGGTGTGTTTTTGGGCACAGAGGGCTTTCAGGCTAAGAACTGGGAGGGTGTTAGGGAGAAGGTGTGCACGAGGTTGTCTAAATGGAAATGGTTGCTACCCCAGTTGTCATATAGGGGAAGAGTTCTGGTTGCCAATAACTTGGTCGCCTCGGCCCTTTGGCACAAGTTCAATGTTTTGACGCCACCAAGGAGGCTGATAGAGGACATTCAGAGGGCCATCGTGGACTTCTTCTGGTCAGGAAAGCACTGGGTTCGGGCAGCAGCCCTCTATCTGCCTGTGGCTGAAGGGGGACAGGGGCTGATTGACATCCAGTCCAAGATTGCCTCCTTTAGACTCCAGGCTGCGCAAAGACTGCTGTATGCCTCTGGCCCAGGCTGGTTTGGTACAGCTCGTCTGCTGTTGAGGAGAGCTGGGCGTCTAGGCTACGATGAACAGCTTTTCCTATTACAGCATGAAGATGTGGACTTTGTCGGCCTGACATCTTTTTACAGCTCCATGTTGCAGGCATGGAGGATTTTCAACGTTGCACGTATCCCGGATGAAAGTCCGGGTATGTGGTTGTTTGAGGAGCCTTTGTTTTTTAACAACTTTCTGAGGACTCAGATGATGCAGTCTGCCAGCCTGCAAGCCAGCCTCAGAGAAGCTGGATGCACCAAACTGGGCCATCTGCTCAAGACAACAGTGGACACACTGAGAATGAGGAGCAACATTACTTCTGTCAGGCTCATCAACAAAGTGGTGCAGGAAGTCTGTGCTGCCCTGCCGCAACACCTGAGAAAGGTCGCAGAAAGCCGCACTCTGTGCGATCAATGGACTGAAGAGGGTGAGTATAGTTTCCCCCCCTTTCTCATCACCCCAGCAGTGGGGGCGTGGCAGGAGGGAGGAGGTCAGCTGCTGTCATTTGCAACCCCTCACCTGGACAATTTCAAGGATGCAGGGAAAAAAAGCACTGTACCATGTCTGCGTGAAGGTTCTGAACCTGCACTCGTTGACAGGGCTGAAGGAATCGAGATGGACTGAGTTTTTTGGCACAGACGTTTCCCCAAAAGGCAGCTGGCGGTCCCTGTACAAGCTGCCCGTTGAGAAGCGGACAGCAGACCTCCAGTGGAGGGTTGTACATGGTGCAATAGCCACGAACAGATACAGAGCGCACCTGGATCCAGGGGTGGGGGAGGAGTGCACTTTCTGTACACAGACAGAGACTTTGTTTAATTTGTTTGTACAGTGTCCCCGGCTGTCGGCATTGTTTGAACATTTAAAAGGGTGGTTTCAGGGGTTTGGGGAGGTTTTTTCTTTCACCTTGTTCATCTTTGGCCCAAAGTACTGTGCACGGAAGGAGAGTACTCACACTCTGATTAACTTCATATCTGGTGCTGCCAAGCTGGCCATTTGGTTGATGCGTAAGAACCAGGCGCAAAGTGTCGGCAGTGTGGAGCTGGTGCCGGTTCTGAAGGGCCTGTTAAAAGCCAGACTAAGAGTGGAACACGCCTATTATAGGATGACGGACAATATGTTGGCCTTTCATCAAATATGGGCTGTTGGGGGGGTTCTATGCTCTGTGGGGGAGGATGAGGAGTTGATTGTAAACTTCTGATTGAAGTTATTTGTTTCCTTTGGGTTTGACGTTGGTTGTTATTGTTGTACAGTAGGTCTTGCAATGGCTCAATAAAGGGACTTTGAAAACCAAACCTCTCCTCTCCTCTCCTCTCCTCTCCTCTCCTCCAGGTGTTCGGTATGCTGGTGTGGATTCTGGTAGGGGGACAGACTATTTTGAGGTGTCTGCTCTCTGCTGGGTGATGTTTGTTGCCATCTTGTGCTGGGTCCTGACCGTCTGCCTGTTTATAGTTTACCTCACTAGAGCCCACAGCAGGATACCACAGGTCCCCTGGACTACACTGGTAACACACACACACACACACACACACACACACACACACACACACACACACACATTGTTCAAGCAGTCTGGTTCACTTGTTTTGGCTTTATGTTTAACACAGGGGTGTCAAACTCATTTTAGTTCAGGGGCCTCATACAGCCCAATATGATCTAAAGTGGGCCGGACCACTGAAACCACTGCATAATAATCTATAAATATCAACCGTTATGTCATAACTGTCTGCTCACTGTTTAAACTGCTCCTGAAACCTGTTGGACTTCTCATGCGAGGCCTGGATTGGACTCATCGGCGTGCTGGTTCTGGGCCGTGGGCTGTATGTTTGACAACCCTGGTTTAACATAATGGTCTCCCTGCTTCGTCTATTTATCTGTTTCACTGTGTTTTTCTTTCTTGTAGTCGCTGTGTTTGAACTGCAGTGCTGCAGCTCTGTATCTGGTGACAGCAGTAGCAGATGCTTTCTCAGTCAACCAGGCCATTAGGGGGCGACACAACTACAACTGCTGGGCAGCATCTGCAGTAAGAGCACTTTCCACAGTATGATCTGTTCATCCAAAAAGAAAGTTTTTTCTAGTAGGGGAGACCGGGGATGATTGTTACATGTTTTGTTTAAGCAAGTGTAACTCAGTGGGTTTTTTTGTTATAGCTCTTAAATTTTGATACATGGTAATCATATTTGTCTGCTATAAATAACACACACTTTGACCTCTACTACACCATCACAGATTATGGAAATTAATGTCAAATACAAAGAGGTATATTGTTACAACATACCCCAGTACCGGGGTGAGGTGTAACACTAGCTGGGAATGGATGTAACAATTAAATTATTGCGCTTAAAAAAGATTTACAATAGGCTAAATGTATTCAAGCACTTCAATGAATAATAAAGAAGGAACAATAAACTTGTAAGAATACAATAATTATGATTTTAAAATTAATAGAAATGTATGACATAAATACAAAAAAGGTTGACGTTTGAACAGCATTTGAACAGCTGAACAATAAACACTTTTGAAGAGTAACTATTATCTGAGCAAACTAAGGCATAATACCTATAGCCTATTTTTAATCTGATTGGCAGTTGTGGCAAATGTAGATGTCCTTGCCACTTTTTAAGAACTGTTATAACCCTCCCCATAGCAGCTATGAAAGAGCTAACAGTTTTTAGCATTCAGCTTCAAAGCTAGCACTAATGAAACACATCAAATTTAACTAGAGAAACTACTACTTGAACCTATGTAAGTGAAACAATTGTACATACAACACAATGGACACTATGCAAAAAACAACTGTGATGAAAATGTTTGGTTTCTCACCTGAAAAGCGTTTTTTTGGCTCTAGAACGGACAAATTTGGACTCAGAGACATGTGGCTTCACCAGTGAGCTCCAATTGTAAATGGGCATGGACTATGTTGATGATGTCACCACAGCTCGTTTCTAATTGGCCAAACTGAGAGTGTTACAACTCTCCCTTTGTTACAACCATCCCCGGTCTCCCCTACACATATGAATGTATATCAGAAACATCACTGGAATTCTTATATCCACATTACACACAACTAGACAAGTGTCAGAAAAACAACAGAAGTTTTCAAATTAACTGAGGAACAAACAACAACCACATGTGCAGGGTAATGCAGGATTTCTGCAAGCAAGCGATTGCACTGTACAAATGTAGATACTGTCTTCAGCCTGGACACTAAGGTCATGTCCTCGATATTGTTTTTTGGTAATGAAAACCACACATGGTGGTTTTCACAGCTGATATATATTTGTAGCTATATTAGTATTTTTATTATTATCTTAGTATTGCTCCACCAGAACTACATTCCTATAAGCATGGGGAGCATTTTGAAACAGCCTTTGTACAATCCCTTAAATATAAACTATAATATCCAACTTTTTCGTTCCTAAAACTGATTCTGATTAATCAAGTCAGGGTATCTGCTGATACAGAGCAAACAGTGCTCTTTTTTATCCAAGTTTAAATTATCAAGACCTCACAGTGTGGAACTCACTTGAATCACTTGTAGCTATGTATGTCCTAACACGATGCCAGGGATTGCTGATAGAATTAATACTACTGATGTAAAAATACTGAATTATATGATGATATTGACAAGCAATGTGTGTCACATGGCTTGGTCACGTCATGGCCTAAACTGTTCTGTGTAAATGGGTAGAGTAAGTAAAATAGAAATTAGTGGCTCGTTTACTGTGCATTACAGTGTATGGTGTGTCCTCCATAGATAAATGAATTACATCAATCTGAATCAATTACTGTTTGACTCATAGTTCCCAAGATGCCTCATGTGACAGTTTACCAGTGCATTGACTTGTTGTGAGTAGATAATGAGAGATTTTTCAGTTGTGAATTATGATCTTTAGATATTAAATGAATAAATGTACTCCTTCTCATTGTCTTCTCGTCCCTCTCTCTTTTCCCGTGTTCTTTTTCTCCTCATCTTTTCCACACTTTTCAGTTCTTTGCGTTTCTGACCACACTGTGCTACGCAGGAAGCAGTTACCTGAGCTACTGTGCCTGGAAAACCACAGAAGAAGGACAGTAGTCTTGTTTTCTGCTGTTCGAAGGCAACAGAAATCAGACGGGAAATCTGATTTCAGCGCAGAACAAGTCAAATGAAAACTTGTGGAGAAACTGTAAATATGATCATAGGGGAGTATCTTTGCTGCGTGACTTATGTTTAGCAGGAAGACACTGAGGCAGGGGGAATAACTTTTGCTCTCAATGCATTTTTATGAACTTTGTAACTAAACAAAACGTGAGCATTAAGACAAGGCATTCTCAAAACAGTGCAATGTTAAATTGTGCAATGACAAAAAATAAAATTTTCCTATGTTTGCCGTTGTATGTTTGAGGTTACTGCAGTGTCACACCCATGAAAAAGCAGGAAGTTGATCCTGCACAAAAATTGTTCTTCATTATCATTACATAAAATCAAGTTGCTTTGATTTAGTTGTTTTATTAATTTTGCATAACAGCCACAAAGTCACAAGAGGAAAAAAAAATCATACCTTTCATAAAATACAACAGCATATTGCATGCAACAGAATTAAATATTGGTCAGACTGAACATTTCTCCAACCATTTAAATATGCAGAAATAAAAAACACATATATTATCTCTTAATATCCATTAGCATTCCTCAAAATACATGAGGTAATGATTAAGTGCAATAAATCACTGCAATCTGTCCTTCATGAGAGTGCAAAATGCAAAATGCTTTTACTTAAAGCCCGTTCATTTGATGAAAAAATATTGTCTTGTCTATAAAGTACATGTTTAGTAGATCCTATGTGTTTAACTTCCCCACATGGGGTCACAAACTGAGTTAATTGTTCACAGTCACCCTTCATTCTGTTTTTTTTTAAAAAATGAACAAAGACATTATTTTCCAGACGTATTCATACAAAAAGTGGTAAAATATTACCCAGTGCACAAAGACTAAATACTTTCTTAATGGAAAAAGATGGGTTGATTATTCCCTGTTAAAACTGTTAGTAGTCAGTAGTGTTGGTTGATATCATCCGACTTCCCCAGTGAGCTCCCAAAGACTTCATCCCTGCACTGTTGTAGCGACCACTCAGCATTTTTAGCTCGCAACCATTGTGGATCGGGTAGAGGTTGAAAGAAGTCTGTAACAAAGCATCAACAGGTCAACACATGAAGATGGGTAAACTTTATTGATAATTTTTGTTACAAGAAGGAAAAGTTGAAGATAATTACATGTGTGGGCTGGCCAATTATCAGAGATCTCCCTGTGCTGGTCACAAAGATCAGCTGATAGATGTAGGCAGTGTTGTATTTGCCAGAGATCTGAAACATGAGAGAGTGAGGACATTAACACACTTGGTACATGTGGTTAGTCCTCGATTAGTACACACATTTTGTATTTTTCATATAATGATGAATATAGTATAATATGAATCACAGTAGGGGAGACCGGGGACGGTTGTAACAAAGGGATAGTTGTAACATTCTCAGTTTGGCCAATTAGAAACAAGCTGTGGTGACATCATCAACATAGTCCATGCCCATTTACAATTGGAGCTCACTGGTGAAGCCACATGTCTCTGAGTCCGAGTTCAGGAGAGACACCAAACATTTTCATCACAGTTTTTTTTGCATAGTGTCCATTGTGTTGTATGTACAATTGTTTCCCACGAAGCCTGCACCCCAGGCAAGGACATCTACATTTGCCACAACTGCCAATCAGATTAAAAATAGGCTATAGGTATTATGCCTTAGTTTGCTCAGATAATAGTTACTCTTCAAAAGTGTTTATTGTTCAGCTGTTCAAATGCTGTTCAAACATCAACCTTTTTTGTATTTATGTCATACATTTCTATTAATTTTAATATTATAATTATTGTATTCTTATAAGTTTATTGAAGTGCTTGAATACATTTAGCCTATTGTAAATCTTTTTTAAGCGCAATAATTTAATTGTTACATCCATTCCCAGCTAGTGTTACAACTCACCCCGGTACTGGGGTACGTTGTAACAATATACCTCTTTGTATTTGACATTAATTTCCATAATCTGTGATGGTGTAGTAGAGGTCAAAGTGTGTGTTATTTATAGCAGACAAATATGGTTACCATGTATCAAAATTTAAGAGCTCTAACAAAAAACCCCACTGAGTTACACTTGCTTAAACAAAGCATGTAACAATCATCCCCGGTCTCCCCTACACTATGCCATTTAAAGAAAAATGTTGCTGCTACTATAATTTCCTGGACCTGTATAATAAAATACATGTATACGATTGATATTATTATTTTATAAATGTCAACAAATAATAAGCCACACTGTCTTATCAGAATGTTTCAAATAGACACACACACACACACACACACACACACACACACACTGACCTGAATAATGTACTCATCATCATATAGTTCCAGCTCCTCTCGATTACTTCCAAGTGTGCGACCAAAAGCGTCGGACCAGGAGAAGCCATTGCGCACCTGGATACTGCAGGGACAGACACAGGAGAGAGGAAACACGCTGTTGAACACCAAAAATGGTACTGATGTGAAGAAGATGTGAGCACACTTAATAAAAGAATTGTCGTAATAGATTATTGCATGTGTAAACAAATAGGTTAGACAATAGAGCAAATGTGTTTGAAGCAAATTATTTAGGCATGAAGGGTGGCTGAATCTTCTGGTTCACTTTTTGGAAAAAGCAAGTCCCTCCCAACTTCATTAAAACTTTTAATGGACCCTCCCTTTGAAAATCCCAACACCTTCCCCGCTAACAACTTAATATGACATAACAACATTCAATTGTTACAACACAAAGCAGTTCAAGGCGCATAAAGAGGTCAAATCGGTGCTGCATTATAAACTTGTTGATGAATCATTTTCACAACATTCCCTAAATTACACATTAGATAATGTAACAAACATAAAATAGCATATTTATCAAATGCTCCAGCCACCCTGTTTTGAGCCAAGCACTACTAACTGAACAGTTACTACCAGCATCAAATGCACTGGTTATAGGCTCTGCAATAGCTTAAGGCTAAAATAAAAACAAATGTGGACAAAAAGGAGGACAGACTGACCCTGTGATGTAAGAGCCGATGGACTCCCAGACCCTAATCCCCGTGATCTTTCCATCTCCTGCTGTGGAGAAGACATTGCCACCCCCGGGTCCAACAGGAGGGGAGAAGGAGTAGTGACCAGCTGGAGCTGGAGACGTGAAACAAAGTTATTATGTGATGGGCAAGTGGAAGCTACTGCTTCTTGACTCAGCTTGACTTAACAATTTATACACACAGATCTTATTAGATGCCACATGTTTGTTGAAAAAAGTATAACATTGCTATAGAAAGACTCAACAGATGGAAATCTTACCAGCCAGGCAGCTGGCCCAGAGCACAGCAAAGAACAGGAAGGAAATCATTCTGGTGTGTGAGGGTGTCTAGAGACAACACTGGAAACAGAAACCAGTTCAACAATAATCATCATCATCATCATCATCATCATCATATGATTATCAACAGCTATACACATTTCTTTACACACAAAACCAATCTGCCATTTTGCTTTATTAAGCTGTAAATCCACAATCCAAAAATCTGTGGATGGCCTAAGGGCAATAAATAAATAATATTAAAATCATCAGAATTTAATCAGTGCCATTGCCACAGTAAGATCCCAATCAAGTTGGTCCATTACAAAAGGAGCTACATCCCACGTAGTTAAAACCTTCAGATACAGATGCTCAGACTCACCTGCAGTATAGATATCCTGAAACCAGCTGGAGTCCTGAGCCAAGGATGAGATGACACTGGCACACTGGCACTTACAGATTTATACCCTCCCTCCCTCACCACTTACATTCCTACTTGACAGCCTCTGCTGACTGAACAATAAGAGGCGTACTCTAAGAGTTTGAAATTGATCCAGGAAGACAGAAATGTTTTCAAGTACGTCTTTAGGTTTGGCAAAAGATCTTGCACCACATACGGGAAGGGTAGTCACTTGAACTTGACTGAACCTAAAAGCTCGTAAACTCCATCTCCCTTTACAGTTTTTCTTGATTGTTTACACACATTTTCTGAAAGCATGCCTCATACTCTCAGAACTCTACACACAAATCAAAAAACACACACACAATGGGCAAAACCCCTCAATTCTCCTGCAAAATGAAACTTTACATTCAAAACAATGTTATTTCTTCTCAAAATGATATTTTGTTTTCAAATGACAGACACAAACCATCATATGAAAAGACATTTATAAGAACCAGTTGAACACCAATGTGCTCAATGTAAAACACTATGATGAATGGAAAACACTTCTTGTCCATTCATAATAATGACTTTTTTATGAATATGGAGGGAGATAAACAACTAAAAAGTGTGGGTGGGCCGTGAACCAGTTATGAACCAGAGCAGCCTGGTGGAAACTTTGTAGGGTGTCCAGGAATGTGATCAGATGGGCAGTGTTGTAGGGGCCAAGGGTAGCAGAGATTACGGTCCTTGGCCTTCCTCGTCCTCCTTGTCCTCCTCCTCTTACTCTCACTCTTCTGGCTCTGGCTCTGCCTCTGTTTCCAATGTTGGCATCCATTGCTCCAAAACAGAAGAGCTCACCTGTTGCCCTTTTATGCTAAAGCTCTGATTGCTAATTGTAAAACTGTGTGACAGGTGTTTGTCCATGTGATGATTCAGTGTGCATAGTAGGACAATTAACGTTAGAATTTGGAATGACAGTGTGTTCCTTGTGAAAACAAGAGATTTTCTTCATGAAAATTTGCCAAATGCGAAGAATTGTGTGTGATGTTTCGAAAAAAGTGTGTTTTAGAACTGCAATTTGAGTGTAAAGCAGGAATTGTGCTTGTAGTTTAGCAGAATAGGTTCAGGGGTTTGGTGCATGAGTTACATGTTGTGGTCATTGTGTCTCAAGTACCAGTATTTGTGTGTAAACAACTGAGAAAAACTGTAATCTGCGTCTCATCATTAACTACCTCTTTACGTTAAAACCAATAAAATTCTTAATAACTTTGCTCCTAAAACTTGTGTTACATTAGCCCTGATTGATTTGAATTTCAAAGCTTGACTCTCTTTTAAGGTCAAGAAAAGAGAGTTTACCCAGTTTTCCCAAAAATTTAGATTTTCAACAGATGTCGATGTTAATTCTTGACCTTGAAGACATTATGGGCGAGAAGCTGGGCACACTATCTGCGCATAAAAATCATGTGGCTGTGGCTCAGGAGGTAGAGCAGGCTGACCTCTTATTGGAAGACTGGTGGTTTGAATGCTGGTTCCTCCAGTCTGCATGTCAAAGTATATTTGGGCAAGATACCGGACCCCAAATTGCCCCTGAAGGCTGTGCCATTGGTGTGTGGGTGCATGTGATTGTTTGGGTGAGCAGGTGGCACCCAAGTGTGCATGTGAATGGGTGAATATGGTTCTGTAGTTTGAAAGCACTTTGATTAGGCAGAAGGCAGGGAAGGTGCTATACAAGTGCAAGTCCCTTTACCATTGAAAGCTCAGGGACAGCTATTAAATGAATGCTGACTTACATGTCTTTAGACTTTTATGATAACAAACAAACAAACAAAAAATAAAGACAACAGAATTAAGGATGGCCTTCTTTAAAAAAAAAAAAAAGACTATTCACTTGTATGTATTTATTAATTTGAATGTGTTTGTCAAACCAGGAATTAATCAGCAAATAACAGAATTCACTCAAGCAACAACCACAGAAAACTTATTCTGATTTCCCCGAACACATGGTATCCTTCCATCAGTGGAAAGTTCCACACCATTGTTTCAACTGGTTCTACTGGACTGACCTCTTTAGCATTCTCTGACGATGTCGCACAGTTCTCATCAAAAACTTCCTGCCTTCAGGTTTTGCCATGTGTTTTTACATAGAAAAAGACACATATAACATTAATAATAATAATAATAATAATAATAATAATAATAATAATATGGTTTTTTTTTTAATTTAACCTTTATTTTACCAGGAAATAGTCCCATTGAGATTCAGAATCTCTTTTGCAAGGGAGTCCTGGCCAAGACAGCAGCATAATAGTTCCACTAAAAACACAATAGGTTAAAACAGACATTAAACAAACACTAACAAAACAGTTGGCAATTCACTTTAAGACAGTAATCACCAGCAGTGCTCAGTAACAGCACATGTGCATTCAGTACGCAAATAGTCCTTAATCCTACTTTTAAAGTGTTCCATACTTGGCAGGTAATCCATTTTAAAATGTCTCTGTAACTCACACCAGGACGAGGGTGCGAATACTTTAAAGGCACTTTCACCAAAGACAGTTCGTGTTCGGGGAACGACTTACATAATTTGTCCATCTGGCCGAAGATTACAGCTCCTGGAGACTTTAGGAATCAAGAGAGAACATAAATAAGAAGGCAAATCACGCAATATGGCCTTATAAAGAAAAATGTACCAATGTTCCAATCTACGAATGTGCAAAGAAGGCCAACCAACACTCTCATACAAGCTGCAGTGATGAGTACGAAAACCAGAATCAGTTACAAACATTAATGCTGCATGATACACTGAATCCAGCATTTTCAGAGAAGATAAATTTGCATGCATATATAAAATATCACCGTACTCAAGTATTGATAGAAATGTTGCTTGTATAAGTATTTTTCTCGCACTAAAGGAGAAACAACATTTGTTTCTGAAATAGAAACCCAAGTTTTTTTGTAAGACACTCAATGTGATGTTTAAAAGACAAATTTTCTTATAAGAAAAATCCCAGATATTTGTAGACTGATACTCGTTCAATCACTTTGTCATATAGCGTAACAATCTGACAAACATCGTCATCTGTATTCTTTGACTTCAAAAAGCACGAGTTAAGTTTTGTCAGAATTGAGTACTAGTCTCAATTTATAAAGATTTTTCTGAACGATATTAAAGGCAGATTGCAGATGTTCTATGGCACTTGATAATGATGAAGCAGAACTATACAAAATGGTGTCATGAAAATGAAACTTTGCATCAGTTACATTTTGACACAAGATAAATAGTAAATAAAATGGGACCCAATATGGACCCCTGGGGGATGCCATTTTGAATAATCAAGGAGTTGGAGGATACACCATCAACCTGAACATATTGTGTTCTCCCACTCAAATAATTTCCAAACCATTTGACAGCTTTTGAAGACATTCCAATATCCACCAATCTCTGAGACAGGACAGAGTGGTCAACTGTGTCAAAAGCCTTTGACAGATCTAAAAACAATGCAGCACAATATTCTTTGGAATCAATAGCACTTATGAAGTCATTTAACACTTTCATAGTGGCATAGTGCTGTGTTTTTTACGAAAACCAGACTGCAATTCATTTAAAATGTTTTTTGTTGTTAAAAAATCTTTCAACTTGTCACTTATGAGCCCCTCTAACACCTTGGCTAAAACAGATAGTTTAGATATCGGTCTATAAATATTGGGATTTGATGGGTCGCCACCTTTTAATAAAGGAGTGACATAAGCTGTCTTCCATACATTAGGTATTATTCCAGTTTCTATAGTCAGGTTGAAAATATGTGTCAAAGGTTCTGCAATATGTTCAGCTGCAATTTTTAAAAAGTAAGGATCCAACCCATCAGGGCCAGATGATTTCTTGGCGTTTAACCTTATAAGAGCAGCATAAACCTCCTCTATAGTAATAGGAACATGATCAAAATCAAAAGGTACATTTTCCCTGGGCAAAGAGTAATCCTCTTGACACATCTCTTGTTGTGTTTCACGCTCAAACAACAAACCAGAAGATATAAAGTGCTGATTCAAGGAATCTAACATACTTTTTTTGTCTGTAATAATTTCATCATTCAGCTTTAATGCATTTGGCAGCACAGTGTTCCTGGAGCCTGAAGACAATGATTTAATAACTTTCCAGAATTTAGAAGGGTTGTTTGTATTGTCACACATTTCTTTAACATAAAAACCTGATTTAGCTTTATGTATTAGAGAGACACATTTGTTCCTCAGGTGCCTAAAATGTTGCCAGTCTGAATTATTTTTAGATTTTCTTGCAGTTGCCCAAGCAAGATCTCGCTCATGAATTATATCAGACAGTTGTTCTGAAAATCACATCCTTTAATCTTACATTTTCTAAGAGGAGCATGCTTGTTTATAATGTCCAAAAATAATGATTTAAAATATTGCAATGCCATCTCAGGCTCTGGGATCAAATTTACATTGGTCCAATCACAAAGATAAAGGTCATTTAAAAAAAGCTTGTTCACAGAACAACTTAAAATTTCTCTTAATTACGATACGTGGTTTACATTTTGATAACCTTGTGTCTCTCACACTAGCAATAACGCAGTGACCGCTAACATCATTTGCAAAAGCAGCAGTAGCTTTGAATTTCTGTGGAACGAAACCAGGATGTTTAAGGTTTGGCTTAGTTGGTGAGTCTATAATTTGGGTCAAATGCGCTGAATCACAGAAGCATTTAAAAGAACCAGATGCAGGAGTTAACCGGTCCCAATTTAAGTCCCCCATTAAAACCAATTCATTATAATTTATAGATGACAAACAATCAGACAACGGGGATAATGTATCCTTTGATGCAGAAGGAGGTCTGTAACACCCCACAACTATCATAATACAGCTCTCAACACAACTTTCAATACGAGCAATTCAAATTGTTTAGGCATAGGCTTAGATAGTTGAACTGTTGCTTGAAACTTATTTTTTACATAGATTGCCACTCCTCCACCTTTAGCACGGCGATCAGTACGAATGATGTTATACCTATCCATATAAATATAACTATTAGGAGTGGATCTACCCAGCCGTGTTTCAGATAAAACCATAATATCAGCATCAGTCGATTCTAACCATATCAATCTTTGGCAGGAGACTTCTCACATTCATATGTACAAAACCAATACCTGACCTATTTAACAATTCAGCAGGTGTTTGTAGTGATATCACATCAGTGACAGGACCTGGGTTAGGCTGCACATTTCCTGACATCAGCAACATAATCATAATAATGCATTTCAACATGTGTGTATAATGAAAGTGCTTTGCGATTTTCTTAGAATCACCACTCAGCGTGATTATAGGCCAAAAGTTGTTGGATGGGACAAAACAGTCACTTAGGAGGAGAAGGCTTAAAAGATGTTTAAAGTTTACTTGTTGTAAAACCAGGTTCATGCCATACATCCGGCACCCCTGGCTGCTGGCTGAGTCTTGCACCTGGCCAGTAAACTTTGATCGTGGTGACATGTAAAGTGCATGTAAGGAAACGTTTCTGTCACTCACTAGAACCTCTCCATTGACTTCATACTCTGAGGTTGTAGGCAGACAGAACAAAGTCAGGAGGGCAAGAATCATACTTGCCATGATGGAATTGACACAGCAGCAAAGCAGGGTGGATGGAGTGGGCTTACAGGCTGAAGAGCAGGGTGGATGGAGCCTTCAGGCTGCAGAGCAGGGTGGATGGAAATAGGCCTCAAGCTGCAGAGCAGGGTGGAAGGAGCAGGCCGGGTATGCAAGTTGCAGATGTAATTCTAAAGTCAAGTCCCACCTCAACAGGTGCTGGGTTTCGATATGCCTTGCTGCTGTATTGCTGCAGTTGTAGGCTAAAAATTAACCATAACTGCAGAAGCTCTGAGTAGGCCACTGACAGCAGATCAATCCTCTGAGCAGGTGGAGTAGGCCAGAGCATGCAGAGCAGAGTAGCTTCCCAAAACAGATAAAAATATGCCCGAACCACAAAGCTGGATGTGTACTTCCAAGGGTTGGTAAATCAGCAATAAAAACAGCTTAGGTAAAAGTGTCGAGAGATACTAAAATCCAATAAAAACTACTAGTAACAGACAAATACTGAACAGAGACACTAGACATGCTGCCATCTTGGATTTGCTGCCGTAATAATAATAATAATAATAATAATGATAATAATGATGATATTAATAATAATAATAATAAAACAAATCCACAAGCAACAACCATGGCAGCAGTTGCTTTTTTTATAGAATGAATGATACTGTCTAATACAACATATCTTGATAAGTTGCTGTATTGATGCTGTTTATATCTCATGAGTAGATGAATAGTATAAAACAGATATTGGACATCACCACCAACAGTAGTTTTTCCAGGATAAGATAAGATGGAAATGTATTCATCATAAAGGACTTTTTTTTTTTTTGCCAAAGATGCTTAAGATATACACATCACTGGCCACTTTATTAGGTACACCTTGCTAGTACCAGGTAGGACCCTGTTCTGCCTTCAGAACTGCCTTAATTCTTCTTGGCATAGATTCAACAAGGTGCTGGAAACATTCCTCTGCGATTCTGGTCCATATTGACATGACAGCATCCATGATGCAACCCTCCCGTTCCACCACATCACAAAGGTGCTCTATTGGATTGAGATGACTGAAGAGGTCACTGGAGTACAGTGAACTCCTTGTCATGTTCAAGAAACCGGTTTGAGATGATTTGAGCTTTGTGTCATAGTGTGTTATCCTGCTGGAAGTAGCCATCAGGAGATGGTACACTGTGGTCATAAAGGGATGGACACGGTCAGCAGCAATACTCAGGCAGGCTGTGGTGTTTAAACCATGCTCAGTTTGTGCTAAGGGGCCCAAAGTGTGCCAAGAAAATATCCTTCACACCATTACACCACCACCATTGATACAAGGCAGGATGGATCCATGCTTTCATGTTGCTTATGCCAAACTCAGGCCCTACCATCTGAATGTCACAGCAGAAATCCAGACTCATCAGACGAGGCAACATTTTCCAATCTTCTATTGTCCAATTTTGGTGAGCCTGTGTGAATTGTAGCCTCAGTTTCCTGTTGTTAGCTGACAGGAGTGGCACCCAGTGTGGTCTTCTGCTGCTGTAGTCCATCTGCTTCAAGGTTTGACGTGTTGTTTGTTCAGTCTTCTGCATACCTTGGTTGTAACCAGTGGTTATTTGAGTTACTGTTGCCTTTCTATCATCTTGAATCAGGCCATTCTCCTCTGACCTCTGGCATTAACAGGGCATTTCACCCAGAGAAATGGAACAGCCCATAGGAATGAATGTGTGGAAGCATATTTCAGCAAACTTTACATCACAACACAATGAGTTACAGGTCAGTGTTTAATTATTTGCTTGACATTTAAATGTCTGCTTTCAGTTTCCTGGGGTGTGCCTTTCCTGTTTGTTGCTGCTTGTTGTTTGCAGCTTGTTTTCTTCCAGACCTCTAAATTCTGACAACTGTGAGAGCCAGTTTTAGTCAAAGAATAATATTGCATGTATTCTCCATTTATTCCAGATTACAAACCATGATTATATTGAACAGATCAGAGTATACATGTTACTGTTTTGCTATGTTTAAAAAAAGACTGGCCTGAATCACAAGTTTAAAAAAAAAAATAAAAAAAATAAAAAATCTACAATACACAATCTGCAAGGCCCACAATGGTCTGTCTAAAATTAAATGGAGATCTTTCTGGTTTATTTATTTTAGTCTTTTGGTTTGTGTTTTAAAAGTCCTTTTATTCCATTCCTACAGCAGACTACCAGTAAAATACCCCCTCCCCCGTCTACCTGTCGGGTAAGTTTCCCGAACCTGCGGGTAATTGTTATTGTAATCTAAGCAGGTATGCAAGACAAGGAAATGGTTATTGATTGAAAACATGCCTGATCTCAGCCACGAGACAATTCTGGGAATCCTGTGGTTACTTTTGTCTGAGATCTTCAAGTGAATCGAAACCACTGCTATCAAACTGAAGACCAGCTATTCCACCAAAGTGGCTGGTGTGCCATTATATAACCATGAAATGCCCTCTGTTTGTCCCGCTAGGTGGAAAAAAGTCATTTTAGAAATGGTCCACAGAGAAGGCTCAACTTTGAGATGATATCACTAGAAAAAGAAATTCATCCTTAATTTATCTGCTGATTTTCTTTTTTGTTAAACTGTCACAAAAAGCACCAATCACACAGCTGAAGAGGGGACACTAACTGAATCCTGTAGAGGAGGTGATGATATCTGCAGGTTTATATAAGGTGAACAAATGTTGTCACTGTTGTATATGTTATAATAAGGTGGAGGGTGGAAAATGTAATACAATGTATAGGAGCCAAATATGTTATTGGGAGGTTTGCTTTTAACTGTGTAATTCACTGTGTGGGCATTGGGGCGCACTGTACTGTCACCTGGTGAGTTCAGGTATTTTAGGATGTGACCTCACTATGGTCATCAGGTGTTTGGACCGGAAGGGCAAATGGTTTTTGACCGCAATGGCGTGGAACGCTACAGTTTTGTTTGTTGGTTTTGTTCTGCGTGTCAAAATGTGGATGTCACAGATGGACTTTGCCATGCACACGCAAAATAAATGTTACGGTGATGCAACGCAAGAAGCTTCATGGACCTTGATTCAGCATTTGGATAACGAAGGTAACGTAGCGTGTCCAGCAACAGGCGCATCAGCCCTGGTCAAATACCTCAGTAGCTGGTAGTAGACTTAGCTCTTTTAACACAATGTTAAAATTGTCATAAATGTTAAAACACACATGATTCACATGTTGCAGTTTAACTTTTTATCTGTATGTATTGACGTCTGTACGCAAATTCATCTTGGGGAAAATTAGTTTGACAAAACCATTTGTACTTGATACCATGAGTACTCATGTATCATGAGTACTTGATTTGTACTTGATACTTGATTCATGCTGATAAGCAGCATGCTTGTCGGCTCTGTTTTGTCTGTGGAATGTGTGGAGGAGGAAGGAAACCTTGCCATTAACTGCAAATCAAACCTATCTACAGGAACATAATGAAGTGTTACCATATACACCAATCAGCTAAGACATTAAAACCACTGACAGCATGCCACGCTACAACCATTGCTCAGGAATGTACCAAGGAATGTGACAAAGAGCTCAAATTGTCAAGCTGGCCTCCAAATTCCCCAGCTACTTGATCTGCAATGATGTTTGAGTGGGTGGAGCATGTCAGGTGGCATCCACATCGTTGCCAGAACCAAAGGTTTCCCAGCAGAACAATGCACTGGAACAAAACAATCAAAGTTACTCACTTCACCTGTCAGTTGTTTTAATGTTTTGGCTGGTCAGCGCACCTTACCTTCACCGTGCCTTACCCCACAGAAGTTTGATTGGCATCCTGCCACATCTCAAATTCTCTTAAACCTGTTGTACGAGGAAGCAATGTTATTATGTTGTATTCCTGCCACTGTGCTAATTATGGGTGCGAGTGTGTGTTTGTGTGTGTGCGTACATGCGTCACTGAGCAAAGCATTTGCAGTTCATTAGTATCAGCTGCGCACCTGCTTACTGTTTGTTGTGTTAATGTTAAGGTATGCCGTCTTTGGCCAACAAACACTGGTTGAACCACCTGAGCCTCTCTTAAAAAAATACCATGAGACCTTGATGACAGGGTGGGGCTGGTGATACCTAAACTTCTATCCACTGAAAGGAAATCATAGTATGATTATATAGATGACAGAGTGAGAGAAAAGAGGACACTACAGAATCCAGACAAAGGTTTTATCCAAGTTTTATCAGGCTTTGTGTAGCCTCTGCATACCTTGAGAAAATATTCACTGTAACCCCCTTAATTTAACATCATAACCTGCTGTGGATATGACTTATTTTTAATGATAGTGACAGTAATCATATCAAATAATAATAATTTTTAAATCATTTGTTATATTCTTTTAGATTATCATTTTCTTTTTAGTCTGCATTCCTCTTTAGTTCTGTCCAGTGTAGAACTCTCTTGTCTGACTGAAAAGGAGGATATGGACAGGTGGTGAGGATAAGGGGGATATGTGATGTACAGTAGTGCTATTTAGCACTTTTTCAGTTAAACTTCACAAAAAGATTTGACATTAAAGAACCAAACACAGAGCCTCTCTCTGTCTGTCCTCATTGACCTTGTTGTGGTTACATGGCTCTACGCAGGAACAAGCAGCACAGTGACACTGGGTGGGGCCACTGAAAATCTTGAGGTTTTCATACCTAAATTTCAGGAATTCTGTTACGTGTTGTAGTGTAACTTTGACAACTTGAGAGTTAAGGAATCGTATACTGATATGCGCTGGTCTGTTATTTTACAGTTAGTGTCACTAATTATCTGGCTAATGCTGACACAGTTAACATTTTGAGTTCCACAACAGCCCTGTTTTAATATGTTATGTATCTATATATACGTGTTTTCACAAAGACATTTGCCATTTGCCAGTGTTTGTTCTTATGTAAGATCAGAATCTACACACACTCAAGAGTACACTTACACACGTTTGAGTGCTGACAAGTTTGTGCAAAGTAATTGGTAATTGCATCTTCTTCAGTTCTGCAGCTGTATGATTTTATAGGTTTTAAATTACCAAGATCATTTTTTATCATTTATAATATAAAAAAAACACTTATTTTTTTTTACAAAGCATTTTGGTCTTTTAGAATTAACCCGACATTTACACTTTAATTCACACCAGTTACGTTATTGGTGATTAATCATGCTAAAATATCTCAGGTTTGGGCAGCAAGTGAAAAAGTGACAGCAGCATTCTGAATATTTAATGTCCCACCCTCTCTCCCCCACTCTTTGCCACTGCCTCTCTCAATTCAATTTTAATTCAACAGGCTTAATTGGCAGGGCATTTAACATGTGTTGCCAAAGCACAAATACAATTAAAAGGCAGTGAATAAATCTATAACTGATACCACAAATGACAACAGAGGAAAATAGGTTATTAAGTATTAGTAAGCATAATAATATATATGTGTGTATATATATATATATATAGACATACATATTTTTTATGTAGTTGTCACTACAAGACATCCATGTTTACAATCTAAAAAGGCGATGGGAACACACCAACAGGTTGCTACAGAGTGAGCGTAAAAGTGGAAGCAGATGGAAACGCTGCAGTAACTCAGTAAAATGTGACTGGTTTTGTTGTGTGTTGGCCTTGAACAGAGGTCTGCAGTCGTCCATGGCTTGGCAGGCATTTCCCCAAGGTGACAGGACATCTTCTGTCCCTTTTGCCTCCTGCTCATACACAAGTCTCTTTAGAAACGTTGATATGATGTGTGAGAAATGTGCAAATGTAACGTATCTGGGGATTATCTTGTGGTGACAGAGCTGTTACTGTTCCTCTCTTCCTCATAACCAACAGATAGGTAAGACATGAGCAGAGATAAAGCAGGTCTGAGCTATGTGCGTGTGTGTCATAGGTGTACTGTATGTATAAGTAACTTCAGGGCTGCCCCTGACCAAATTGGGGCCCTAAGCGAAATTTTATTTGGAGGCCCCCATTCCAAATGTATCATAGGTACAAAATGACCAGTACAGTAGTTTGGCTGTATGAGTCAAATAAAATAAAAAATTCAACCTGAAATAAATATTAAATAAAAATAACTTCAAACTGAAATAAATAAATAAACAAATCTGAGTCACAAATAGCCATCAATTACTCATCAAAAGAAAGTAACTTCCACCACCTCAATCCCCCACCCTTGATTAAACACTGAAAATAAAATAAAAGAAGGAGACAGATTTTTCCTATTTAATCTTATTTTGTTATATTTCTCCCTCTCCCCTATCTGGAGGCGTCCGATCTCCCTCAGCCCTCCGCCTCTCCCACCTTAATTAAACACTGAAAACAGAAATAAAATACAAAGACATTTTTAGCTTATTGAGCTATATTTCTCCCTCTCCCCTCTCTGGAAGCGTCCGACCTCCCGGCCCCGCACATACCCCCCGAGGCTCTTTTGGACGACTCTTCACCTGCTGCAGCTCTGCAAGTGCCTGCCGGCGCACACCTCTGATTGTTCAGATGTCGAGTGCTGTCAATCATTGCAGCGACGCATGTGCGGTCAGGTCTCTTCTCTCCTTCCTCGAGCTGATTCTACGCGCCTCACGGTAGCGCATGTGTGTGTCCATTGCGCATATGCGCAAATGCATCCCCTCGCGCAAAGTGTGGCCCCCCATGGAAGATGAGGCCCTACGCACAGCGCGTGTTCTGCGTTTAGGGAGGGGCGGCCCTGAGTAACTTTATGATGTGTTGCTTGTCTCTTAGGCTGTGACATGCACTGACTGCTGCATCTATGGCGCGGACACTGTTTTCTCCAAGCAGATGTTGCAATCTTGTTTGGTCAGAGAGTGAATCAAAATCTTGGAGTTTACATTTAATTTTTGTAAAGAACTTCGTACTGATGTCGTCATGTGTGTTCCACTGTAGCAAGTCTCTACATAGTCAATGTCTTTCTCAGTTTCTGATCAGTCCGAGGTCAGATAGTTTGTCATTGTGTGCTCTTTGTAACAGGTACCATTCTTTAGCTTTCTTTAGATTTGGTTGGGTTGGATTGTGTAAGGGTTGTCCTGATGCCTTGTGATGTTAGAGGAGGTGAGCCTTTCTCTCTCTCTCTCTCTCTCTCTCTCTCCTCTCTCTCTCTCTCTCTCTCTCTCCCTCTCTCTCAAACACACCCTTAAAGATTGCCTGTGCTTGTTTCTGTTCTCAGTCCTGGCAACTGTGCGACTACAATTCATAAAGGTTGCGGTTTGTGGGTTGGGACTGGTTTGGGTGGCTAATTAACACAATGTTTTTGCATCCAGTGCATTTGTTTTGGTGTTTTTTTATATTAGCTACTGACACTACTTCCACTTCAAAGCTATGGAAATATTCTGTCCTTTTTCCTTTTAGAGTTAAACTTTCCAACCTCTTTAGGCTTTTGTTTGATCATTTTTGATTAAATTCTTTCAACTTTCCTTCTTCCTCCCCTCCATTTTCTGGGTGTGGAGCTTTGCACTCTCATGCCTTTTTATGGGGATTGCATGGTTGTGGTATAGATGATGAATGTGCTATTTAAAAATCAAATATTGATAACATGTAGCTGTATTATCTGAATAATCCAGATAATACTAAAATAATTTCCGTTTCTTTCTGTTCTCGCTTTGTCTCCCTCCCCCAAGGCCATCTGGTTGCCTTTTCACTCTCCATTACGTGTAATTGCTCTTTTTGTATGATTTTTTACAGTTATGGTTAAGGACTCTCTCCACCTCCCTACACTTGTCAAAAAACAAAAACAGAAAGAAAAAAGAAAGAAAATGCACAATAAACAAAGTTGAGGATGAATTTGACTGATGGCATTATTATTAATAATAATTGTGTTGTTGTTGTTGTTGTTCATCTTCTTCTTCTGATTATTATTATGCATTTTTTTTTACAGTAACAACTGCGCTGACCAGAACACTGCTGGCCAGGATAATTGTGTAGTAAACATGTGGAGCGTTTATCTATGCTTATTAGAATCAGTGAGGCTCAGTGACTGTATTAGGCCTTGGCCCCCTCTAGGTGGCGCCACTGGTATATAAAATGGCAATGCAGAATAACCTCATAATGTACAAATCCCCATTTTGTGTGACTCAAATCCATTTTTAAATGCATGCCTAGCCTTATTAGACTCTTGGTATGACTATGCTGGCCATCATCTGCAATTAAAATACTAGTTGCTTCCAAATGACTGACTTTAATTGTATTATTTTTAATAATAAATATATAAACAACAGTAACACTTCATAAGGATATATAAGTAAAGCTAAACTAAGGCATGGCTCGTGATTATTTAACACATTAATTAATGCAGACTGTATTATTAGCTCACATTTCATAAATCATTAAAGAATGTTTATTTACAGTTACTTCACACATTCGTTGATAAGTGACCAAATAAGCTGGATTCCAGTTATATAAAAGTTCATTTCAGACCCATGCATTTGCTGGGTCGAACCTATCCTCAAAGAAATACGAAGCTTCTCCTCAAACATAACATGCAAATTATCAGCAGCTAAGTATTTTTAGTACATAGTAGTTGTTGTCTATTCTAATATCTGTTAAAGGACCTGTGAGTCAGTTTAGGACTGAGAGCAGGTTTCTATGAGATTTGATTTGTTTTTCATAATAACTGAACAAAATCACAGAAGGATCAAACAAACAAACAAAAATATTATTTGAAAGTAAATAAAAATACTTTCAAACAAAAATTACCTACAAATGAATAAATAAATTACAAGAACCAGTGTGTCCTGTCATGTCTCTTCTCTCCATTAGATGGCCTCATTGAGTTTCTGGTGCTCAGCTGACCTGTATGCAGCATACAGTGTACAGTGTACAGTATACAGTATATTATACGGTAGAGGGCAGTTTCACCTTGAAGTTTATCACACTGTCAGTACTTATTGCTGGCAGGTGTTCATTATGTCCCTGACGTGTTGCTGATGTCTTGCTTCAGTGGAGTTTTTTTTGCATTACATCAGCTTTAAGCCTGAAATAAACCTTTTTACGTAAATGTCAGAATTCTCTAGAGGGTCTGCTTTGGGGCTTGAATAGTTACAAGTGCCATAGGAAGTGACATATTTGTTACCAGTTGTTTATAGCTACAGCTTGCTGGATGTTGCAGTGTGACATCAGTGATCTCTGATGCAGTGCTCAATTGATCTCCACAAGACAGTGACATTATTTCATTTTTTTAATTTGATCTTATGTAAGTTATAGCAGAACAGCAAAGGAAGCAGCAGAAAAAAGGAAGGAATATGAGACAGCATTCAAGTGTCAACTTTAACCTTTAACTTTTTATCATCCAAATATTGTTAGCTGTAGTCACAGAAACAGTTAGATTGCACTTTTTCTCCATATATATGAGCTGCGGTAGCAGCACATTTTTATACTGCAGTTTCAGCTCTCTACAGGAGCTGAGTTTTATGGGCTTCACATCCTCTTGGAGGTCCTTTAACTCCACTGCAGACAAAGCAAGGTGGAGATGAGAGGTGTACCCTGTCATCTCTCATTTTACAACTACTTTAGTGTTTCCAACTTTTAAAGTTTTTTTTTTTTTTTTTTTTTTTTTTTTTTGCTTTTTTTCTTCTTACTTAGAGATTTTCACTGCCGGTGTCTTTTCTGTCTTAAATTGCACCTGAGTTGCTACGTGTTTAAGTAGTGGTTCATAAGAGGTTTAAAATGCTGGTAGGCAGATCTGGATATCATCGAAAAGCAAGGTGGCACTTGAAACAAGGGAATGTGTGTAATTATGTCTCTATGTGTGTGTTTTACAGTAGCCTATACTAGTTGTAAGCAATTAAATATAAGATAAAATCAAAATCCACTGTTACAACATCACTTCAAGTACTAGCTTCAAAGCAATTCCTCAAAAAAACTACTTTATTTAATCTATTAAAGGCATTTTTTTTGCTCAAAATCTTAAAATTTTAGTTGCCATGATTTGTAATGGCTGCATCAACCATCATATAGAATATCTCAATGTATGATGGGTTACATATCCTCATAAATTAGCATTGCAATTAGTGGTATTGGAAAATTGGAGTGTTTGATTGTACGTGGTCATGAACAACATGCACTTGTACTGATTGGCCCATTGGTTGATGCAATACCATATAAAGTTGTTTCCCTTCCTCAATCTAGTTCATTCTTCATTTTGTTGATTTTCTGTCATAAGTTGAAATGGCCTCATTCATTTGTGCTTTTGTTTTACTGAAGCCAGAATTAAACTTGAATACTTGGCCTTTTTCACAGCAGACATTTTGAGTTGTTTAACGGAGA
The DNA here is from genome assembly GCA_026686955.1 of Epinephelus cyanopodus. Lineage (NCBI taxonomy): Eukaryota > Metazoa > Chordata > Actinopteri > Perciformes > Serranidae > Epinephelus > Epinephelus cyanopodus. The sequence continues at coordinate 15,919,955 of CM048919.1, forward strand.
AAGCACAGGTGTTAATAGCGCAAACAATGGCTCCTTAAATTTTGTGATAAATATTAAATCTAGATCACTGAATATACTTTAATAGTTATGTTGATTTACTAAAGTTGTGGTTGGTAACTTATAAAAATAACTTTTCATCATATTTGTTAAAAGTATCACTGTATCCACATATGAGACAGGCAATCTGTGAAACACGACTACGTCAAAATCTAGTAAATGTCAGGGCCGTGTATGAAACACTAGAGGGCTTTTAATTTGAAATGAGGATTCAGCAACAGGCAGTGATGTACGTCTCTGTGTGACTGGTGGAGGCTCTGCGGCTTTCGGCCACTATCAGTGTCAAGCTCTGTCAATAACAACAATTTGTAAAATGCCTATTGGCGCCAATTACCAAAAGGAGCATTTTGTCATTGAGGCGGCACTCGCTCTGTTCATTGTAACACGTACAAACTTAAATCAGTTCCTTATTTCCACTTCCTCCTCATGACAGTGGCAGCACCTACTCTGACCAGTTCTGGCATTGTAACACTTACATGTTGTTCCTCAAACAAAATGATGAGGTGATCCTCACTCTCCTCAATCTATAACTGCCATTTTGACCACGGGTGGCTAGGTAGCTTGCTAGCTTGCTATTTCCATCATGCTTTTGTGCTAATGTGACAGTGGTTATAGAAAATGAGCCAAAAAAAAAAAAAATCATGGTTTTCTGCCTCCTCATGTGCTTCAAATGGCATTTGCTAGAATTTTCCATAGTGCACCAAAAACAACCAATCAGAGCTGAGGAGTCTCTAACACAGATTCAATTATGTCAGTTTACTGCTGGTGAGCTGCAGTCAGACTGTCAAACTAGGCAGCGCTAACCAAATATGAATGACATTTCTGTTACTGCATTGCCTATTTCTTGCCGCGGATGTTCTCAGAAACATATTTTAGTGTACTGTTTAGCTGTAAAGTGAGGAAGTTTGAGACCCGGATGCCATATTGAAAACAGTCATACAAACGCTCTCATTTTCCAGCTAAACAGTGCTAAAACATGCCTCATGCAGCCTACGTCTGTAGTGACAGTTACAGAAAATATGACAAAGTTATCTTTACAAAAGTTACTAAGGACAGCTTTAAAGCATTTTCATTCACATGCATTCCATATTCACTTTATTTGCTTGTTTACTAATTACAATGCAATGCTGCCATTGAACTTTACAGCAGTGCTGTTAACTGGCAGCAAGTAAACACATTACCAAACCTGTTCATATAGACCCAGCTCAGTTACGAAACAACACCTCTCTTCCACTGCAGAGCTGCTTTAATCTCAGTGAGTCTGTGGTGAAATCCGTGTCATTCGTAAACGTAAGCATAGGTTTCATGCAGAGACGCTAGAAGTAGGGGTGCAGGCGAGTGCAGCTCCCACTCCCCACTTTCAGCATCTACCCTTTACTGCACCACATGTATTTTCTTTTTGAAATTAAGAAGTGGTGCTTAAGTTTGACATCTGTGCAGCAGCATCATGGCCTTCCTGTGTCATTTTTTTTTCAGTTTTATCTTTACGACATGTCTGAGTCCTTTATGACACATTCAGTGCTGTTAGCTCTAGACTAGTGCCAACACACGCTTCATGTGCTCACATTGTGTCAACAAAAGTTCACTGTGTGTTAAGTGTGTGCTCATGCACCATCCGTGTGCCGTTGTGTGCACTGTGTGGTCTCTCCCTTGGCTCACATCAGCATGGATTGGTCAGCTGTTTTCCCCCCATCATCACCTGGGGCCAGATGTATTAACAGTGTGTATGCACAAAATCCATGCGTATTTCCCACACATAAACTAGAATATGTAAATTAGAACTATGGTTGATATGACAATGATGGTTTCATAACACAGAGAAAATGTTTTTGCTCTGTGTAGATCATTGCTTTACTAATAATATATCTTTTATTTTATATCTATGGCAAATGCTCATGTCTCTCAAACTCTGTGTTTTAACAAAGAATTTAAGTTACAAAATTGTTGTCTCTAAACCTACGTAGGATGATGTGACTTGCAGTAAGTGATGTGACACACAGACTTAACAGAATTTCTCTGGAGCCACACAGGATGTCATACAAATGTTTTCACAGACGTATATAAACCCACAGCCTGAGGTTGTACAATTGCTGGAGTTTCCCCAGAAAATGAATTTGCATGAATGAAATAACATGTAACAACATATCTACATGGCAAGTACAATATTCACTTAAATATTCAGTAAAATATTTAGACTGACATATGCAGTGTTTATTATTTACTTCAAAACACGTCTTCCACGTCACCTAATCAGTTCAGTCTCAGCTTTGTTTGGTAGAATATTAACACAACAGTGTGAGTCTACTGATGCTGGATTGTGCACATAGAGAGATTTGTACTCTTGCACAACTTGTATCATAACATTGTGGTGTAATTTGATGTTTGTGTTGTCAGTGTTACTAAAATAGATTTGTTAATCTTTTGTAAGTACCACAACTTGCATTAGGCATAGAGGTTTTACAAACAGGGCTGTGGTTGTATTTACTGTATGTACTACATTTCCCTTATACGATGCAGAGCTGAAACTTGAGCAGCTGGATGAACTTTGCATTGAAAGATGACTTCTATATAGATCAGCAATAATGTGACCATACTGATAAGCTGCATACTATACCTCTCATAAACAATTATGGGTTTAAAATGAGCAGTAAGTTAAGCATCGTCAGTGTGTGTAGAACAGAAACAGGTCAGTGCCACTTGTGTGAGGCAGCCAGAGTTGGCAGAACACTGAAAGCACTGACTTTTAACCTCACATGTGAAATCAAAGCTGGCCAAATGAACTTTGTTCAGAACAATTTTTTACAAGTCAGAGTGGATAAATGAATGAGATTTTACAGATTTAAACTATTCGGAGCATAGAGATTAGCTAGTGTGGGTATTTTTTACCCACACAGTAATCCCCCACGCAGACACCTGCAGTGCCAGGGATGATTCATGTACAAAGTTTCTTAAACTTTCACATTTCAACCCCCCCCCTCACACACACTCATTTTCCAAAAACATTACCAAAACAGACTCACACTACTCCCACCAAATGGAAAATTAATTCACCTTCTGTCCTGATTGTTGTATCTCTGATTCTGCTTCATTGAGTCAATAACATAATAACAAAGAGGGTTTCTTCGTTACTTTTTTGAAAAAGTTATATATTTATGTCGACGCATAAGACTTCATATGACAAAGTGAACTGAACTAGTTTCATGGCAGTCCGCAGAAGGCTGCACAGCTATGGCAAAATGTTCAGGGGGCATAACGTTGGTCTTGGCTGGTTCTGTGCACAGCAGAGTCTGGTCTAAAGTGCAAAGGTGACTATTGTTCAGTTTGCTGAGAGTCTGGATAGTTTGGCAGGCCACCAGAGACTGTTCTGACATTTTTTCACATCTAGACTTTAATTCAGGCAGCAGTTATAGTTATAGTCAGAATGATGAGCTCAGAAGTGATGACGGTGATGGTGAGAATTACTGATCGTATTTAACTCTGCTCCTGGAACAGATAAGGCTCTGTATACATTTCTACAAAAAAAAAAACACTGAAAATGAAAAGTGCAATGAGTCCACACAAGTAACTTATGTACTTGCATATCCATGATATAGGCATTATGCACTTAGGCCACACACCACCACCAAACTATGTGAGGAACATACTGTATCTGCAAGTGCAAGAGCCTGTAGCTAACTCAGCGTCTCTGTGATGCTGTGGTGGCAATACTTTTCATTCATTAGCATGCTACCATTTGGTAATTGGCACGAAACACAAAGCCAACATGTTGATGAGCATGCCGTAAATTTTGCAAGCATGTAGTGATGGACCAATATTAGACATATTGGACATATTAACATTTTTGACCTGGTGGTGGAGCTCGATGAAAAGTCAAGGGATCACTAAAGTTATTACAATTCCTCGGGGCGTCGGTGGTAGAGCAGGCGCCCCATATACAAGGCTGTTACTGCAGTGGCCTGGGTTCGAATCCAGCCTGTGGCCCTTTGCTGCATGTCACTCCCTCTCTCTCCCCTCCTTCACACTTGTCTGTCCTATCAATTAAAGGCTTAAAAATGCCCAAAAAAATATCTTAAACGAAAAAAATACAAAAACAACCAATTCCTCCTCTCGACACCATGAATGCAGTGTTGAAGCTATCTGAGACCAAGTCATGACCAAAACCAGACTGTATCGACAGGGGCATTCTGTCAGGAACCCCCAAAAATTGGGGGAAAATGGGCCCCTCAGTCACATTTCGCAATAACAACATCAAACCCCTGGAAACCTCCCATAAAGGCACTGCCACTGTCCCAAAACCCAGAGTAGTGCCCCTTGTAACTAACGTATACAGCTGGTTGCCATTAGTTCTGGACTTCTTTGCCTTGGGCCCCCATAGTCTAGGACAAGAAGAAAACTTTGAGGGGTTGAAACCAAATCCACACCAAGAGCAGGGCAGGGTGAGACTGACCAAGACCAGACTAGTGCGAGTGCTACATGGCACAACGCACTTTTGACAAAGTGTAGAATATGCAAACCATAGGCACTCCTCTAATTGAAGATCCACATTCCCATTAAAAACAAATACAAGACAAACAGAGATTCCTCCTCATTCACCTCTTTTTATTGCCATGTATGTTTGTATGCCTAAGTGTACCATGAGAGATGTCTTGATAGGCACTGCAGAGGTACATTTTCTGTGTAGGAATTTTTATTTGTTTTCTGTGAGTAAAAAGAAATATTAACAAACACGAAGGAGCTGAAATCAGCTTAACCATCTTTATGCAACACTTGTTTGCTGCAGAGGCAATTCATTGATGTCCCTGCAGTTGTGGTCCTGAGATAAAATCCTGAGTCCTCTTTGTCTGAGACCAAGGCAGGACAAAACCAAGAGACCGAGACAAGACAGAGTAAAAATGCGGTTGGGTCCGAGAAGAGACTGAGACCTTCAAAAAGTGGTCTTGCGATGGGTTTCAAAACAAAGACTACCCGCCAGTACTACAACACTGCATGGATGTTTGTACAAAATTTCATGGCAATCCATCCAGTTGAGATTTTTTAGTGGTGGATTGACTGACAAACCATGACCTTGGGGAAGCGTGACTAAAAATAAGAGTTACAGAAGGCAAAATTAGTCCATTGTTAAGGTTAAATATTGATCATCATGATGATATTTATCAATAAAATGGTTTGTCATTGAACCCTCAGTAAACACCTTTTTCTATTTTGACTTTTTTTTTTAATTTAGAAGGATAATAAAAGGTTTCACATTAATCCATGACGTAAGGTACGGCGGATGCATTCAAAATTTACACACATCCTTGGTTAAATCCTCCACACATCTTGTACCCACTCAAATTTCCCTTGCACTGAGGCCCCAGTGGTAGAGGAAGTCCAAACTTGGCTTCTTTGTAGAAATGTCAGAGGGCTGAGTTGTGGTCTCTTAACCTCTGTGTCATGCATTGCATCTTGCTCTGCAAGTGGGTCACTGGAAAACTTTTCTCTTAGAGGCATCACTGATTAACCCTGACTGACACAGCAGAGTTGAAGCTATTACACTGTCATCAGGCCTAAATCTATTCTTTACTACAGAAGTTGCATCAGAGTGTGACTAAATGGCATTTAAAGTTAAATATCTCTGAGAACAAAGTGCTGGATAAGCAGTTAACTGCAGGGAGAGAAGAAAAAGAGAATAAGACATAATGAGAGAGAAAGACTGCTGCCATATATAGTCATGTAGGTTTATAACTTGAATTACAACATGTACTGTATGCTGATGCTTTGCATTGCTAGTGCATTTTCTTGTCTCAAAAGGTAGCCTTTGACACACTCACACATGCACACACAGAGTACATGAGCAGTGCCCTATCCAGTCCAAACCAGTTTTTTTGTGAGCTCTGAGATTTGGCTTCGCAGCATGGAGACAAAAAAAGAACAAAAGCATAATTGCATTAACCTGCTTTTGAGCGCTAAGACTTCCTAATGAGCAGCCATGGGCAAAACGTCTATGCACAGTGCACATGGCAACAGGTAATGAACCAAAGTGAGTGGATAAAATATAACCACTTTAACACATGTCGTATCAACAAGTGGAATAAGCATAAAATTACTTTTACATTGGAAGAAGCGAAGCCACTGGTTTACACTCCACAGCTTCAGCTAAATGCACAGTGATGCCTTTGAAAGCAAGGGCCACCAAACTGTATGTATAATCACAAAAATAATGAAGAATTGATTTTTAAAATGTATTTTTATTCCAGTTAAGATTACAGGTTTGTATAATACAATTCACATGGCCAGCAAGCTGATACTCTTCCACCTGTAACCCGAGTGTGAACTCTGCTGTGGCCATGCTCTTGATTGATTGACAAATGTTGTCCTGTTTTATTATCATTTAGACACGTACACAGCTGACTTGCTTTCAGTGTTCGCCCACACATAAACAGATGAGGATAACTTGCTTATAAATACACACACTCATAAACAGATAAAATCTAAGCAGGCATGCCTCTGCAACAAACACACACACACACACATAGGAAGACACACACACATCCTAAACCTACGCACATGCATTCACTTCCTGAGTTTTAGCAATAACCCCTAATGGACTTTTGGATGGTTGGAAATCAATGCCCCCGCAGGGTTCAACTCGTGGTCATGTCACTTTAAATGACCTCTGCACTGCTTCATTTTAGCTTTATGCAAACCCCCAAAACAAACAAAGCTTAATATAACAGTAAAGATGAATACTTGTGTGATAAAGATCATCCCAGGCTCATGCTAAAAGAAAAAATATTCAAGGTTTTTCTTTAACAGTTTTGTAAAATGATGGTTATAATGACTCATTTCAATTATTAGAACATTCCAAGTTATCCAACACAATTTAACATTTTGAATTATTAGTCCGTCATAAAAAAAACACGAGTCTATATGGTTCTAACAAAGCTCATACGGTAATCAGTTTATTTAGAAAATATCTTATCATGAAAGTTATGATATCTTTAATGATAAACTGAAAGAAATTTATGGCAGAAAATTCTGTGTTACAGGTGTTTTCGGTGTGAAAATTCAGTCTTCAAAGTCTTCCTGTTGAGTTTCCTTGTGGTTGAAAAAAAAAAAACCACATACATGAATCACATTCATTGTTACTCACTAAAATGCATATCTTGTATCCTTGTATCCTTGTATCCTTTAGGTTGGGCAAATGTCTTGAATGCCCCCCCCCCCAAAAAAAAAACAACAAAAAACTTGCATTGCATTGTTTCATTGTTCACATCCCTGTTCACTCAGAAATGTGCATGATACAAACAAATCAGGGACCCACTCATGAAAACATTGCTGTATGGTTCTACTAGTGGTAAAAACCAGGGTACTTTTAAGTGTATCAGACATCCACTTTAAATGTTATCACTTAATTAAATGTGGTCATTATCGGTGGTGATCAGCCTCATATGGATCAGAAGGGACCTGCTACACTTAGTAGTAGGTTCAGAGGCTATTGTCAGCTCATTAAATGGCCATTGTCAGTTGTTAACTGCAACATACGTACGAGCCATTTATCATTAGGTGACCTCTATTGGCTTTGTTAATTATGACAGGAGCAACAGAGGTCAGATGACAAAGCGAGAAACAAAGTTGCCGTAGGACTTTCATGTAGGTTGGGTTAGGGTTGAAAGTGAAATTGAAACAACCATTTAAACCCTTTTCCCACTATAATAAGCATGTGTGCGTAGGTTTTATAAACACGGGTAAACCCATTAAAATAGGCTATCGACTCCATTCCCATTGCAGTAGACCAGAGCTGCGTACAGCGTACATATGCCTTTTCTGTGTGCGTGTGGGTTCTTTTGGTGTGTCACGTTTGACGTCATGGACAGAAAATAGGTTTGTAAACAGTGAGAAGCAGCATGGAGGCCTGTGAAAACTCTATTGTGGTTACTTCTTTTTATATCTCTTACTTAGTCAGTGTCACTTTTAAACTGGGTGCAGGCTAATATGGATCAATGTTTGAGCACTGCTTAGGTGGAGACAGACTTTTTTTGTGGTGGTATGTTATTGCATCTCGCCAGTTAAGAGGCTAAAATTAACATGTTCACCCAGGTGTTGTGTTTCTATCATTTCTGATTTGAGCCAGAGTTGATAAACACCAGTGGTTACAGCAGAGTCATTTGACCTGGGTGTGAATGCTAACCTTTCCCATTATATCAAAAAGTCAGATGTTGGTGGTTGTTAGTGGGTTTTTGTGTGGTGAAAAGGTGTAGCAGACCCCTGTTAAGCCACATGTATGAGGCTAATAACGATGTATCACAGTCAAATTCTACGACCTATTTGCCCCCCATATTTAGGGATGTTAACGGTCAGCATTATCTTCCACAGTACAAGGTGTATTCAATAAGCTAAATATAATGATTAATCACTCAAACTCTGTTTTTATTGAGCGAGTGATAGGTTGCTTAATAAGTTCTACAGCTGCACAGCAATCCAATCGCCAAAATGAATGCTGGCATTGTACATTTCTGCAAACCATGGGTAAGTTACATTTGTATGTTATTATGTAGCAGATAGATTGAAATGCACTGTTTTTTTTTTTTTTTTTAACTTTCAACAATGCTGTGGTTAACATGTGATTAAGTTTAGGTACAACAAACACGTGACCATCTTTTGGCTTTGAATACCCCCTTTTTCTGGCACTATCTTGGGACAAAATACATTGGTTGCTTGGTAAAACATGGCACTATCCAGGATGGGGAAAAGTAGGGTTGACTTGGTAGAGCACAACTTTTTGTGCCACTCTTCCCAATAGAAACAGAGTGACAGGTCGCTAAAAACACCCATGATTGGTGACTAGAAAGCATCTGACACAGCAGCAGTAACTCGATAAATCGCAACAGGTTTTGTTGTTTGTTACTGTTGTTTGCAGCTCGGCAGGCGTCTCACCATTCCCTTCACTTCCCGATGACAAAGTCAGTCAACAGACTATATTACTTCAGAAACCTTGATATGAGACACATAAAATGTACAAATATAATGTTTCTATAGTTTGTGGAAACCTACAATGCCAACATTTTGTGACAGTGCTTTCCACAGAATTATCAAAGTTAAAAAATAAGTTTAAAAAAGTTTCCACAGCAGCAACATGCTGGTAAAGTACATTTTAGAAAAAAAGAGAAAGTAGATGAGAAAGTAAACGCGTTCTACTTTGGGCTTTTTTGATTTAGCCATTGTGTCATTCTCTACAATTATCATAATCAAACAAGTAACAGCTTGATGGACTGCATTGCACCGCAGGGCCTATTCACTGAATTCACTGAGAGTTATAATCTGGCATAAAATGTCAATGGTTATCTCGGATACCCCTGATATTGTAAAAGCAAAATGACAATGATTTTATATAAAATGTTTGTGGGTTAGGGTTACAAGCACATCTGGATTCATGAGGCATCTTAAATTGCTGTCAAACAAAACAATGGCATCAATCTTTGGATTTATCTACCAGTGATACTCACCCTGGCTATAGATTTCTGAAAAGTCTACACACTCTTCCAGCTTACTCAAGCACAACTGTTCCAGATTGTTACATTGGCACACTTACTTGCATCTCTGGGCTGCAGAGCGGCCCGCTTGCCTCTGCGACTTGACAAGTCATCAGATGCTTCAACATTCCAGGCTCCATAAACCACATGCTTGAAGGAGTAAATAAGACCTAATATGTCAGAGAGATGCTTGTTTGTGTATGTGCCTGCGCGCCTCATTACTGTGATTGTGTGTGTTTGTGTGTGTGTGTGCTTGTGTTTGTGTACTGAACCTCGAGAAATGAACATGCTGGCTCATGGAGGTTTTTTCCATGTCTAGCTGGAAGCATGCAGGGGCAGAGAGGATTTACAGGAATTGGAGGAGAGGTGAAGCAGCAACGGCTCTGCAACAACCGATGCCATAACCTACTGCCAAGTAAATTACGAAGGCGTGTTGTGTGTGTGCGTGTGTGAGGGTGTGTGCATATACTGTATAAACACGTAATTTCCCAGAGACACAAAGCCTCTGGGACAAGACCAAAACAACATCTGTGTCTAGTCCGTGCCCATTTATACAGAAACCTCTTTATGGACACAGTGGTTTACAGTAAGAGTAGAACGGACATTTGTCATTATATCCCCCGATACATTCATTTCAACAGGCAACCACACACTGACGTCCAAAACCTTTACAAATTGCCATTATTGATACTGATATTAGTATTGTGGGGTATTGCAGTTCTGTATTTTATTTTACTAGATTGTCCAAGAAGTGTTGCCATACCCACAAGCCATCACTTAGTGCTGTGGGTAGGTACAAGGTCCCGGGGAAAACCGCTCACCCTTGCAGAAATTTTTTTCCCAGTGGCCACTCAACGATACTGCAGCAAAAAAAAAATCCCATGCGGCCCAGAAAGCATTTTTCCCATAGACCACCACTGTAGAAGAGACATCCGTAAAACTGTCGACAGGACACCTTGAACTGCAAACAAGGTCAATTCCGGTTCTTACTAAGCCATGGTGGTTTTATATATGTAAAACTTTCCAAGCCGAGAAAAGCGATTTGAAATTCCGTAACTTCATCACAATGTAAAGTCTACCATCTAGGCCAGTGAGAGAAACACTACTGCGCATATTCAGTGGGCTGCATAACGCAGAAGTAAACCCGGAAGCTAGATAACTTTTTTGGCATATGAGCCAGGGGAGCAACTCCATGAGAAGGCACCATCTTAGAGTCCAGTATCAATTAATTATTAAAATCTGTGATAGGTACATCCTTTTTTTAATCCATCCATTGGTTCATCTGCTTATCCAGGGCCGGGTCGCGGAGGCAGCAGGCCAAGCAAAGCACCCCAGATGTGCCTCTCCCCAGCAACGCTTTGCAGCTCCTCCTGGGACCCCCAAGGTGTTCCCATGCAAGGTGAGATATGCAATCTCTCCCACGTTTCCTGGGTCTACTTCAGGCCCTCCTGCCAGCAGGAAGTGCTTGGAACACCTCTAACGGCAGGAGCCCAGGAAGCATCCCGATCAGATGCCCGAACCACCTCAACTGAACCCTTTCGCCATGAAGGAGCAGCAGCTCTACTCTACTCCCTCCGGATGTTCGAGCTCCTTATCCTATCTCTAAGGTTGAGCCCAGACATGCCATGGAGAAACTAAGTTCGGCCACTTGTATATGCGATCTCATTCTTTCAGTCACTTCCCTGTGCCACTCCACAGGCACCATACCTGAAAAGGCAACCGAGACAGCCCAACAATGTATAGTAGGTATAATCAATGTCATATTTCTCTCTATTTCATTACTTGATTGTGATCAGTTTTGTTAAGTGTTATAAAACTGATGATTTTTTGAATAGTTATTTTCTTGCAATGTTATGCTAAATTCCTGCCAGAATGTTAGCCAGCATACACTTTGTGCATTGGCTATCGCACAGCTGGTACATTCTGACAATACTCCATTTGCTAGCTTTGTGTAAAGTTAGGATTCGATAACATTAGCATTATTGACGGAAAAGTATTATTTTAAGATCGTACCAGTGATAACGCTTCACTTCAGTCAGGACATGCACAAAAAGTTCCCAGATGAATACAGAAACTAGAAAAGAAGATTGACAGAGTATTTCATGTACATTTTAAAGAGATCATTTTTCTATGACCTGCATTTTGTTTCCATTAATAGTCTAATATTTTCAATCTTCCTCAATCTTCCGTAAGTTGAGTTGGAGGTTTGGGCGGCAAAACATTTCTTCCTTGCTTTGATGACAGGAAATACTGCAGACTGTAGAGATGGAGCATGATTTTGAATATTCATGGTGGGAACTAAAAACAGGAACTTATGCTGTTATGAAAAGCAGTGGGTTGATTTTGACAACAGAAATCCAAACTTCCGAGCAGCAACTGTAGGTCACAATCCTAAAACCTTCTCGTGTGAGTGTTTTTTTTTAATTCACGTGCATGCTTGTGTCATTCACCGTTATTAATGTGTAATTTCAAAAAGACAAAGCCCAAGGTGCTCAACATAATCATAAATTACATAATGATAATAAGAATTAAAATCTGAGCTGTAATTCTTTTGCGCAGACTTGCATGGGTCATTCAGCAAGAGTGGGGAGTTATGCATACATGTGTGCACATGTGCTGCACAGACATGTATGCATGGATCAGGCGTGTGTGAGTGTGGGCACATGTATGTCTGTGAGTGTTTGCACATATGCATTGCTGTATCTGTCTTTTAAAGGGTGTATATCTGTGTGTCTGTGTGTTTACTTATTGATCTCGTCTGTGTGTCAGAAAGAACATTGTCTCAAATTGATCGCTCCTCCACTTTTCTTGTGTAAGAGCATCGTGGCTGATTGTTGACCCCAGAGTGTCCCCAGTGTAATCTCCTGACCTGATACCTGAACATGAGCAAACCTGCGTTTGAGCACTGGAGCCACTCATTTTGTAATTTGCTAAAATACAGCCCTGTCATTGTACCTCATGAAACTCTGAAGAATATATTGCACTTGTCCTTTTACTGTTTATATCTTCAAATAACAGAAAACAGTTTTTACACTGAAGACTGTAAAACATCTAGTTTTAAGGGGAGATATAACTAAGAGATATGACCATGAAACTGAAACCGAGATGATTTCTTACTGTAAAAAGTTATTTTTGTTTTTTACATTCCACATTTTTTTGATATTTTATGTGTAAATATGCAAACGATGCATTATTTATAATCATCTATTAAATATACACTGATTTGCATACATTTTCAGAACAAAAATCCAAACATAGCTAAAACCATGATAAAAATACTTTTGTTGACACATGGGTTGTTGAAGGGTTTTGCAGGGGGAACTTTGGATATCTCCTTTTATCGCTCCTTAAATCAGGAAATACTGTCAACAGACATAAAAAAAACAATTTTTGCCGTGTTTTTAGAAATAAAATTTTATATTAATCAGGCTATAAGTGATTAATAAATAAAACCCTCTGTAACATCCTTCAGATAATAGACATGAATAAATGTGGAAGTTTGATGTGTGTAAATGCTACTGAAGTTGAGATTTTTGGCCCACAGTATGACAAAACACTCATTTTGAGAAAAAAAGCCTTTAAAGATATGTATTGTAAAATTCAACACTTTTTTTTTAACAAAAAACAAGACGCTAGAGTAAAGATGTTAAGATGTTTGCTGAAATATTATATTTAGATATGCAAATAGGGTACTATCTAATATGCACTACATTTCCAGAACTAAAAAAACAACACCTTAATGTGTATTTTGGATGTTTTGTTTTCACTAGTCTGAGTGAGATATGGAAGCAACATAGCCCATAGTCTCAAAATTGACAAGAGCACAAAAAAAACTGTTTTCACCTGTCTCACCATAAAAGTGAAGATATTTGGAAATAACAAACACAAAGCAGCTCTCACAAATAGGATTACTGCGTCAACAGCTCAGCATGTTCAGATGATGTGGCCCATTGAGTTTATTTGTGTTGACCCAGTTAAGCCTAATGACCACAGATAAAAGAAACAGACAACTCTGTCATTCTGTTTGATCACTGATAATGATCATCAAGTTTCAATGGATTGTGTTGAACACTGATCATTTAGGAATGGTCAACACTGCAATCAAGGATTGCTGCTTTGATTAAAGGAGCTATATGTAAGAAATCTAAAGCAAATGGTCGTAAAATCATCCTAATACTGTATGTAACAGAGACTAAGGAATAATGTTCGTATAACATACTGATCTCACCGACAACTATAGTACAGCCAGAATATTCGCATTTAAAAAATTTTTTTACAGTCCGCAAATCATGTTTATGTTTTGAAATGTTGCGCCACCCACCGCCGTCTACCAGTCACACAGTCAGGAGAGTCTCAGTATCAGTTACAGTTACGACTGAGCTACAGCAGCACAAAAAACAGCATTAACAGTGTCCAGGTACATAGCATTAGCAGCCGGCTCCTCCTCAGCTGTATCCTGGCAGCGGTGTTAGCAGCAGAGAAGCCGGACTTGCTCGGAACGGTCCGCTGGAAAACCGACTTGCAGCAGTATTTTGAATTTGAGTGCAGTAACCGTTTTAGCCACATTCTTACATACAGCGCCTTTAAATCTTGATTTGAAGGTTTGACACTTCCTGATACAATCCTGATACAGTGGTGACTGTTAGGATGAAGGCCTCAAATGATAGCCGCAGTTAGATAGTTAAATAGTTAGATAGTTAAAAAAGCCAACAAGCATACACGCACACACGCACACACACACACACACACACACACACACACACACACACACACACACACATACACACACACACACACACACACAGACCCATCATCATCATAAATTCCTTATGTTGCATAATTTCCAAAACTTTCAAATCTAGTGACAGCATGCTCTGAGTATGTCTTCAATACACAACCATTTCCTTACATGCCCCGTGAGCTGATATTCTACACTGGCCAAGCCAACTGTTACTCACTTCTGCTTTTCTGTTCAATAAAAACCAAAGGAAATAGGCGGAGTGACTAAAAAACAGGCTGCAAGAGGACAAGTATAAAACAAAAGTGAGAGAGATGAATGTAATGGGTGTGTGAAATACTCAATTACAATGAAATGTTGCATTCAAATTCATACTTAAGGGAATAGTTTGATATTTGGGGAATTATGCATATTCACTTTCTTCCCAAGAGCTAGAGGAGAGATAATCAATACCTTCCTCCTGTCTGTACCATTAATAGGAGGGTACAGCAAACAACCAGTTTGCTTAGCTCAAAGCCTGGCAATAGCAGGAAACAGTTCGCCTGGCTCTGTCCAAAGGTAGGCATCTACCGGCGCTTCTAAAGCTCACAATTTGACATGCAAACTATTCCCTTAAAGGTCCAGTGCATAGGATTTAGGGGCATCTGTTGACAGAAATGGTATATGACACATAATAGTTTTTGTTACCTTAGACATTTTATATCTACATATTGAGCGGGTCCTCTTCCATGGAGTCCGCCATGTTGTTCTACAGTAGCCCATGGACAGATCAAATACTGGCTCTATATAGGACCATTCACATTTTTGTGTCTTTGAGTTGACCCCCATAGGTGTCCTACACGCTTGGCACACGGGAGACATTTCAGTTATGTAATCTCACAGCTACATACCTGTAAATCCTGTGTATTAACATGTAGTTACGAGTAAAAGTGCTCATTGTTCAGACAGGCATCACTGTCATATTATTATATATGATATGACATATCATTTGAATATTTTTATTGGTGCATTTACATCTTAGCAAAATTTTAATGTTCTTTTTGTTGAGGTGGAACTCATGTAACTACTTTATACTGTTACTTTCATTAACTCTATAACAATGCATTCTATTTTATATGCTTATTATAGCCTAGATTCTTTAAAATCCTAACCTAGAAAGTTATCAGTAACTGTAAGATGAATTTAGTACAGTTAAAAAGTGCAGTTTCCCCCCTAAAATATAGTGGAGTAGCTGAAAATGGAGATACCCAAGTAAAGTACCTCAGAATTGACTGTGTAATGTAATTAGTTTAATCTTCACCTTTGATGAGATGGGAAGAGAGGCCAGACATCCATGAAGACTAACAACAGAAATGCAAGACACAATTAAAATTTACTTACAGGCCTTTATCTTTGTGACAGTTCCCCTCATTCAGACACTGAGACACTACCTTGACACAGTAACTGTCTGAACTCCAGCCAGATTTAAGGACAGGGACCCTGATCAGGTCAAGTTAATATGTCACCAGGTTTGGCTTTCAGGTACAGTTGTGAAATGCTAAGTACGTGCTGGCCGTGTTAAGCTATCAGGGAAGAAAGGGAGGGTTTACGGTCCAAGGGGCTGATCTCAGCGATTGATCCCCTGGTATAAAATGCTGCCGATGGCCGAGGCTCACAATGGACATTCTACTGCAACACTGAGCCTTTAAACCGTCTACTCTCTCCTGATCGTCACAGTTTACCATCACCTTCAATCAGCCATGGGGGTTGCCTACAGCGTTGGAGAGTAAGTGAAACGAATAGTCTGGAGAGCTGTGAACATTGTCATGCGGGCTCCTGAACACGGGGGCATTACCTGGAGTTGAAATGGACTAAACTTTGGTTTGCTTGATCCAACAAATTTAAGTAAGACAATGTGAGCTTGCAAAGACTGTTGCATTTTGAGATTTCAAATGCAATCTTCTACATTTATTTGAGGTCAAATCGTGCATGGGATCTGAATCTTTTCAGTCATGGTGATCAGTGTTCTTGATGCTGTTTATGATAGGTGCAAAGGAGGCAAGGGGAAGTGGTTTTCGTCATACTATGGTAAAAAAAAACATGTTGCATTGTGGTTGACAGATGAGTTAGACATGCATGCATGCATGTGTGTGTGTGTGTGTGTGTGTGTGTGAGAGAGAGAGAGAGAGCGGGAGAGTCTTTGTGTGTGACACTGGAAGAGAGAGTGATAGTGTGTTACATAGAGAGGCATGATTGAGGTTAAACAGCTCTACAGTTGAAGAAGGTTATTTTAAATTACTGCATACTGGAACTGCTTTTGTCCATGGGAAATGGACTTCTAGGATTTCAGCCCTAAATTGCCCAGAAGTGGTTCTCTTTAGGAAAAAGCACTTCCCAATTTTCACTTATCTTCTCGAATGTCCTCAGCCTGGCATGATTAATGTCTCAAACATTCAAAGCATGCTTCATTTTCCTGTTATTCATGTCCAGACAGGATTCAACAGATAATAGAGGTGTGCCAGTGATATTTGCAACAATACGTTTTCTCTCTCATGGGAAATAGAGGTTGGGCCAACTGCCATTAAGGCTTGGAAGTTCCAGCAACATTACATGCACTGGAAAGTCCAAGTACTGCAGTTAAAATGATATACTGCTTAAGTTGAATGTTTTAATTGTATTTTCTGATAATATTGTGATATTTTAACTCCATTGTGGAGTTGGATGATAGAAGCCCTTTGGTATTTCCTAAAACATTTTAGCTAGAGCAATGTTATCTTTTTAGGAACAACATAAAATGATAATCTATTAGTAAAAATGCACTTTCTTCTTTTGCTTCTCCAGGGTCGACCACCTCTACACCTTCTTTGTGCAGTGGTCACCAGACATCTACACTAAGGGCAGCAAGAAGCACCGCCAGCCCCGCTACATCATCAGGGAGAAACAACTGAAACGCTGCCTGGTAGTGGAGAAGAACAAGGTGGCTGTGATCAACAAGATCCTCAGTAACTCCGTCAAACCCACTGCTAAAAACTGGGAGGTAAGGTCTGAACGGACACACACATATGATTAAAGATAAGACAAAAGTCCTCTGTGGCTCTCTCACTGCAGGTTAACATCAGGGCAAGACAATAAATGTTCTACAGCTCAAACATTTGTTTTTACTTTTGTAAACTGTCTCACGAAAATCATCAAGTATCCCAGATTTACTGTAAGTGAGGCTCCAAAGTGCTTGGCAGTTATCCCAGAAGTTGTGGGAAATACCAGGCTCTATATATGGACATCCTATCTGGAGCTCCCTCCCATTGCCTCAGAACTGTGCTTCACTTTCCGGTTAGAGAGAAAAGAAACTGCTCCATCTCAGAGCCGACCAATGAGAAGCCCCTCCAGTTAAATTTCAAACCAATAGCATTACTGACACACAAAGTGAAAGCAGACCAGAGAGGGTACAAAAGAGATGCTCGTTGGGTTGTTTATTAGACATGTGGCACTCCAGAGTACAGAGCTTGACAGAGAAAGGAACTATGAAGCTGCTGCCAGAAAATATCAAGGTGCTTTATTTTGCCAGTGACTGCGCGGAGCCGTATGTTGAGGTAGGACTGCTATGCTGCATCTTATCTTGTTAGGAGATGTACTGCATTTATGGAGTAAAAGATCATTTACTTTTGGGGTAAAATGTTTTGTCAGTGTCCACATTCACTAGTGAGGAAGCTGTGTTAACCAGGGGCATAGGTTTTGGGGGGGGTCCTCTGCCAGAAAATTTTGAGCATCAGACACTAAATTTCCTGCGTTCTGGGAATTTTTTGGACCTTTCCTAATAGTGTGGTGGTGGTGCAAAACATAATACACTGAGCAGGAGAAAATAATTCCTGCTTCATGTGTGTCCCTTGCATATCCCATAAAATTAACGTCTTGGTGTTAACTGTAAGCTCTGTAAACACTGTAATCAATGATATGTTCATCCCTCACACTGTGAGCCATCTGTGAATGAGTCACTCAACCACACGTTTCTGTATGTAATAAGGAAAGTCTCATTTTGTTCTCCCTTGTGCCCTCCACCAGATTATCAAAGTGAAGGACTCCAAGCGCCGCCTGAGTCTGTGTAGCTCAGAGGGCTCTGAAGCAGAGCATGATTACCACGAGGAGGTTGATGTTCTTCCTGCCCTGAGCCAACACAGCCAGCTGCTGGATGACCACCAACTGGAGACAGTAAGTTAAAAACAGCAGCATTTTGAGACAATCCAAATGGATGATTTGGTAGTGATTACAGCCAGCAACAAAAGATTTTGAATGAATGAATGAATGATTAAATAAATGAATGAATGAACTCTATTTGTGATCATTATTTTCATACCATCCAGTATGCCATCTTTTCATCAACACCTCCCTTTCCAACAGCTTGCTGCTCACATGCCAGCCAGGACTCAGGGCTATCCATGGCAACTGGTCTACAGCACAGCCGTCCATGGGAGCAGCCTGCGGACTCTGTACAGGAACATGGCCGAGCTGGACAGCCCTGTGCTGCTGGTCATCAAAGACATGCACAAAAAGGTTTGCATCTTTATCCTCTCCAAAGTTGTTCAGTAGTATTCAAGCTGACGCCCTGATTAACAGCGTGTCTGTAGCTACCTTTAATAACCTGATATTTGGTCTTTTCAGGTGTTTGGGGCTTTTTCTTCTGATCCCTTCAAAGTCAGCAAACACTGCTACGGCACAGGAGAAACCTTCCTGTTCAGCTTTAACCCTGAGTTCCAGGTAAGAGGGGAGTTTCCTGCAGTGTGGTTAAAAAAATCACATCTAAGAGCAAGTCTGAGAGAACTGGTATATGGTGTTAACTCTGTAACCATTTAAGAGCAATTCTCTGTATTTGGAACTATACACAGTCTCAAGAAAGTAATACTTTTAGAAAAGGATAAAAAAAAAAGAACACTGTTGTTGTGCATTGGGTTTGAGTAAGTGTCTTATGTCTTTCTTCTTCCACCAGCCATACAGGTGGAGCGGTGAGAACTCCTACTTGGTGAGCGGCAACTT